>WFMF01000122.1:140965-423607 GCA_011033025.1 Beroe forskalii | reverse complement strand
TTTGACCAACTAAGCCATGGCGCCGATATGTGAGGAAAAATTCGATAGATTATGAATCAAACTTACAGGGTCGGCTCGTGTAGTGAAGGCATCGGGCTTCTCCCCCGTACTGTACACATAGGGAGCAACTCTGAAATTGAAGGTATCATTCACCACCTCAATAATTTTCTGCCAGTGGGAATAGGGGGAAATGTGGATTGCCAGGTTAGATCGAATCAATTGAGGAATTAGACTTATCATAATTCAGGCTACAATTATCAATCGGTGGTAAGACTTCATTATCGTTTTCGTATGCTATTTGACTGAAAATCTCTTTTAACTTACACCGCACTGGTTGAAGACTTTCCTTCTCGATCTGATTATTACTGCATCTTCTGGTAGCGTTTCCATCAACTCCTTGATAGACAACCCTTCATCGTTATCTGACTCTGCTTCGAGATCTATGCTCATCGCTTGTATCACTGCTGTGGGAGTTGATAAGGTCAACATTGGGGAACTTGGAATTTATAGATTGGGTTCTTCACCTTATTTGATACTTTGATACAACTGATGATTATCAATAATCATAAGATAACAATAATCATAAGAAAACTCTTGTATTCACATTAGCTGCTCACCTATTAGACCGAGGAGAATGCTTAGCTTGGTTATCAGAGACATTTCTGAGGCTACTGGGAATATTATTGATGAATTGGTTTGAAGATTGAAATAACTGGATTTTAAATAACGATCATGTTTCTTTGCATATGAACACAAGTTATGAATTCGTGAAAAATAAGGGCGAGAAGGTGTTCTAGCGTTTTTGTCATAAAAGTGTCAGGATTTTACAGGATTTTACAAGAGGTTCCTCTCCATTCTTGTCATGGATTTTACGGAATTTCCGTCAATTAAAGTATCAACAAAGAGCTCCCTGTGGCTTTGCGGCTTGCAATATGTCTGCTCGATGTCACGTTCTATGTTTTAGGCGGTTCGGCTGACGTAATTTTAATTGAGCAGAGTGGACGCTTGATTACGCCCAATTGTCTACTAGCTTGAATGAAACCATGTCCATATCATGATATCGATTACAGATATTCTTAGAAATTCGTAGGAGCTTGTTCGTGTCCAGCTACGGAACGCGCCGCATGCTCTGTCGAGGATCAATAGGTACAACTCCTGTAAAATCATGACATTTTTGGGCTAGAACATCTACTGATAAGGGCTGGAAGGGCAAACTTCATGTAATGCGCGAAGCTACATATGATCACTTAGTCGCGCGCCTAGCTGAATTTGGAAATTTATTGAACTTAAAGCGCGCGTATGGCACGTAAAACCCAATAATCCTCCCGCGACTGCAGACTGAAGCGACCTAAAAGTTAACAGCTGCTGGTTATGAATCATTTATCCAAAAATTAACAGCTCAACCATGCTCCAACATCAGATCGGTAATGTATCAACGGGCAATATCTAAAAATGGATGATTATCCATCTTTAAGATCGTCCAGGATCTTAAATGATATTTATCTCAACGACAAAACTGAGGAATTAATCGGCGAATATAAAATGGCTGATAACCGCATAATCTATTTTCATTGAACAACTTGAACAGGGGATCTGAGAAATGTAAGAGCCTCGCGTTCCGTAGAACTTTTCAGGGATGAATTTTAACTGTTTGGCGATTTGGGCATTGCTGCGTAATAGAAGATGGGATGCTCTTGTGGTTGAAAATATCGACAATCGTTTAAATAGATTAAATTCAAAGTAGACGATTATTGCATTAAGGCTGAACAATGTTCGAAACGTTAGATCTAAGTTTTTAACAGTTAAAAGCAATTAATTTAAACCCAATCTTCTAACCTAGTTTAAAGTGAACTTTCTTATTTCTGTTACAATTATGTTTTATACATTCGCACTGATTGAACCCTAAACGATTATAGCACTTGTCAAAGCTTCAAGGTAGTCAGCGAAAATTGAGACATGGTGGTGTTCTCAAGCATGACTGAATTCAAAGATTTTATTCATCAAGGCGTTCGTTCGAGCATTGAATAAGGGTTATTCGGGCACATGTGACATACGAATGAAATATAATTTGCAATAAAGATCTAGGTTATGCATGTCGCTGAGAAAATGCAATGTTGCCAAAACTACTCGCTTTATTATAGTCAGAGAAATGAAATCAAAATTCATGAAAATACAGAAAATAAAAATGCTTGCGGATTAAGTACGTGAAGGGATTTTAAATCAATTAATCAGCGGTTTATGATAGATATCTTTGCGAAATTGCAGCGGAATATGGATGAGGTTTGGAACTTATGAATTGCTTAAGTTGCGGTTTCCGCGTAAGCACGACTACTTGCTCGCCACAACTTGATCGAAACATTACCTATCTATTCAGTACAGATGATTCATATTGGAGGTTGATCAGATCGTGGTGAACAACCAACAAATCACGTGACATTTTCGCGTATGAACATATAAACATAATATTATTGTCTTGAAGAAACATATTTCGTCAAGGCACACCATTGACTTATTGAAGGTTACATAATGAGAAAACCGCTTCCAAACAATGCACCAATCCAATTCGTGTGATTAGAGATCACGAGCTCTGTAATCAGGAAGTGTTACGCAACTAAGTAGATTATAAACGTGAGGTTTATACGGGTGGTGGAGATGTATAAAATTGCGACACAGGTTACGTCAATGTTTGTGAGGCGAAATGCTATCCTAGTCGACACTTCATTCAGTGACACTCGATAACATCTCAATGATAATAGGTGCATAGATTTGCGATCATCCTTGGTATCACTGAACCAAAAGCACTGATTTTTGGACTGACATTTTGTATTGGATTGAAATCCAAGCGAAAGATATCAGGCCTTGCTTAAAACTGAACTGAATTGATTCTATCATATTCACAACACTTTATAATGGACACGCTAGGTAATCTATCGCGTGGCAGCCGAGGATGTGCCTGATGAAAAATTAATCGCGTCGACTGTCGAATCACGCGAGTAAGCGATTATACCGCAATTTCGGAGCTGCAAACACCTATTACCCTCCTACGTTGATTTGACTAACACGATAATGGCTTAAAGTGTCACCGTTTTGTAAGTATCGTTTAACATGTGCGCACGTGGCACAAAATCCAATAATTTATTAATGTGTCGCGAAGTAAAGACTGAAATTGGATAAATTTTTGATATTTTACCTGATATGTTCATCACCAAGCTGGAATGGATAAATGAGCATTTTTCGAGGAAATAAACCGAACCACAATTTTGACAACATAGCTGTTGCGTATTTAGGGGGGAAGCACAAATTCTCCTTGGAGGAAACCATTTCATTTAATGAGACGTGGCTACAGGTGCACGGGTTATTAAATGCCTTTTAGTGGAGGTTATCTGGGGAGCAGCTGATGAATTATTGCTCGACGCTTTGGAGCCCCACTAACAAGTCCTTGATTATTGTTAGGGGGGATGTGCTTATGAAAACCTTTGTAGTATCATTAGTTATGTCCTACTAAATTTGACGAAGGAGCCGTATATACAAACCTACTGAATTCCGTGGTTCTCGCTTATAATGTTTACTGAGATGGTTAGGTGGGGCCATTATTATATCATGTTAACTCAAAGTTTATCAGCAAATTGCGTTAACCAAAACCACGCAGTTTTTACCAAGAAACAGCCTGTAATAATTATCATAATTGCATAGAAGCCTTTCTTTATGTAAACAAGGTGGGATATGATTGAAGTTACGGTAATTTTATGTGGAGCTACTGGACGGAGAACGTCGTTTCTATAACGATATAAGACAAGACTTCTAAACTTGCAAACAGGTGTTGAGCATCACCCCAGACACAATTTAGCTGTCTTGTTTGACCTGAGGAGATAATTGCTGATTGGAACATGTTTTTAAGATACGTATTTATCAAAAAAGGTAGAACTGACATGGAAGTTATTAAATTTAATGGACGCTAAGATGTCATCTTGATAAGTTGATAACAACTACATCTCCTTAACTACATGTTATTATAAACGTAGGTTCATGTAAAGTTAGTCAGGTTTACGAATGAAAAGAGGTTCAGTTACAGCCTACTGATTTTGTTCTTGGAGCTAGGGAAGAACATAATATTGCTGTAGCCTGCATACTTTAAAGCCCGTTTTGAGGATCTAAACATGAATATGCTAAACCACGTGCACGAGAAATATGCGGCTAGGATGACGTCATTATCATAGCGTGATCTAAAGAGTTGATGAAGTTGAACTGCCTATTTCTCGCGTGCGGCGTTTAAATCCAGTGCAATTAAACAGTGCCATCATGGAGATACCTTCAAGGAGATTCCTCCAAGGAGCTGCGTAACAATACCACAGTTTTATTCTCCTCATGATCTGCCGCGCGTTATCACACTATTTGGACCCGTGGAGAGTAATGAGCATGAATGGCATGTCAACATAATGACAGATGGCAAATGGCAATCCCTGCTTAAACGTGCCCAGATTTGAGTGCTAACTGTTTAGTGAATCCTGTAGGTAAGAAAATAAGAAATCAAATCAAACTATGTCATGGATCAAAGCAACCACTTTTTCCTGCCCTTTACAACCACAAAGCAAACTCCCGGTGAACCTAGTGAATTGAATTTGATTAAAGTTCTTTTCAGAATTTGATTAGTGTTCTTTCACTATAAGAATGGTCAAATTTCGCGGAAATCAGAAACAATGTCGCCAATGAATGGCAGCATACCCGTCTATCGTGGATCAGTGATGTAATGTAAAATCTTGCACTGTGCACACTGCACCATATTTGCCTATTAATTTGTGGAAGTAGGGTGGACGGTCTATTGCTTCAGTTGAATTATCGGTACGAAATGCCGCAAAATGCTTTTGCGGCAACTAATGTCATAGTAGCCGGTTATGAATATGTTCCTAGCCGGCGAATTCAGTGGAAATTGAAACTAAGGGGTTCCGTACAGACAGAACATTGCGAAATAATATGTGAAAATAGTCCGATATTAAGTTTGATTCTGCAAAGCTTGGCGAGCTATCTATTCGCAGGGGCTTAATTTAACTAAGAAAATAAAAGAAAAACAATCCGACAGCATCTGAAGCTCAGTATGCTGCACCGGATGATGTCCTCCTTAATGAAGAGCAACTCCTCACTCCGAATCTGACTCTCTTATAATAAGACCTTGTCCTGGAGCAGCCCTATCTCCCTTAACCATGTGATAATGTCCAGATAATGAGACATTTTGAGGGTTGTTAACGCGCTCTTTGAGCCCTAGTCGTTTCCTCCTTGTCCAGGATTCAATGTGTGAAGATTTAGCAACTATATCACCCGGAATTTGGGTAGTCTCTTACGTAATTTAGCAGGATAATTACCTACGAGTGTTAGCTCGAATGCCGGGGCTGCGAATGAGGCTCCTTTCAGAGCCCGGATTGTTAGCAGTCAATCACCGGATCATCTTCTAGATGAGGGATCAGCGTGATAATGTGCCAAGGAGGAATATGAAACAGCTAAATCCTTTGTCCTCCATCCGAATTATACGCCTTCTTATGTCTTAACTTCGCTGTTTTGAACCATAACAATGACTTCACAGCCACTGACGACTGCAAACTTCCTGCCCTGAAAGTCTGCTTTGGGCGTGGGACCGCAATTATTTTAATGCTGCCTTAGTTGCAGGAACGCGAACTGGTTGCCCCATTAAAATGATTGCTTGACGTAATGCGAAACTGATGGGTCAATTATATTTCTGAAGTTGACGTAACGCGATGAAGTGGAGTCAATTGCAAAGTTCTAGCAACCGTCGTTGGAGAATTAAGATTCAGATCGGTGGATAATTACAAAGATTGGAGAAGTAGAGAGACTGATCGGGGTTATTATCTGAATGATCCTACCTTAGGATGATCAAGTGTTCCTTTTAAAAGTTTAAACTGGTTACTCAAGTGTGTAGCACCTTTTGAACCCTGAGTTCCGTTCTACGATTGAGGTGGAAAGTTGTTTGAGCGCTTGAGATGGAAATCCTGACTGTCTGGTGTGTGGCCTCCCTGAACTAAACATCACTCATTTGAATTGAGCGGTTGCTTCATTTTCATAACATTGCCCTTTATACCCTTCACCCCATGCGGGTTTTTATGAGAAATGCCTCCATAATGTTTGAAACTTTATGACCAAGGTCATCTCTTGAAAGGTCAAATGGGTCTAAAGTCATGGCATTTAATTGTTTGCTGCATAACATGCGAGGAAGTACCCGACACAATTCAAATGAAGGACAGATCATGGTGTGCGGCCTCCCGCTATTGAGCTGTGCTACAAAATTCAATATACGTAAGCCACGTAAATCCAAGACTTAAATACTCTAGGAAGTAGGAAGATCAGTTGGTTCATGAATATCTGAACAAAAACCACGATACGATAATATGGGGAGCATTTCAGTCTAAAAGCACTATTTATAGGCAGCCGTATTCACTTATATCAGCTACCTCGATCGTTTACCAAATTTGCAACCACTACCGAGTAAAAAGCGAATATAGAAATATCGTTACTGTTCTGCTGTGTTTTAAAGACAGCTGTCACAGAGAAAATGACTAATAATATCTTCCTTATATCCAAGGAGTGGCCCAAACTATATCGTCATACTATCTTTACAAGTTCATGATTGCTTAATAGTACCAGTTTGTAATATCAGAAATTTACGACATGACAGTTATATGACAGACAAAAATTCGTAAATCGCAGCGCTTCTGCTCTGTAATTCGTTGATCAAAATGGACAGATAGTTGTCTAAATGTCTAGAAGAGCTGAATCAGAGTTCTGTAAAGCTATACCAAGTCGCGATCACTGCGAATGAATACTGCTTGAGGCCATTAATTCTTCATTGTGGACAGCTACAATGACGCCAGTCTCAATTGGCTATGATTTTGAGGTGTCCTTAAAAATATGGATCTATTATTAATAATTCTTGACTCGACTTCTTACAAAAGTCAAGTAAACGTATTATATACCAATTACTTACGACAGTCTATGCAGAATGCAGATCCAATGAGGTGATAAAATGTCACTGTCACCTTGGTCAATCGAGGATGATAATAATGATAAATTTAGAAGTCAAAGAACTGATGGTGCTCATCCTTTTTATCTGAATCAAAGGGTCATCATATGACAAGATCGAAATTAGAATGATATGTCTCAGTCCTTGACAGGTCTCATGAGCAACTTCTTATATCAGTATCTCCCACTAAATTGGATATACGGGCTTCTCCAATCAATGCTAGAAACAAATTGGTAAAATTTGCACCATACTAAAATTTGGTACAATTGATTTGGTGGTCTCATCTCAGGCTTATATAGGAAGTGAGAGTTACTTATTGATTAATTATAATTCTGCTGGGATTCGAAAGCGTTTAAATACAATTATCATCTGCAGTATTGATTGAGAAAGAAATTGCTCAATAGACAACAATATTCATCGTTTATCTCTCGCAAGAAAGTGGCCAGTTAAAGGTGACGACATTGATTACGTTTAATAGCCCCTTATCATTAGCATACGGCATAAAACGAGGCGCTGGTGGTAAATCACTATCGTTAACTTAACTTCGGTATAAATTGTTAGTATTAGAAATTAATAGGAACCAAATTTAAAGGAAGATAATCAATAATCATGGTCATCATAAATTTTGAACGGTTATCCTAAGTGTTCAATAGGGCTCGACTATTAAGAGTTCTAGTGGGGAAGTATTGTTTCGAAGAAGCATCTTCGGGTAGGAGCTGGGAAGCATGATCAATTTATATTAATCATAGATTTGACAATGCTAAGTGATGCAAATTGCAAATGAGACTTGTTCTAAATGAAATATCGAATTATACTGAGCATAAATTATGCAATATCTGATTAATCATATCCGTCATTAGTCTAAAATTTGCCAGCACTTGCCATCTTCTATTCTTTTCTATTCTGCAAGGGAGAAGTTGAGGCCTGTTGAGGAGGGAAGCAGGCTTTGAAAGATTTTACATGCATGAAAGAGTGAGGGATTAGTTGGGCCTGTCAAAAAGCGAAGCAGGCTTTAAAAGCATCCATGTGCGTCATTTCTGTTGATGACGTTAGCAATTGTTTAAAGATTTATTAGATTACAGCTGAATTGCAAAATCATATTTGCCTTCAAGATAATCAAAAGCTCTAGAGCTGTTTCTTTTATGACCGTACCCAAACCAAATAAAATACGACCGAATGACGGCAATTTCCTGGCATTATTAAATACTGGTCTAATTGGAATGAAACATCCAATCATGTCAGTCAAGTCTTCCTCCATTATTTACAAGTCTTCCGGGTCTTCCCCATTATTTAGATTGACAGGTGGGTCCTGATTTAACTGTCAGGTTCCGCTGTTCTTCACATGTGAAGGTGGAGTACACTACAGTCCACCATGTCGAGCTCTTCAAATTTCAAACTGGCATGAGACAAGTTATAAGGGTCTTGAAATGTTGAAATGTCGAAAGTCGTCGTAATATTAAACGATTAGGTTAAAATGTAGGGGATTCATTTAGACCATTTAATGATTTCATTATAAACCTACCTCGTATTAATAAGAAATAAGTCTAGGAATATTATGGTTAAATAAAAACTCCTGTCAGAAGAGTTGTTTTTCTCAAGGAACGCAAGCTCTGACTTTGGGAAAATATTGTGGCGTTTGATTGGTTAATCGGGGAGACTTCTTCTTTAAATGCTCATAAATGATTACTTAGTCGAATCTTTATTAAGATCACCGTCAATATGGCGAGAAAGGGTTAAGTGTTTACCATTCCGAAATCAGGTAAATGGTTGAATTTAAAATGCGAATAAAATAGATCAAGGTCACGAGACGAGTCATGACTGCCCACGCTTTCGCGCCACCACAATTATTTCTACCGAAATTATTAAATCCTCATCTATTTATCAATTTCCTCGATTTTTTATATTGGTTGCGAAATGTGGAGATTTTCGAGAAAAATCCAAACTTTTCCGCACCACCCAAATTTAGGACGACGGAATTAATGCTCATTTTAATAACTTAACTATAAATCACAGATTGGAACACCAGGATTAATCATCTTGTTTCCTGCCACGAGAAAACCGCGTGAGAAAAACGAATGAGAAAAAACTCGTGAGGAAAACTTTCGAAAAATCGGTATTTAGGCCACAAATCCATGAAATGGTAGCTCGGTCCCAAGGAACGCCGAGCTGTAGTACTCTGGACCAGGACCTATAAATTAAACTATTACAAAATATTAAAATATTGAATTAAGGGACCGACATGTCACCCTAGTCAGGAGTGTGTAGTGCATTAGGACTGTAATGAATCTCCGGAGGTGTAGCATAATATGTCAGGGGTTTAATTCCAATTAAGAATCTGTCTATTGTCTACGATTCTTCTGGAACAGTCGTAGTAAACCCTGAGCGCGAAAACAGGTGGGTCAACGTTCTACATTACACTATGATAATTTCCTCAATTCAAACTATCTACTTCTCCCGATCACATGAAATATGAGTAATAATATGAGTAAGTAACGAATTGTCAAGTCAATAGCCTATACTAAATAGAATCCGAGAATCTGACTGTGTTCGGAAGGTCAAGCTAAAATTGAGGCTTAAGTCGTAAACCACCCTAAAGATTAGAATTAAAGTTCGAAATTATTTTCAACGTCCAAAACAAGTTTCGCAACAGAAACGGCCCTCAAAACTCAATAAATCTACCCGAATGCTGGCCAAATTTATACTATTTTTTGCGTCTGGGAACTAATCATTTGCAGTTATCACGGGTCTATATTATTGAATTATATTTAGGTACTATGAATTACTTCACCCAAGTCCTTAATCACTGCACAAATTGCACTAATGACAAGTTGATCATGGCTATAAATAATAGTTATTAATAAATTGTAGATTTAATCGTGTAAGTAAATTATTACTATTATTATAGTTACTTAATAAGCTGTCTTGACCAGTTTATGAGATAATGATGTAATTCAAAACGACTGTATACGAATTTTAGCTACTAAATTGATTGTACGTCTATAAATAGGTAGTCAAAGTCTTGACTTATCTGATTGTCGGCATTACTTAAAGAAAGGACCAAAGACTGGTAAACGTGTGATCAGTAAACACTAAACAGACCCACGGAAAACAAAAAACAAAATTATGCAGGATAATTTGAGAAATATATCGTCTAGGTAAAGTTACAATGAGCTAATGAGACTGATGATAGAAATTGCGGACAGACAGGATGTTATAAATTATGTTATGTTGCACCATGAATGAAAAGTTAAACCACAAAGAAAGAGACAAGGCTCCGAGACTATGAATCTGCAGAATATTGGTCATTTTGGAAGAAACTTTCTGGAAAAAACAGTAATTACCGTCGTTACTCATGTAAACAAAAAAACTAAAAATAAATGGTGTGAGAACAATTTCATTCAATGCTGTAAGATAGAAAATAAATTTTGGAGTGAAGAAAAGGGGCTTCTTTTGTAGATCGATGAGAAATAAGACGAGTAAAGTTGTTACAAACATCGCTTATTGTAGCAATAAAACAACAAAGTAGTTTAATTGCTTTAATTAACGATGTTTGTAACAATTTTACTCGTCCTATTTCTCATCATCTAGAAATGAATATATGGCTTACTCGATATTTTGTAAGAAAATTGAATAAAGTCTGAATCAAATTATCATAATTTTACAGTTGCTTTTTATCATTCTCCTTCAATTTTTCCTTTGGCTTATCGGGCATTTAATGTTGGTCAATAAGAGAAAGTTAGGGTTTCATCAGTTTAGGGGTTCAATCTGCTTTCTTCAGTGTAGCCATATTATTATTCATGACGAAGAGTATAAGAGTCATAAGGTTTTTTATTCTGTATGGGCCAGAAGCTCAGGTCTATAAGCCCTTTATCCAGATTATTACGGACCCAGGAATCCTAACCCAATTCTTATGGGCTAAGAAACCCTAAGTATCCGATTATCACGGACCCAGAAACCCTGAATATCCGATCATCACGGACCCAGAAACCCTAAATATTCGATCACCACGGCTCACCACCCTGCTGCTGCGGGAATCACACAAACAACTGATGGTGCTCTGAGAGTTGCATCCCTTTTATACTGCTGCCCAAGAGACAGCCCATCTAACGCTTCCCTCTGAGAGAGAGCTCTAACGCTATACCCTGAGAGAGCAGGAGAGTGATGCTTCCCAACGCACACGCAAACCCTCTGCTGTCTACTACTACTGGGAGATCACGCTTCTCAGCATCTCTCTCAGAGCTACTCTCCCCTGACGATCAGCGCAGCTCTCATTTATTACATGTTAATGTTACTCAGAATATATTTGAAGGGTTTCGAAGCATCAGGTTTGGTTCTCTGGTTACGCTTCGTAAGCTCGTGGCGTGCATTGGTATTTATTAAGATGGATTCCTGCTCACGGATGAGAGTGAATGTGACGTCATTGTCATTGTTTTTAATGGTGATTTAGCGATGTCAGGTCTCATATTTCATTCGGACACATGTAACAGCTTTTGAGGAAGCAGTTACTTGGTTTTGACGGAGCCCATAGTGTTTTAGGAATGAAGCCAGAATTGTGTCGCTTGCATAGCACAGCTCAACTATTTTCCGTGGCAGAACCCTGAGGAAATGGGAAATGGCAATCTGGAAATATGACTAAATATAAGACATGTTTTGCTCATGATGGGTTCATCAATTTAACCAGGAAGTAGCTGTAAGTAGAATTAATATATTTTAATATTCATAAGGATTTGGGTCCTTCCTCGAATTTAATCTGGCAAAATGCGTTTGTTACCTTGATTGACAAGTAAGATCCATTATTACCCTCCCGTGGCTCAAACTCCAGTGTGATATTTATCGATATATCTCTCCTTTATAGAACTACTGTACAGTGGCGGAATAATAGAGCAGAATATCGTTGAATAAATTGTTGATTTTATGAAGGAGCACTCAAAATCTATAAAAACGTTGACTTCAAACGAGGGTCGTCAGACCCGAGTGGGAGGGACTGAGGGAGTACTGTTTTGTTGGGTAATAATACAATAAACAAACTCATGGATCGTGTGATATCGAAAATTGTCAAACTCGGCTGACGCCTCGTGTGATAATTTTCGATATCACACTCCCGTTCGTTTGTTAATCGTTCATTTTATTTTGCCTCATTAATTCAAAACGGAAGGATATTATACACGAACGGATGAAAGTCCTATAATTGAATACGATCTCCTTCCTTTCTGTCGGCTGCAAAATATTATGTTCTGTTTAATTTACAATTTTGCCCAAGGAATGAAATAAATTTCAATACGCTTGCTCAGAAAATTACTATTCCAAGGTAATAATTCCCTACCTTCACTGCTAGACTTAATAAGGGCTATCAAACTTGAGTAGGAAACCACTTCACGACACCACCTACGCAAATTCTCCCTTTAATCTCACTAATTCCATTTCATACTTCCAACGACTGGTCAGTGGTCACGGATGGTTATTCCTTCCGTCAGTGGTTATGTAGGTTTGGAAGTTGGTTAGACAGATCTGTTAGTTCGATTACCTAGATCTACCTGAAGATCTGTCCGTGGATCTGGCTTGTTCCTCGGTACAAATATCTAATAAATTTCCTAGATTCCTGGAATTCTCAGACCTGCGTATTCTGACCGCTGACGCGAAGCTTAAACTTTATATTAATTAGCTTTCTGAGTCAGTTCATATCCAAACCATATCTTTTAAGTATTATATCAAGTCTAAACATGGTGGATCTCTGTGTAGCTGTTAAAACATCTGTACCGGGTTATGGGTATGGTTCTTCGTAAGAACAACTTCAATAGACTGAAATCATGAGAAATAGTGAAGTAAGCCGAGATCTACAGTCTACACTTTTAAGAAGCTTGAAAATGGAACTACACTAGCGGAGTGCTAACTGAAAGGTTGGAGAGCGGCACATCGGAAGTGGCGTAAACCCTTATCTTATGGTTCAGTTGTGCCTGAATGGCTCTACCAATGGAGCTACCTAGACCCCATAGCATATGGAATTGAAAGTGCTGACCTGGTCTTCTCTGCCTAACAGTTGTCAATAGAGGATAAATTTCCATACGTTAATTCATAACCAGTGCGAATTGATGAGTGTATCGATACTGCGACTTCCATTACACTGATGGTAATAAGGTTTGATGTGTTGGTAAGGTAGCGGTATAAAAGCAAGAAGCAATTTGGGACTGGTTGGGACAGTTTGATGCTTCTGTCTAACCTTAGTTGTCCACCTTTTCTTGTTACAATATATGCTGCTGATATGCAAGGGTGCATTTCATAGAGTGTAGCTCGTTAATTTGAGTAAATATATCGAATGAAATTTCACTGTTCTAGGGCAATCTCATATTCCACCGTCCGACGAAACCATCCATTTCATTAATGCTGAATTAATCAATAATCTATGGGTAATTGTCTAGACGGTATCTGATCTTGATTATCATAAATATCACCATAATTAACGTATCACGGCTGACGTTAAAGTACCACACTCCTTCCCTTCCATGAAGTCCTCTGAGTATGCAGTCCCTAGTTTTGGGATGCTGGATAATACTGCTTATCAATGTTCCAAAAGTTCTCACGTTAATGGAAAAAATTTGAATCACATAAAGATGTTCTCAAGAACACCGTCGTGCTTTTAATGAACCCATTTATGCCAAAAAATCACTCTGATGCTCACTTCATACTTTGCGATTTTTCAACTCAATATTCTAGGTTAACTTATCCATAGACACTGCTGTTATTCATATAAAGAGCATAAACTCCTAAATTTTATATACACTGCATCCATAACAACCCTATTTTCATGGTAATAAAAAGGACATGGAGTTGCTATGAAGTTGATGATGGCAAAATTGCTCCTGGTCAATCTCAGTTTAGTTGTCTTTTCTTTTTGAAGAATAAGAAGCAAAATATATTATTAGGGGAACGAAGAAAAATTTGAAATCTGCTTAATTCCTAAGAGAACCATTACGTGATCCCGACGTCAGGCATGGCAGGATGAATTCTTCAATAATTCTATTCCTATTTCAATAACTTTTAAACCTAGTTTCCAGGATTTACGCAACTGTAAATAGGCATAATTGTCATATCCCTTTCCAGAAACCTCAGACTGTGTAGTTATGTTCCAATTATGGGTACCGGACCGTGGCTTTCAAACAAAAGAATACCTACCGTCAATTCCTGTTCCTAACTCATAGCATGCACATTTATCCCAGACAGCATGGCCATTCCCCCAGATTCCAGCCAATATATGATCCTAATTTTATTTTCTGGTACTCATAAGTTCTTCCTTGTCATTCTTGAGCTCATTTCCATCTCTCCCTAAATGAGTAAATGACTCATTCTCCCTCATCTCTGAAGATCATTTTACAGCGGCGTATATTTGCTTATTATCCAGAGCATGCCCGAGTCATCTTCACATTGACCAAACCTCATCATTATCTTCAGATAGTGTGGCAGAAAGGTTAGATAACGAGACAGTGATAAGGCTGGCTCAGGATATATCTTATTATCTTCAGATAGTGTGGCAGAAAGGTTAGATAACGAGACAGTGATAAGGCTGGCCCAGGATATATCTTATTATCTTCAGATAGTGTGGCAGAAAGGTTAGATAACGAGACAGTGATAAGGCTGGCCCAGGATAATATATCTATTTATCTTCAGATAGTGTGGCAGAAAGGTTAGATAACGAGACAGTGATAAGGCTGGCCCAGGATATATCTTATTATCTTCAGATAGTGTGGCAGAAAGGTTAGATAACGAGACAGTGATAAGGCTGGCCCAGGATATATCTTATTATCTTCAGATAGTGTGGCAGAAAGGTTAGATAACGAGACAGTGAAAAGGTTGGCCCAGGATATATCTTATTATCTTCAGATAGTGTGGCAGAAAGGTTAGATAACGAGACAGTGATAAGGCTGGCCCAGGATATATCTTATCATCTTCAGATAGTGTGGCAGAAAGGTTAGATAACGAGACAGTGATAAGGCTGGCCCAGGATATATCTTATTATCTTCAGATAGTGTGGCAGAAAGGTTAGATAACGAGACAGTGATAAGGCTGGCCCAGGATATATCTTATTATCTTCAGATAGTGTGGCAGAAAGGTTAGATAACGAGACAGTGATAAGACTGGCCCAGGATAATATATCTATTTATCTTCAGATAGTGTGGCAGAAAGGTTAGATAACGAGACAGTGATAAGGCTGGCCCAGGATATAGCCCGGGGTATGGCATTCCTCCATGCCCACGAACCTCCAGTCCATGGCTACTACCTCTCTAGCAACAACGTGGTGGTGAGTTGATCATGCCAATCAGTGGTAGAGTTTTAGAAGTTAGACTTGAATTTAGAGGCTTTTAAAAACGTTTTTCTAAACTTCTTCAGCCATGATGAATTTCAAAAAAAATGAATCACCAATCAGGTTTCATTATTTACTTTAAGGTGTCTCCTGGATACCGCAGCATATTGGACACGAACCCTTCTGTAAAATTAGTTGACAATGTAGGAATATGAGAACCAAATGATTGAGCTGAAATCAGTCTAAAGTTCTAACCGACTTAAGCATCGATTCTTGCTGCTCGATACCGAAAATGGAAGGTACGAAATGTAAACTAATCCAGGTTTAAATATGGAGATTCCTAATAAAATTCTGCTTTTAAAAAGCTGTAGAGTCAGAATTTACTTTGGAATGTCATATATGGACTTGTATTAGCAGTTTGGTTTCGTAGCATCCATATTCGGTAGCATATTCGGTAGACAGAACATCCTTAGACCTTACTGTACAATACTATAATCTGATTTTAGCTCAAATTTTTGAAAATCGGATCTCATGTTTCTATATTTGGCCACAAATTTTTCAGAAGTGTTCGTCTTCCATATTCCACGAAAATACTTAATCCACTAAAAACTGAAATTCACCGTTGGTTTTACCACCAATTTGATCAGAGCTCTGGGAAACACAGACTGAAGTGCTTAAAATTTAAATACCTTCCAGCTATGTCGCCCCGAAGGATTTAATTTAGAATTTATCAGAATTGGTCGAATACAAAATGATTATTATCTTTTATTTTGTATGGTATTCACTATTCGCTATTCAACTTCACTTAATGATTGGGATCCCTAATCTAGGGCATGCGTTTAAATTTCAATTATATTACTGAATAATTAAAACCCTTCCAGACACATTCCCAGACAGTTTAAATACTTTACATGCCTTGTTCCTGGCTTTCTGTTCATTCAATTGTTCTACTATAATACAGTAGTACGATCCAATGAGCAGAATTTCTAGTTTCCGTAAAAATATAATGAAGAACAAATGTCGTAATGCATTTGGTAATTCCTAAATACCAAGATGGACGGGACCAGGAAATTCGTAATGATTAACCACGTAAATACTAATAATAAGATGCAACCATTTTCTTAAATTGTGTGGGTTCATTTGTTATCATTTGCGTATATTTTTGATTTTATTTTATAAATGCGAATTCTCACCCACCACCACCCCCACAGATTGAGGACGACATGACGGCACGACTCAGCTTGCCTTCCGTACATCTCCCCTTCGTAAGGACCTCCGTCTTCTCCCAACCCTCCTACCTAAGTCCGGAAGGTGAGTGGTACTTCATATCATGGATGCCTCTCCTAACTTCCAATTCTATCTATTCAACTTTCTTCTTAATCAAGTTCCTGCGGAAGCACTCGCCAAATTACTTTTCAACCGAAAATTCCGCTCATTCCCCGCCATATTCTGCTAATTTCGCATCTCAATGAAATTCTCCCACTTTCCAGCTTGTCGTGCTCGACTGGACCGTGACGACCAGAAGAAGGCTGACATGTGGAGTTTTGCCGTGCTCTTCTGGGAAATGGTCACTGGATTGGTACCCCACGCTGGCCTCCCTCCCATGCTCATTGGTATCAAGGTACATTAGATATTATATTAATTTTGTTTTGATCGAAAAATACTGTCCTCGGCAGAATTGGTCACGCGAACGTCATATTGTTCATTACTTCATTATTTTAAAGCGAAACAGTCAAAAATCCTTTGTCAAAACCGAGCTCCAAAACATATATTCAACAAAGTGGTATCAGATCATACAATGAGTTTGATAAAAGGAAGCAGTTGGGGCGTAATATAGTTCTTTTGAAATTGAAGAACAATATAGCTTGATCGAAATTGAAGCCTTAGAAATGTGTCGCGACATATGCTTCTTTTCAAAAAACAGTTTCTTTCGAATTTATGATGCCTATGATGGCTATGATGTCAATGGCTATGCCTGTAGTAGCGTTGATAAAGGCAACCTTTGCTTATATAAAAGGGTTGCCTTGGTGTCCTTAGACTGAAATATAGTAAAGAAGGATGTTGGATTGGGAATCAGAGACTGAGATCGAGATGTAATAGACTCGTAGGGAGGGGATTTGGAATAACTAGGGTTGAGCAATGAAGTAATGAAATGCTCCGTTTGAGATTACATCAGTCAGGGAATTTGGGATAGCTAGGGTTGATTAATGAAGTAATGGTTTGAAGGTTAAATCCAGAGAATTTGTGATAACTACTTAACTATTTAACTAGCATTAAGTAATGCGCTCTTTGTTTGAGCCTTGAGAGTGCCTATAGGGGATTGGGAATTATTTCAATCATAACCCGCGGTTGGATTGCCTCTCAGATCGGAAAGGAAGGGTTGCGACCAGATCACCCTGAAGACATGAACCCCTCTAACAAAAGATTCCTGGAGATTTGCTGGAATAGAGACCCGCTCAAGAGACCCAGCTTCGAGCGGATCATTCCTATTTTAGAAAAAATGGCCGGCTAGACAGGAATCACAAGTGTAGGAATCCAAGAAATGGCGAACTTTTCGAGAACTGAGCTTTTATGGACTGATTGACGACAAGAAAATTCATCTACAGTATTATCAAATTAGTGTTTTGTTGAAATTTAGTTGTTTTTCATCTCCCATCCGGTATTTTAGCTTTTCAACTTTTTGTACATAAAGCTTATCATTGAAATTTGAAATTTACATGGGTTTTCAATTTTCATATAAGTATCCAACTGCCAAAATTTTCTCAAAATTGGTTTGATCAATTTAGAATTTTATTTGATGATTGCACATTCTTGATTATAAGATAATATTAATCATCCTTCAATTTCATAGTGATCGTTCAAGCAGCATTTCAACTTCCTCATTTGGAAAGTTTTCTTAAATTGAAAGAACCTTTTTATTTTTCATCATTTGATGATAATTTTATTTCCTGAATTTTAAGTTTTTTGCGTTTAGCTCTCTGTTATATCAGCTTTTCATGAGCTTTTGAATTTAGCATCAATAACTGTTCTTTGAGAAATTAACTCATTTTGCATACTGCCATAAACTGCATCATTAATTGCTTACGTACAAATTGATCTAGAATTTGACTTATTGCATGTTTAATTAATCCTATAATCATAACATAATTATTATCCATGCATGCAAGTCTGGTTTTATACATAGTTTTGTATACTTAAAGATTACATATTATGATAATATTCAATTTGAGAGATGGTATTATCCGTATCATTATATTGTACGATATTTAAAATTTCACTTTTATAAGATCCTTGTTTAGCTCCTACGAGTTTTAAATAGAACTCGAAATTTTTATTGAATCTTATTAAAATATGAAGCTCAACTGCTGATGATTAATAACGTTTTTCTCAATAATAAACTGGAATTTGCTCAGCTTAAAATTGCTCAAATATATAATTCCTCGGACTTAAATCCATTTTATAGTATTTTCAACGCTTTTCTGTACTTTTAACCGTTCGCTTTAAAGTATTCTGCTGCTCCGTAGAATCTTAAAATCAAGGTATTTTATAATGCTTCCCGATTCACGTCTTTCACTTTCATAATTCCACTGACGTTGTTTAAGATTTCCTGATACTTAAGTATGAAGAACGCAATTCGTGGTTTGATCGTTGAACCGTTGTTGAATATTCCGTTCGATCGTTGAAATTATATAACTCCATGGATTTGAATTTATAATATTTGCATAACGCCCTACAAGTAGGTTAAAGATTCATTTCACTTCAAACTCAAAGTGAGCAATTATAGGTGACGCCATTTTTCAAGAGACATAACCTTAAATCACACATTATAATGCTTTAACCATAACTTATCATCCAACAAGCTCTCGTGAAGTTGGGATTAATGGGATGATAATTATTGATGCGGGGTTTCAGTTAAACCAATTAAACTTGTGCTTTTAGGTAAATAACCAATTCAAGTCTCCATAGACCATAAATGATTTTCACAGTACTGCTATATCGATTGACGAATGGTATTATAAGAAGTGGCGAAAAAATTTCAGAAATAATTCAAAATACAACCAATTTTATGTCTAATTTTTGTTCCTTTTTCATCGAAACCGTGTCGGAGTATTTCACCATTGATAGCATGGCAGGAAAAATATGTCAATTTTGTGACTGAAAACCGCAAATTAAATTGCCGCGGGCGTCAACCCAGAAATCCTCGACATTTTTAAAATTCTCCTCATCGCGTTTTGCAATAATAAGTATAAACAAGCTGGCATTTAAACACTGCTCTTATTGACTGTCCACCTAACGTGCAGATATTTATAACTCATCTCACCACAATTGTGTCCATTTGTGGTGACCTCTGAATCGCATTGGAAGCAAATGAATATAAACAATTTCAAATTCACGTGTGTTTTTATTAAAAACAAATGAAAACTTTAACATGATGATAGCCTGCCAACAGTTCGTAACAATGATACAATTCATGTGTTCTTGTTCATTTCTTTTTAACAATTTTCGTCAGATTTTTTGTCCACTTTTTGCTCTGACAGATGAGAATATGTATATATTTAACCTCTCCGCTCTCCAGGCTGCATCTTGAATGCATACATCCACCTTTCAATCTCTCACGTCGCATAATATGCTTGTTGACATCCTGTTGAGTGGGTGGTTTAACGTTGAGATGAGATGAAAATCCGTATAATATATATCCACGATTACATGTCGATATCGTTGAATATATCCCCGTCCTGTGTGATGTGATGAGTCGAGTGAACGTTCTCCAAGGTACTCACAATTTGTATAACTATGGCAATCTGAGTCAGGTGCTTGGCAATCTGAGGGAGGCTTTTTATCCAAATTTAAATGCATTTCCTAACTGCACGTTTCATGTAATGAATTATTATTATCAGTGAATTAGATGAATTTGTTATTTCAGTGGATGTTAGAATCTCCCAATTCACCTGGAATGAGAATGGTAACATAACGTGCTTTGATTTTAAAGTGCGTATCGTTCCACTTTCATACTGTACTTTGGGACAAGTATATTATGTGAATTTTAAAATTATTTTCATATGCATTATTGATCATCATTCAAAACAGATACATTTCAATTTTCAATGATAATTGATACTGAGCATATCCGGTTAAGAAGCTATCTGTTGCTGTTGTCGTGTAGATTTCACATCTTGGCTGATCTTTAAAATTCATTATTTGTTTTTACAGAAACATAACTTCTAGATATTTCTAATTTCCTAATACCGCTATTCTTTGTGACTTGTCAGCAGTCGATTTAATATTTTGATATTCCTCTTAAAGTAAAGAATCGGAGCTTCCTGCGAGGCTGAATCTGCAGTTTCAAATTTTCGACAGTAATGCTCGTAATCCCAACTCGAATTTCAATAAAAATTTCAGTGAAAATACCAATTTTGTAGTAATAATATCACTCTTGATTCTGAGACTGCAGAGTTATTGGGCAACTTCAAAATCCCAGTAACTACAGTAAATACGCATTAGTCATAAACCGCTATTTATGTCAGCAGTGCAGTTGAATTTTAATATATCATCTTAGGAATCGGTGCAGCTTCCCACTAGGCTGCATCTGGAGAATTTCAAACTTTCAACCGTAATGCTCGTAATTCTCGTATTTTAATCAAAATTTTGGTGAAAATACCAGTTTTATAATATTTTAGTAATCTCACTGTGATACTGCATAATTGGGCAACTTTCAAGTCCCAGTAACTACCATTAATACGCATAAGGAATAGGATTAGGATCATTTCAATTTATCGCTATTGAATTTAATCTGGAATTTGTTCTTGATTAACCATTTAATGTTCTAAAACTATCAAACTATTAATCTGCAGCCGTAGGGCATTATAAATTTAAAGTTTTAATGTGTTGCTACCATTTTCGATTGCTCCAATGAGTGGGTCATTTAATGATTAAACTCATAATACCTATAAATTTGAAGAATTTCTAGAACTTGAATATTAATCGTGGTTACCAGTTCAAAATTATCATTGATCAGACATCCTTGGGAGTCTTGAACTGGTAATTACAACTGATTTGATCAATTCATCTAAACAGCAGCTTTTCTCACGAGATTATCTCACGGGTTTACCAATGATGGGAGAAAAAGTTAAGATGGCAAGGAGGGTGTCAGGAGCACATCTGAGGAAATATGGGGTTGAAAAGAGGAAAAAAGAGAGAAGTGGGTATCTCAGTATCTTATCTCATTACAGATTTAGATAATTTATCTGTATACTATCATTCTTAAATTATGGAGATCATGAATGGCTCATTATATTTTCAATTTAACAAAATATTCCCGATTTCCATTTCTGCTTCACAAATAAGAAACTTCCCGAGTATCCTCTGTTCAGGTGTCAGTTCATCCCAAGACCAGGATATCAGTAGTAGCACCAGCACCCAGCCCAGCAGCAATAACGACCATCCAAGTCATTCATCAGCAACAGGTTCTTATCCTTCCTCCTAATCCTAGGGTCCTCAATCCTCATGATATCCCTTACTGCTATTGTCCTCCGATCAATCCTTACTCCTTTTCCTCAGTTCATTCCTCACTCCTATAGTCAGCAAATCATCACTCACTCCTATTCCGCAGAAAATCTGAGTCAGATTGTTCTCTATTCTATTTAACCCGGAATTATTTCTAAATTACACGTATTTTTGAAATCATTTCATTTAAACTGTCTGGTTAGAAGTCTGACTCCGAACCATTGGCAAAACTTGACATTATCACGCCCCAGCCCTAGCAGTCACCAACATACTGTAGACAAAAACTAAAGTATTCCAATATTCCATCCCTCTGCTCAGGTTCAAGCAGGAAGAGCAAGCACCACACTCCTGCCCCTGCTCCCCCTCCCACCCCCCAGCCCGGAATCCACACTAGTCGCAAGAGCTACAAGTTCAAGGAGGTAGTCAACTGCATCTCACTGCTCGCTAACAGCACCAAACACTGCCGCAGGTAGGTTCAAGACGAACGACAATCTGCGATGTTGGAAATTTGTCGTTTGATTTGTTTTGAAATTAGTTAAGAGTGCTGTATTGAATGTCCACGGAATATCCACAAAAAGAGTGTAGTCATTGTTTTATGCCCACACTATGTCTATCCACTTTCTCCTATCATTGGACAGAAAGGGGTTGTCTTCTATTATTAGGTTTGAAAATTATTTTTCAAATTTAAGTTTAACTTTCAAAATTTTCTGCTCCATCCTTTTACGTAAACGAGCTTCATTCTTTTAGTAATGAGCCAATTATACTGGCAAGCGACGTTACTCGTTATTTTCTAGTCTACGTCTAGTGAGCTACGTCTAGTGAGCTACGTCTAGTGAGCTAAATTCTTTAAATCATTTCCCGAGCTGTCACTTAATTCATATGGCAGATGAGAACTGACAGTTACGTTCCTTCTTATCAGTTGGCCCTTTCTTATCAGTGGATATGTATCGGGGATCCGCTTCATAGAGCCCAATTTTGTTAGAATAGAGTTTTGAAGTTTCATGATTCAGGTGGAAATTCTTTGATAACGTGTCTTACATTTACAATCTCTGAACAACCACTGAACTTCGACACTTCGACGGCTGGGAATAAAATCACCGTGAGATCGGTATATTGATAACATCTTATCTCCTGTCATTGACAGAGCTTCTAGTTTCATGATAAACGAACCATGAGTGCATCATGAGGGTAACTCCCATCTTTTTATTTTATTCGCAGCCATGCGCATTTATTTCTGCGACAAACACACGTCGGTACGGTTATAATGAACTTTTTATAAAACATGTCAAAACTCGTATGTTTGAATTTTCATCTTGGTTATTTTGTCACACTTAAAGTGACAAATAAACATGTAGTTAAATGATGATGACGGTAATAAAGCACATGGTGCAATGAGTTGAAATGTCACAAAGGTGTCTTTCTGGTGATACAGCTTTAATATTCCAGACCGACGAAGGGCTCTTGTATAAATCTTAGAGGGCTTAGGGCGTTTATAAGGAATTATTCTATCAGGGCAAAATATAGATATCAAGATGTGTCTTTGGACATGTCCCATTTGATTGATCTGTGCCCGAAATACTGATTTCATTGAATTGACGGAACTGCCTGTTGCCCCAATTTGCGTAGGTTTATTGTTGACCGTTTAGCTCTCCGATTGTCAGTGTCAGTCGCGACAAAGGGGCGACACCTGGAACTATTTAACTGGCATGGTAACATAAGGTCATTGAGGGTTACTGTTTACTGCTTACAGGGTGATTTAAAATTCAAGCGAAGCTCTTAATTGCGTGATGACATTGTACTGAACAACTGATTGAAGGCAAAAATTAAATTCAAAAATTGGAAACAAATATTTGAAATTCCCATCTGATCTAACTTACAACCTTCTCAGCTTCCAAACCACCATAACCACCATTTCATCCATTCATTTATACACACTATTCTCTTTACTTCTCTCTTCTTTCTGCTTCTCGCCCGTGTATATTCCCATTCCCGCAGCCACGCAGTTCGGGCTGCTGAGCAGAACTCGCAGACTCTGATGTCCCTGCAGCAGATCCGGCAGGTACAGCGGATGTCGTCTGTGGCTGTGACAGGCGATGAGGAGCTGATGTTTGATGCTGGGTACTACAGCAGCGCAGCTAGCAAGAACAAGGTGAGATGAATATCAGGTGCCAACTACTTCATGATTCAAAATTTATTATCAAATTATCCGAAGAGATGATTGCGATGGAAAAACAAAATGTTGAGAAAACCAACATAATGCTTTCCTGAGATTAGCTTCACTCACCCTGAGCCAGTCGATCGGCTCTGTTTAACATCCCCTCACAGTACGTAAGACTACCGGGGGCCGCCAAAGCCACTCTCATCCTCCCCTCCGTCCAAAGAGACAAAGCAGCCCTACAACACGTCCACAAACTCTTCCTCCAGATGAAACTACTGTCCCAGTACCCTCATCAGATGCAGATGGAGCTGTGCAGGGTCGGATTCTACTCCAGGTACATTCGATTTCGACTCCATGAATTTTGTGGGATTTTAATCCAGATACATTTTGTGGGGTTTTTGCCCATTTGAACTGTCACATTTGATTCGTCGTGTGATTGCAAAATTTGCATCAGGTATTACCTTTCCATTCTTCCAATCATCCGAGTGCTGTCCGATTGAGCAACTAGGCATTGGGGTTGGTTCTATAATAAATGCTTGATACACGTCAAGATACGCCAGCTGTCCACTAACTGACTGACTTGCCCTCTCCATAATCTATATTGTCCACCCTTCTACGACAATGGCATTAATGATTATTAATTCCCGGAAATATTTTCTTGTAAGTCAGACAGTTAAGGTCTATAGAAAGTAGGAAGATAGATAGACGCCCTACTGACCCTCCATTCCTCCCAGCATCTGACATTGTCTAAACGTCACGCACGACCAACTCAAATTCAAGGCCATGACGAATTATTGATAAATTTCGTCCAATCATCCGTCCGGATATTAAAAAGATTAAAAGATCGGACGATATAATTGGATGTTCTTCCCCCAGTTTCAGTGCATCTCGTGTGATAATCCGGCAAGGACATCGCCCCTTCTACTTCTACATTATCATATCTGGATCAGGTTGGTGATGCATTATTTTCTGGGTCGTCAGACGCACCCTTAACGTCCCATAAATACCCGTAAATACTAAATATGTAGCTGCGTGAGCGCTGATCTACCATTTTACTAAGTACTTCTTGGAATTTGAAGTATCAAGTAGGAATACCATGCTTTAGCAAGGTCATGTTGGTTTATACCCATATCGAAGTTTGTCATTCAGCACACTGGATCTGTATGGTTCTGCCTACTGATTTGTGAAGCATTGAAATGCTATGGGTAAGCTGATATGGCCTTGTCTTGACCCATTTCACTTGGTTCTTTGGAATAAGGAAGACCTATGATTCTAAAGCAACAATCGATGCCAAGGCTTTTAGTTAAATAGTGTCTGCCGCATCAGAATAGAATCGTTAGCAGTTCCCTAATCCGCTACAACGCTTATTCCCATTTATCCATTATCTTAAATCTCCAACGTAAATGAGCATTGAGCTTTATGATTGTAATCCACTAAGCAGTGAGGCTTCCCTTGACGTCAAACTATCGGCTTTCTCGTTACATTATTTACTGAGATTAGGGGTACGTTTAAGGTTTTGCATGGATTGTTCTCGTGTCCGCAGTGCATGTCTTAAATCTATAAAACAGCTAGATTCAGACACAGGGGTACCTTATTTAATATATAAAATAATGATTCATTATTCTCGTTTTATTTTTAGAATCACTTACTTCGTTTGTAATATGGGACGGGTTAAAAAGTTACTTGGTTAAGATTTACCAGAATTTACAATTTCCTGATGTTTAGTCTAATTCTCGGAATTTTATTATAATAAATGCGAATATTTATATTATAGCAAGTGTGAATATTAGGTACTAGGTAGGCAAACTTTACTGGATTATCTTGAATCATATTTTATCCTCTCTAAAGTCTGCTCAACGATGTGGCTCGCCCTTTTAAAAATCAAATCCATTGAAAATAAAATCGTATGCAACCCTCTCGGCCTCTCCCTCTAGCCAGTGTAGCCTATATTATAACCCCGTCGATCCCTTGACCCCTCCCTATCAATTCATATCCTAACTTCTTGTCTCGCTTATTAAGTCCTCCCTTTCATTTGTCAGCCCACCTTATAACCTCCCTATATCAGTTCTGATAAACGAGATGGCTCGGAACCCAGAGACAGGTGAGATGTTCGTCACTACCACGGCAGTGCTTGAGAAAGGAGCACAGTTCGGGGAAACAGCTCTTCTGCTCAACAATGTGAGGAATGCCACGGTGGTAGCACAGAGTGATGTCGAGTTACTCGTTATTGCAAAACAGGTCAATTTCAACTTTATATGTCTTAAAAGTCTAATTTGAATGAGAAATTATAATGGTCCTATAATGGCATTTATTGAAAGTTATGGTTTAGTTTAAATCAAATTTTCAACGCCTTTTCATCCTAATCTCTTGAATCTCCTCAGGATTTTCTTCCCTTGTTCGATGCTCAGATAAAAGGTGCTCAAGGTCTTGAAAACCCGCGAGAAATTGAGCACATTCAGTTTCTTTTGTGAGTATCTTCAAAATATTTCACTCCTTGGGATTCAGATTATCTCTAACTTCTAATTTGGTCAGAAAATGACCACATAGATAGGATCCTTGACTTAGTATTCACTCAATTATAAAACGAACAAAATGGGAATTTGAAGCACTAACCTTCTGTCCACTTTCCACTGACCAAAACATTCTTGGTTCAGAGAACACTGCGAAGCTTTCAAGAGGTTCCCGGCCCGTATTCTACAATCTAACCCCATGAACTGTGTCGTGCACTACTTTAGAAAGGCAGTGTCATAGTTCGTGAGATTGACACTGATTGGCTCTACGTGGTCAAATCGGTGAGTGACTAGGTCTTCATGGGAGCAAAAAACTAAAAACCACTAAACCATGACATTTTAAGCAGTATGTTGTGTCACGATTTATTCCGAGTTTTCTAGTTGTTCTAACTCTCTGCTTGTCAGCTGGTAGCAGTTAAACGCATTACATTAGTCATCGTTTTAACTTAATAATATAGTGAAATGTAAAAATAATCCTACTTTCCTGCAGGGATCTTGTAGCGTCGTGTCGGCAATTCCAGTTGAAGACGAGCTCAAGGAAAAAGCCCGAGAAATAATCGAGTGCTTACGGAAAAATGGTTATGACGAAATTGATATTTACGACCTGGAGCTCAACTCGGCTGACCGTGAGCACCTATTTTCCTTTAATTATAATTTATTTATTGACTTTGACAACCGGTCTGCCGGTCTAGACATCACGGGATGATGCCTCACTGTCTCGAGGGGACTCACTTCCACTTTAGCTAAATTCTGTGGGCCTCTGCGGCTGCAAGGGGTCACTATCTGGCATGAAATTAATTTCCTGTACCCAGCAGTGCTGTAAATCATGCTTCCTCCCTCAGAGAAGGAACAGAACAGTAGGATAAGAGAATACATCGAAACTCCACTTCCACACAAAGCCAGATCCCATTCTCCCAGCCCAGATCAAATGATCACCAGATCGGAACACGTGACGAGGTTATCACGTGAACACGTGACTCCTACAGAGAATGGTGTTGCGTCACGCCAACGTGTAACGTCACGTGACCACGCGCGCATCAGCTCGTGACCAATCACAGACGCCCCTGACACGTGACCAAGCACAGACCCCGGTTACACGGATGGGTATCAAGTGCGCGGAGCCTGATTCCGGTTCACCCTACCCGGAACTGCAGGGGGCAGGTTCCTCGAGCTGCAGCAGATCTCGGGTGCCATCCAACAACTGCGGGAAGGAGGCCCGGACCCTCACTTCCAGGGTAGTTCAATTTCCATCATAATAAGAAGTGCCAGATAAGAATTTGAAATTGCTAACTTCAGTTCTATGCATCGCATATGCCAAGTTTAAATGCTACTCAGAACAGCAAAATTAATGGATAGGTATACGATCAAAATTTCAAAACCCACTGAAATGGAAATACTTTCATGAATATCGCAGGACTCGTTCGTTTCGCACGACGGTGCTGCCTCCCAAGTGGGTCACGGTTCCAGCCCCAAGGTCTGCATGTTCGTGTGTGTCAGAAACCTGAAGACGGGCGACACTTTCGTGAGTAGATCGAGGTCGCATTTACTGCACTTCTAGTTCAGACTTCGAGTTGGATTCATGAATTCATGGGATGGTGAATTGATGACGTCATTATCGCAATTAGTGAATTCATGACGTCATACTGCCTGATTTTTAGAGCACCATATTGATATTATTTTATTCGGCTCTGGTGCAAAGAATTTCGAATTAAAGAAACATTTATCAAAAATAAAATGATTTGACATACTCACAAGATTTGAAATTCTCAATTTGACTAATCTGGACAAATTGAAGACAAGTTTTGAACAATTCGATGTCCATTTTAGAAGTTTTCTGGACTCTTCTAGACTCAAGTCTGTAGGTTGAGCAAAATTCAGGGCTGAGAACAGTCCATAAATCTTCTCAGGGGCAGTAGAAGTTGGTGGTGAAAAACAGCACAAAATTCACCAATCCCCTGAACTCCTGAAGAATTATCCCTGGAATAATAATGCGCTCATCTGGACCATCCCGATGATTCACACACCTATTACTGAAGACTTGAAATTCTGAAAATTTCTTTGTCAAGTTTGATTCTCATGAGAATTTAACCCTAATCTTAATTCTCTGATTACGAAATCATCTATATCTGTCAAGTGGCAGGTGGCACTTGTCAGTACCGCATACTTCAATTTTCAATTTTCAGGGTTTTGAAAGCTTGGTCTCTGAAGCTCCTGACATCTCTCTAAGTGTGGTAAGTAAATGGCCTACAAAAACTTTTGGACTTGGCCATGTAGTTAAGCAGTTCATGAACGCAATCATTTAAATACCACATGGTAAAAACCGTCGAGGGCTACATTGTCAGGTTTAGCAGGTGTGGCACCTAATATAAGCGGTAAAGCGAAAATATGGATTCCATTCTACGCAAAGTAGTTAGAGGCATTTTATTTTTCGGACGCAACTGGTGGTTTTTACGCACATGAACTCAAATGAAATGCTTTCATTTTGTTGGAGCTAAGTATCCATCTTCGGCACAGTGGCACACTAAAAACGTTCCATGGTATCTTAAATTGAATACTTTAATGCTCTAATCTGGAACTGGTGTAGGTACACTAGGTATGTCTTCCATATGAAACTTGCTAACGTCACGGACCTAAACCTTTTTGTGCCCTAAACCTAACTTCAACCATGATCTTAACCCTAAACCTACCCCGAACAAAGCCTTAACTCAACCTGAACGAAACCTCAAAAGCGCTTGCAGTACCGAACCATTATTCTAATATTGACGTCATTATGATAGGTAACAACGGCTCTCCTGTTTTATGGGAGACCACTCGCTGGTGCTCCTATTTTACTAAGTTCAGGCTGCTTGGGTTGACAGTCTTGGAAAATATCTAATGTTGTGGTATCAGGGAAAATGGTTGAAAGCTAGAAGCTTGCCTCAGTAGGGAAAATGTTTTAAAGAGTTTGACTGGTTATTGATTCCCTAAATCGTTCCGTGAGAAAGTTCTAAATTCTAACTGCTTAAGTGCTCGGAGTAGTTGATTTAGCAACCCACACTCCGTAACTGACATTTCTCAATTGACATTTCTCAAGCCACTTCTAAGCTAAATAAAAATAACCCCTCTTTTGGATATAGTTTTAAATACTTACTTACTTATTTTTCTCACGTCTCTTTTTAATTCATTATCAGAAGACAGAATTGGAACTCAGGTGATTTTATTCATTTCATTTCATATGCTGCGATAAAAGTAGCACGCTGTCACTACCCAGTACCCATGAATTCTGGTTGCTACTGAGAAGAAAGTTCATTTTGTGAATTGGAGGAGGATTCTCAGCTGACAACCAGTTCAAAAATAGTAGCTTTTTCATAGCATCATTCAGTGGCATCCTTGGCATTGTTCTGTAACTAGAATGGCGGCTTTAAAGGCTAGCTTATATGAGATCTTAACTGATATATCACTGATTTCAGGTATCTAACAACGCAGAAGTGGTGGTAGTGAGCAAGAAGATGTACCAAAACTTCGTCCCACCCGACATTCTCATCTCCCTGAAAGCACGATTCCAGGTAACGTAGTGAACTAGTGACGAGTGGTGGGATATTTTGTTACGAGCAGAGAAGTTTAAGTAGTTAAAAGTTTCTCACCACTTAAGGTGTTGAAGGATGGTTAAGTGGTGTGGACTGTGGAGTGGTGAAGATTGGTGACGATAGCTGAGGAGCAGAAAATAGGTAAATGTTGTGAGAAGTGATGAGGAGTGACTTTGTGAGGAGTGGTTTTGTGGTGAGGATAGGTGAGGAGTGAGATTAGGTTGGTTTGAGGTAAGAGGACTTATGAAGCGTCTGGAATTATTCAAATTTGAATAATCTTTTTCTTTCATTGTTCCTAGTAATATTGTTGATTTCAGAACTTCCCGTACCCCCGGTATCAAGACATAGAGGAAACGCTTAATGACCAATGGCAGTGGTTTTTCTACAAGAAACAGCTACTCAGGAATACACTCACCCATAACAGTCTGGCAGTTAATGCTTGATTACACTAGTCCGCTTTCCGAACACAAGGATATCATTTATAGCATCAACCGTTCCAACTATAAAGAGGTTGTGTGGGCGAATCCGTGATCTATTTGAGGATTTTGAAGCGTTTGGTGCCCCCAGCTAATAATAGATCCCAAAAGACTCAACAAAGCCCGTATATAAATATTTCCGGGCCAGATTGAAAATTTAATCAACAATCATCGTAAATCAAAGACCGATGGAATTCGAAATCAAAGAACTATCAAATCAAAGTATCAATAAACATTTCCATGCCAAATTAAAATTCATTCGAAAGTGAATTTCATGCCAAATAGTTGATTTATCTGTCACATTCATATGCTTTGATTTAACTGACTTTGAGTTTAGGTACTTACATTGAAAACTACTGTATATCATGAAAGCGTAATGAATTATCCAGGTTTCCTCTCATCAATTATCATGGTCCCTATTTGGGTGCTGAATGAGTTATGCTTTTAATTATCTCTTTAGATGTACTTTCTAAAAACCACCGTATCATATTTTGCATACCTACCCAATCAATACAGTATCCATGATAGGTCTGTTAAGTATTTAGTTAAAATTTATCCAGTCCTGCTGATGTGGTTCATTAGGCCCAACCTGGTGTACTTGCCATATCTACCAGTTTATCGAATAATTTGCTTGATACTTATCCTCCATTCCCAGGATCAATAAGTAGTCCCTATACTGATCCCAAACACTCAATCCCAGGTCATGTTGATCATGTGATGTCACGAAACCATGTCATTGGTCGAGGATAAGACTCCGGCCCGTGATTGGTTCGTGTCGAGTCGCTCTCTGAGCCCTGATTGGCTATCGCACTTGGCGTGAGCCGTTCTCATTGGATGAAAGATGACTCGTGATCATTACTGAATGGGAGATGCTCAGCACAGTTATATAAATTGCACTTAACGACGAACACCTTATTCCTCCTCTAATTGTTTCGTGCTCGTTGCAAGATATCTCGCACATTGACCCACACTTTGACGCTGAAAATGGTGTTCGAACGACTCTTCTTCGCTGAGTCTTTCCCCAGCATCTGTCATCAGAGGTGCAGTTCCCCCGACCTCTTATCCACTTCTCAGCTGGCAGCACGGAGACCTGCTCTACCCCCTCGGATGTTCCTACCCAACCTCTCCATTCCCAGCATATTGCTGACTCCAGCCAAAGATTCCCCCTCCTCCTCCTCCCCTTCTCCCCCTCCTCCTCCCCTCGAGTGGTCTGTTCTCCATCTCCCTTCAAGACATCTGGAGTACCCTCCAACTCTCCCTACACAACCACTGCGTCAGTCCACTTCGGAACACCCCAGAAGAACTCCACCCCACTCTACCAGAACGCTCCACCTCCCCCTCGGCAGAACTCCCTGCTCCTGACCCCCTTCAAGCCTTCACACCTCACCCTCAGGAAGAGATTCCCCTCGCCTCTCTTCTGCTCGTCTCCCACTCGAGCTATCCCAGCCTGCGCTCTCACCCCTCGTGCTACTCCACGGTGTCCTAGTCCTATCACCACTCCGACATCATCCCCTCGTGACAACCACTCGGACGAGCGTCTCCCTAGCAACCACTCCGCAGAACTGGAGGGATGTTCACGTCACGTGACACGTTGCGTGACGTCACGTTACCCAGAGATCGTGAGGATTGTTGGACGGCGTCTCTTCGATGAGGAGGATGAGAGCGAGAATTCCGCTGCTGCTGGTCAAGTTGGAGACAAGGTGAGATGCTGGAACTTATATTTTGCATTTTTTGGTTCGACCCTCTAATCCCGTGCACCGCTCAACATTCATACGGTCTTTTTATTACAAATTCAGCAGAACTAGTTAGTTTAAGCAACTAATTGGCTAATTCCGAATAGAGATCGTCCACGTATTAATTTCTTGGCATTTTCAACCCTCTCCGCAGAACTTCCCGCTGGCATTACCTGCTGCAGAGTTTGCATCTGCCGATTTTAATCATTTTTATTCAATTAATCACCTATCAAAGTCATTGATGGTTAATGTGCTAAAGATGGTGATTGGCGAGACTGGGTAACGGCAATTTTAGTTCAATTTATTTCATTAACGCTTGTCTTGCACAAAATCCTGTCATTACCATTTTTGGCGTTGTTCGACTACACGTTTATAATTCAATATCATGAGAGCAAGGATTGGAATATAATTTTTGATCGAATTCTCTCCCCTCTGGGCTTTGCCTATCTTGAAAGTTAAATTACAAGAAAATTGGCTTTCCCTTTGATGCATTTAGTGAAATAATATTCAAATTTATAAAGCTGATTGGATATGGACAGGGTGTGATGGAAATTCACAAGGCAATAACGCGGTACAAGCTTGCATGAGAATAAGCTAGTGCATTTGAAATATTCTGAGAATTGAGATCGTTTGAAGATAATTATCAAGACGAACAGTCCTCACAAATTCCCATGAGTATTGATAATTGATCGGTGTAGGAATAATTTTGGATCAGGATGAACGATTTATTTAAATGTCAGTGCCCGTTTTCTATTAAACTGATACATTGTTCTGTGTTTCAATGAGCACCTCACCCGAAACGCTAAGTAATTATCCTCTAATTACAAGTTCTTTAACCAGCAATTATCCCTCAGATTGGTCTACTTACCTTCATCCTGGAATCTGAGCGCTGTGAAACGGACTCCTCCCTGAACACTGAGAGCAGCAGAACCTCCCCCTCTTCTTCCCACTCCACTCCCCACTCCACGCCCCCCACTCGGCTGATAGACGCCACTCTCAGTTCCGTCCTCGCCAAGTTCCCTGCTCCCCAAACCTGCCTGTCTCAGAAAGGAGATCTACAGAAGGTGGAGTCCTGTGAGAGTCTGCTGGCCAAGTACCCTCACCTCTTCTCTTCTATTGTAGGAGCAGGTAATTTTTCTGATGATTCATCTCTGGGTTATTCAGACCTCGGAGAAAAAATGGAGAATTTTGCGCCTCACTTTTGCTCCACAATCCGGTTTCACTGGCCATTGCTACACCTGTGGACTCAAAACCACCCTCAAATTGTTGTTACATGTCCAGGTCAATAGGACCTACTCATTTCTCTAATTCGTATTTTCAGGGATGAACCCCCCCCCCCTCATCCGTGTCATTCGATAATTGGTTGGCAAACAAGCAGAATCTTTTTACTTATCGTCCAATTAACAGGGCACTCCTGCCATAATATCGTGAGGAACCTTCTATAAAGTTTATTTGTTTCAGGCGTTCCCAGAGACCCTCAGAACACAAGAAGGAAGCACCATTGCTGTCTGATAACCATACCTTGGACCCTGCTACTTCCCCCGCCCCTATCAAGAGGAAACGTTCAGTGGAAGATACACCGCATGGTAATTGCTTTTTAAACTGCTCATGTTCATCTGATTCTGAGACTTCCTCCCTTCCCCTGACAAAGGCTTTGAAATTCGTGTTTGACAATGTGAATTTGAATGGGGCTTTGTGTTTCCCAGTTGCTCCATTTGAGAATTTGATGGATTTGGGCCCAATAAGATTATTTTGATTTGTAGAAGTCGATTATTGCATGACACAGCCTTTGATTCGTGAATTTCAGCACCCTTTTGAATTTGATGGAAACTTCCTGACACGGCAATAGTGATACTTTTCTTTTGGCCACCATTCGGGAATAAGAATATCAAAGTCACTGGTGGTGGAAACGATCCCAACTCTCAGTCTCAGAAATATTAGTATTAGTTGTAATACTAATATTATTAACCCTCATATAATGCGAATAACACGCACAAGCCGCAGCCTGCTTAATAATGATAAACTTAAACACCCCTTCACCATTTGAACTGTCACAAGCACATTAAGATTTAAATATCTTGTAAAGTTATCATTAACACGTGGCACGCGAGGCTTTAGTATGCCCTCTCAACTTATTAAGTTCAAATAGTGATTCGTACAGAGTGGCTGCTTGTCATTTCATGCCCTGAGTCCTCGCATTGATTAAGCATCCCTCTGGGCGCGGAAAAGTATTAACCAATTACAACCTTAGTGTGGACTGTAGCTTGTGCAGGTGTGTTTTGCAGTTATTGCAAATGCACCTTGGGAACTTGCCTTGAGGGCTTCAATCTCTGAGTCTGACTTCTCAGGCACAAAAACTATAAGTATATAGATATTTCAAAACTTATGAATATGAGTTGAAATTATTTTCAAATGCAATCTTTAATGAGAACGATTGGCTTTCAATACATCATTGTATTAATGTTGCTTTTTCAGGAGACAGGATGAGGAAGTGTCTGGAAGCGAGCAGTAAGAAACGGAAAGTGAAGTCCATCCTCTCTTCGGTGATGTGTGCCTTGAAACACAGGAACCCGAACAGTCCTCGCCGTGTGGACTACATTGCCTGTCAAGGCCAACAAAACCGCTCACTTCTGCGGTCTCATGTTTGAAATTGAACTTGAAGGATTTGACTTTGAGTATTTGACCATTGACTTTTAAAATCTTTGGCCATTGGTTTTGTAGACTTCGACTGTTAGTTCAATTTCAAGTTTATGATATTGATAAAGGCGTTAGACTGGCTGTCGAGTGTCGAGTACTTGACTCATGAGACTATGGTGCAGAGCTTATCATAATCATTGTAATGTCATTGCAATTAAATAAATTGAAATGTATCTTATTAAATTTAAAACATATTTTTACTCACGAAATGAGTTCTATTTTCATTTTTCAATCTTTTTTGATATTGAATTTGATTCTGATGCAGGTGTCACCATGTCTGATGTCGAATGATTCTGCAATTTCCATCTGTGAGTGTTATCTGCTCTGAAGGGTTTCACTCATTAAATTTAAATCGCACGTGTCTCTAGGATTTTACAACTTAAAGTTTAAACTTAAGCAGCTGCTGGTTGAAGTTGAACTTGAACTTCACTCCCCCATATTTTTGTCAGCAGTTAGACACTCACACGTTGTCTGACCACACGTTGTCTTAATCTTATCTGACGTCGTCAGACCCATTATTTCAGGCAACGCCTGCACTGACAAACGTTGTCTGTCGACCTGCGCCTGCTGACCACACGTTCGCGTTCGGCAGAAGCGCGCGCCCGGCGAATGGGTCAGACAACGGTTGCGCGGCGTGCTTCAATAGGTTGCCCTAACCAGGGCCCCGGTTACGGTATGTCGGTATGTGTCCCATATAACTCCGGCTGAGTGACGTCACAGATCTAAACGTCAATTTTTCTGTATCCTAAACCTAACCATGACCCTAACCAAAACCCTAACCTTAATCCTTACCCTAACCCTAACAAATCCTGATCCTAATCCTGACTCTAACTCTAATCCTTAAAGCGCTAGCAGCTAGGTGCGCTTAAACGTAATTTTCTGAGTGACGTCATTATCATAGATAATGAAGAGCTCAGAGTTATATGGGACACTAGCCCTGGTTACGCGCTTCCCCTAACCAGGGGTGTTGGAGCAAGGCGCGGCGCGCGCGTAAAACTAGGGATCTGGTTAGAGCAAGTTACGCGCACGACACCCCTGGTTAGGCCTAGGGGAATTCCCTAGGGAAGCGCGCGGCGCGTACACACACCTTTCAAAAATTCCCCTGACCAGGGGTGGTTTGGAGCAAGGCGCGGCGGCGCGCGCGCTTAAAACTAGGGATCTGGTTAGAGTCGACGGACGTTGCCCCGTCTATTTCTTCTGACTGGATGGCGAGGTTGCAAAGTGACGTCCAAATGTGGAACGTTGCGCCGCGCGCGAGGGTAGGGTAACATCCTACGAGGTTAGAGCAACTAATTCTAAAGAGAAAGAAAGGATATTTCATTTTCTGATTTATAACTCGTGGGACGTACCCTACCCTCGCGCGCGGCACAAAGTTCCACATTTGGACGTCACTTTGCAACCTCGCCAATCGCCATCCAGTCAGAAGAAATAGACGGGCAATGTCCGTCGAATTTACAACTTATTGTATTGAAAATGATGATAGGATATAATTAAAATTTATTTTTTTGAAATTTGCCTTTTTGTTTGCTCATTAAAAAAGTTATTTAAATAACTATTAAATACTTTAAATAACTATTATATTAAATACTTGTCTGACGTCGCGAGAGGGTCAGGCAAAGCCTGAAAAGTAAATACTTCTCAATGTTTTGAAGCTTAAACTCATTTTCAAAATTATAGGATTCAAGGATTGCTTATTTCAGCCACTTACTTGCTCATTACAATGTCGTGTTCTCATTATATTGATGTGGTGTCATGGTGCTGTGTCATGTGTAACATATTTAACATTTATTCAAGCAATTTAAAAGGTAACTATTTATTGGTACCTGATTGCGGTTCAATGTTAATGTTTGTACTTAAATCATAAAGAAAACTTTCTTCAAGACATAAAATCTGCAAAACTTTCCTCCAACTCTGTACTTGAACACCAACATGATCTCTTTGGGTAGTGCAATATGGAGAGCAGTAGGATCTAAGTGATTCACACCAAGATGAGTGGTGTGGTGGTGTGCAGTCATCATCACTCATCAGTCCATCTCATCTTTAGGGGTGTTTATATTGTGAGAGCTTTTAATGAGGTTGGCCCCCAGTAGTCCGCCCCTGGTATCAGGGCATAGCACAGTCAAGTGCAGTGACCACCTGCCTGAATGAAACTGAAAATTGCTCTTTGGTCTTTGTCTTTACTCCAAGCATCAAGAAATGAAGCAACACATGTAGTGAAGAGAAGCAGAGGGCCAGTGGATGGACCTGGGTTATTTGTGACCTTTTACATTGCACATTAATAAAATTTATGAGAGTAGCATGCATCCTGATCCATTACTTCATCTTGCAAGACCTTTTCATCTTGAAATTCAGGGTTAAAACATATTTAAATCACAAAATTCTCTTCTTTGTAAAACAAATACAGTCATCTTTGTAGTCAAGCCACAGAACTCTCCAACAACTCCTACCATAGTCTTTGAAAGGATCCATGAAAGAAATGCCTTCATCAGAGATTTAGGCAGATCCAAATAAAGCATGAGACACAAAATTATTATTCTTCTTTGTTCAAATCAAAAAGGAATCTTTCTTCAAGACATCAATCTTCAAGACTTTCTCCAACTCTGTACTTGAACACCAACACAATCCCTTTAGAGCAGTAGGATCTAAGTGATTCACACCAAGATGAGTGAGGTGCAGGTATCTAAAGTCCATCCGGTCCATCTTCAGTCCATCTTCTTATTCTTTGTTTTTTTTAACTTATTGTTGGTTTTTGAGTGCCTTGTTAAGGTACATGATGAAAGAACGAGTGTGGCAAGGAATTGAATCCATTTGAATTTGTATTTGAATAAAATGTTCACAGCACAATGACAATGAATATATTTTCTTGAGTTTATATGAATGAAGCTTCTATGTTGTGCTGAGGGTCAGTGGTGTAGTGGTATCAATTTGAGCACAGGATTGAAAGATCCTGAGTTCAAATCCCAGCCAGTGCCACTGAGCAAAGGGTGAGAGATTTATCTCGAGCCTATGCAACCCGACAGTTCACTCAGCCGAGCGTACAGGAAACAGTGCGAAGGGGTAAATGAGGACCTGCCCATTGCCGCGAAGTCTCGGGTGAATAAAGTATGGATTACACTTCCTTGACCGTCACTGGCTTGATTAATTGGATCCTTCGATTCCTGTCATTGGCTGTTACAGCTGTTGGAATAGAAGTAAAACCTTCGAGATAAAAACAGTCAGTTACCGTGGTGTTTCCACATAAAAGACGGTACACACTGAGTGTGCGCCACTGAGTGTGCGCCATTCCCACCTTGGAGATTTAATGGTGGGAATGGCGCGCACTCAGTGGCGCGCACTCAGTGCATGCCATTTTTATCATGTGGAAACACCACGGTTAATCATTGAAACTGTTAACAACGTTGCCCACAAAATAAGTATACTATATGTAAACACATTCCTGTGTTGTCATATGAAAAATATCTTCTCTATCTGCTTTTTATTTGAGCCGGGGAATTTTTTCTCCGAAGTTTTACTGAAGCATATTGATGAGGCTTTGAGTCTTGTTGGAGATAATGTTGACATGTGGGATAAGTGGATGAAGAGAAAACTGAAGGTGTTGTGTTGCCCAAGTACTAAATATTTGACTGTTAACCGCTGTGAATCAATAGAAAAGGATTAACTTGCTGCAATGCTTATGCATTTGTCCATATATCAGATATGCACCACACTGTTCGAGGGATGGAGGAGGAGAATCATAATATGCAGGTGAAGCATGATGAGTCACTGAAGACTTCTCCCCTCAGCAAAACATCTGATGAGATGGTTGTGCTGCAAAGGAAGCTGATTGAGTCTCAGGAGAATGTGGTACAACTTCATTGTTTGTTATAAGGCCAGATTGAAAGACTTATTATAGTAGTATTATATAACGATCGTTATATAATTCTTGCTCCGATAATTTTTGTTATATAACGGCTTTAAAAATGGAGTTTAGGGGTCAATTAATAATTTTCATAAGATTTTAAAATTTTCGAAATTTTGGGGTGTGATAATTTTTCCAGGTGTGTGATAACTGTACAGTTATCACACCCCTCAAAGAACAGTTATCACACCTTTGAAAAATTATCACACCCCAAAAATCGAAACTTTTGAATTTTGTGATAAGTATTTACTATTTATCTACTATGTAAAATCATTTAAATCTGACTTTTTATAGTTTTAGTTAATGCTCTCACTCCCTTGCGATACACCGGTGTATACATATTATGTTATCTTGTTTTCGTTTCATGTGTCCACTTTAGTCGTTATATGAGCCGCGCACGCACGTGCCAGTAAAACCTGAAGACCACTTGCTCTCACTCCATTACAATACATCAGTGTATACATTATCATGTTATCTTGTTTTGATTTAATGAGTTTATGTATACCCCAGTGGAATAATATGGGGAATTTAGGAATAAGAAATCGAAAAAAAGCTTAAATTCGAACGGAATAAGCTTTTCTGGACACATTCTGTAATTGATGAACTCAAAATCATGAAATTCATAGAGCTTAATACCATAATCGACCTATCCCGGTACCTAATCCGAATCAAGCAGCTGCATTCCCACCCCATTCCCAAACCAGCCATCACATTCCTAAAACAGCCACCGCATTCCCAAATAGCCACCGCATTCCTAAACCAGCCGTGGTATTTCCTTGTGTTTGACTTTGGTCAAACTTTTTTAGTGAAAACTATCTAAATAGCCATCATAAACATGTTAAAATAATTACCATGTTCAATGAAAAACATTGTTGCACGTTTCTATTGTTTCACTACCTAGCAATCGAACTTATTTTTTTAAATTTCGGTCATTTTAGTAAAACATGTCGAAACCAGCTGGTCTTTACCCCAGGCTGAAAAAGCCTCTTTTTACTCTTAGTTACAGATTCCCAGCCACTTTTTAAAATTATTCCACTGGGATGTATACTCAGCAGTCGTTATATGAGCCGCGCACGCACGTGCCACAAGGACCACTTACCCTCACTACTTGTATAAATAATAGATAACGATACACGAGCATATACAAATTTATTCTCTTGCTTTGGCGTTAAGGTTTCTTGTTTTGGTGTTTATTATACTTGTTGTACACGTTAGTCGTTGGTGAAATTTCGCTTGTTTGAATCATGTTTCCCTTCTTACATCTTTACATTTTAAACAAATGCCACCGCTCGCAATTTGCCGAAACATTTGCGTCCGTTATGGCGTTACACACTTGTCTTACTCGGAAATGTCCTTTCTATTTTGTTGTACATTTCAATCGACAATCACTTTATAGTAACTTGTTGAATCAAACGATACAATCAAAGTTTATGAATATTCCGGACTTGCGTTTTTATTCATACTTTCTTGGGCAAATTCAAATATACATAGCCACTCTTCACCATCTAAATCTAAAATTCCCGGCCACTCCAAAGCTTGATATTTTCAAGATTCAATTTCAGGCGCTCTAGTTTAAAGGATTTTTATATCCATAGAGGCTTCTAAATTTGCTTTCTTATTGGAAAACCAGTGTAAATATCTGCCCGTTTCTCACGTTATATAATAGAATATAGATTAATCAAACACCCTAAGGATACGTTTATATCAATTATCACACTCGCCTTCGGCTCGAGTGATAATTGGAATTATTGCACTCGCCTTCGGCTCGAGCAATAATTCGAATTATCACACTCGCTTCGCTCGTGTGATAATTCATATAAACGTATCCTAAGGGTGTTTGATTATCCTATATTATATACAGTCTATTGTGTTATAGAATTTGAAATTAAAATGTTTTGGTGATATAATCTTATAATTGAGGATACAATACCTTGACTGACTTAACCTATACAGTTATGTCACAAAACCTGCTAGCCATATAACTAGTTCTTGATCACTCCATACAGCCAGTCAGACAAACCAGCTCTACACCCATAGCCAATAGTCCCTTATGGGAACTATAACTTGGACATTATTACTGCAATGATTTTAATGTTATAGAATTCCTTGCTTCAGCCATTCATGTCTTCCAAAAACAGAGCTTCATTTTCACATATTGTTAATCAGATATGAAAGATATGGAAGACCCTACCTAGATTTATAACCAATTACATCTTCATAGAATGAAAGCAAAGCTTAAAGATCTAAATAAGAATATCACATGCAGTCTCTGCTTTGGTTATCTTATTGATGCAACTACAGTTATTGAATGCCTTTGTACATGTAAGTTATTTCATGATTTGAAGTATTTCATTTAATTTCTCTAAAGCAACCATGTTGCTGATTTCACCATACAATTATCAATTTTCTTTAGTAGTTTAGTGGATGTCCTTTGAACAGTCTGAAAGATTGCATAATTGGGCATTTCCCTCTGCACAACTCACTAAGTGTCTTTCACTCTCTCATGCAGTGGTGCAAATCTACATATTTTATTGGGGGCATGCAAATAGCATATTTTAGGCTATTTTTAAAAATAGGATAGGATGGCTGAGAAAAGATTTTTTTAAAATGATTCAAGTAATCATGTTCAACATTATTCCTCAAATTTTTGGGCGACGTATATACCCCCATTACCACAGGATTTGTACCACTGCTTGTATAGTTTCTGATATGAGAAGTAGTTTATATTGTCTGCTTTGCTGTCAAATCTATCATTGATTAATTGAATTAAATTGAACCACACCTTTTCAGGCTTTGACATTGAAATTTAAGAATGAATTATTCCATCAAGAAGTTTAATGTCTCACTTACTTTTCAGTCTGTAAAAGTTGTATAGTGAAACATCTTGATGAGCATAACACATGTCCCAAGTGCAATGAAGTTATCCATCAGTCGCACCCAAAGGATCATATTCGCTTTGACAGAACTCTACAATCCATTGTGTACAAGGTATTAATTGAAGCTCATAATTCTTGCATTTTTTGACTTGAATTATGATATTGAGTAAACCATTGCTGATTACATGACAATTGATCATTTAATTTTGTCCACATTATTATGTAATTGAATCAAATTAAATATTCGATGTTACAAACATTTGGGAATATCTATTACCAGACGTACTCTAATATTTAATGCCAAATATACTAAAGGCTATGATAACTGAATCCCTGTGTAATTTTTTGGAAGTTGTAGAAAAGGGGAGGGTATCAAATAAGAGGATATTAGAGCCACAGAATGCTTGGCCATATACCGTTGTTTACAGTTCAATTTAATTTTAATTTAATTCAATGGAAACAAAATTTGCATCACGTGTTGTACTTGTACAAGTAAAAGTTATTTATTGTATAGTGAATTACAACAGACTCGTTTGTGATATTTCTCAAAATTTCCGAATATCTTATCAGGGAGAGTGCCAATAAGGGCAAATAACTGTTTCCACCGTGGTAAAAGTGCAAAAAATGCAAGATCTACCTGACCCTATCCATTTGATACTGACGACCGACGAGTAGGTTTATTTGCTTCGCATTTAAATTCATATTAAACTGAAAATTAGAATCTATTAAAAAAAAAACCTTGCCTGCAGGTTGTACCAGGGCTACAGAACCGAATAGAATCTCAGAGGAAGGATTGGGAGGCAGAGCACCCAGATTATGTGGCAAACTCAGACGGAGGTTCTGACAAGGGCTCAGATACGGAGTGTAATGGTGAGACTACGAATGGGACTCCTCCCCCTCCTCCACCTAGGAGAGCCAGGTTGGTTTTACGAAGTTTTAGTCACGTGTTTTTAACTGAGTGTGCCAGGCTGTATTTTTGTGTCAATAGGGGTTTTAATTAGTATAGAAGGGGTGTTTTAAGGGGTTTGTCAACTCCCTGATCAAATTTTCCAATTTGACTGAAATGAATTTATTTTTGAGGCTCTGTAAGTGTAGGTGCTGCGTGCTAAATTCATTGCTTAATATCGGCCACTTTTGATTTTATAAAAGTTGAAATTGTCATAATGAGCTTATTTTAGGTATAATTGTTCAATTTTGAGATCCTGGCGCATGTTCAAAAGATTCTCTGGGTAATACAGGACCCATACATACAGGTGCCAGATTTATTGACACTCGTATAATCTGCCAGTCAAAGTGAACAAATTTATTTGAATAAATCTAGCAATAATTAAGTTGATGGAAGATCTTGAACATAGTAGCTGATAACTAGGGGTAGCTGCGTAGCGTAACTTTCTTCATAATCTACCGAAAGATGGTCGGCATTCCATTGGTTTAAAAGTGCCCTGGCCTCATTGCTTGCAGTAGATCAACCTCCTGAGCCTATCGTGATTATCGTATTACATGGACTAAATACCCCTGCCCACTCAGCGACTCGCGGCTGTCGTTTGATAGGCAGAAGTCTCAGTGCGATGTCATGATATATATTCATAATGTATTTGCTGCTCTGTAAAAGGATAGGGATATGTTGTAGTGATTCAGATGAACGGTTTCTGGACTTGAAACTCTCGGTATATTCGTTTACGGCTAATATTTACCAAGTTTATCCGGTGTAAATGAGATAGCTTTTCTGAAGTAATATCGTGGCTGTTCAAACACGGTTAAAAGTGTAAGGGCTAATGTAGCTTGCAATATAATCATCGTCATGAATTTGGCAAAATCATGGGTAACACTAGGATGTATACAATAAAGTTCAGAATCTTATGAATATGGTGATAACGTTTATTTTTCATTGTTGTGTATAATATGTTCAACTAATAAAATTTTATGACAAAACACGGTTCAGATGCTTAATACCGCTACATTATGACGATTATTTGACAAGACATGCTAGAAGCCAGGTTCTGATATTATCAAGTCATTATACCTGTGATGATTACGAGGGTTGTATAAAGCTCTTGACACGGCAATTGTAGACAAGCCTTGATCTGTCATCAAGTGTTCTATGACCGTTTATGTAGGCAGTAAACTGTAAAGGCTTAGTGCGAAGAAAGTTCAAGCCTACTCATTTTTAATGAAATATTTGATATCTTACCTACTATCCGATTGGTTGAAAAGCTCCGGGCTATAGTAAGTCACTAGAAAGAACGGAAACGAAATATTTCATGGACATTATAACACTTACTTCTAAAATTATTGTTTCATGATTTAAACTGGAAGATATTGAAGTATTTCATGAGTTTTTACAATTGATGCCACCACAGTACTATTATCTTCAATCTTGATGGTATATAAGCTAGTTTTTTCATGTGCGTTCCTGAAGCACTGCGTCAGGGTTTTTAAAAGTTATTAAACCAGGGTAAGGTCAATTTAATTCATTATAAATTCTTACAACATGAATGGCAAAGTATGGAATTCAATACATATGAGCATAATATGTTCTGTTGGAACTTCAGATAAATTTTTCTAATTAAGTGACATTCCATTGAGGCTGTTTGCATTTTTAATTCTATTAAAAGAATACATTTCAAGGGAATATAATATTATGCTACATAAATTATGTAGCCCTACATGATTAGGCATCCAATTATGCATTTAATGAGAAAGGTAATCACCATACCCTATGCTCCTTCATCCTCATGCCACAAGTGGTATTAAATGTGAAACTCTTCCCTACCTACATAAAAGTATAAATATACTCATCAGATTTCAGCACTGTACTGCACTGGTTTGTAGAATAAAAATACTGAAATGCTGCACTGCAAAATGGTTATTATTTATCGCTATTTGGCAGGTCTCAGTCATCAGAAGGTTGACAGAAATCAATATATCAACATGCATGTTGCATAGCACAAAAGATACATTTATGCACATGACACTAAGATGTGGTACTAATGACTGTACAAACTTGAGACTTCTAGCATTCATGTTATATATTGGATAATGGATATATTGTTCACGACAGTGGTAGAGAAGTGAGGAGTGAAGGAAGGATAATGTGAATTGGTGCATTGAGTGGTTAGAGGTTAAAATGGTTTTGTGTTAAGAACATTTAGATGAAATTTATGTGAACCAGGAAAGGATATTGTCTGTAGTGAAGAGATACCTGTAATTAGAGCATCTAGAACAATTTTATGTAATAACATTTATATTGGGGGGAAGAAACTTTAAATTTTAAGAAAAAATTTTAATTTTCAAGTTGATGCCCCCATTTTAAAAAGATAAATAAAACGGGCTCAGCACAAAAACAATGTATGTTTTTCAAGGGAAAATAATAAAAGTGTGAATTTTGGGTTTTGCCTTTTTTAAATTTCTTTCTTGAAAAAGGTTTTTCCAGGCGGGAAAAATTCCAAAGCGTTTTTTTGGGGGGGGAGATCCCTAAACCCCCAAAACCCGGGGGAAAGATTTTATCTATAAAAAATTTGAAGTTAAAAGTAACTTAATTACAGCAGTTTTAAAAATTTCTATAATCCCTGTATAGAGTAGAGGTAACCTGTTTTTTTTCTAAAATTATGATTTGAAATATGCGGATACAGTTTTTGGTTTTTTTTTCCCCCTTTTTAAACCCCGAAAAAGGCCCTTTAATGAGTTTTTTTTTTAAAAAAAGCAAGTATTTCTCGGAAATTCAATTATGTTGTCATTCTTTGAGGAAAATGGTCGATTACCAAACCATTTTTGGAATGTAGATAGCATGAACATAATATTGTCATTTAAACTATGTACTTAATTCTACTTCAAATGACCATATTATTTTGATTCATTTTCATAAAATGACAACACCAACTACAGTATATTACCAGTCAAATTAAATTATTGACAAATAACTCGACATCCACTTCATGGTATCAAATATGGCAAACTTTTAAACAGCCACAAAATGAGGAAACTACATAATCCCTAATGGTTATATCGGATATTATCGTTGCAATATTTTATAGCTTGGCAGGTCGCCATATTATTTGAGTGGTATTCTGTTGCTTCCGACAGTTGATTTTAATGTATTGAATTACGGAAAGAAAAATTGCAGCATTTTGTGAATCATTGTAACTGATCTTCAAGTTAACAAATTTTGGGGTATAATCACGAGTTTATCTTCAAGGAAGGCATTCCAATTAAATGCCTATAGTTAATCAGTCTGAGCTGAGTCTCAGTTTATGCTTTCAACTGCACATGGTCACCTCTACCTCCCATGATTACATTGTCCCCAGGTCACTCTACCTCCCATGCACTACACGTGATTACATTGTCCCCCAGGTCACCTCTACCTCCCATGCACTACACGTGTGATAATATTGTCCCCCAGGTCACCTCTACCTCCCATGATTACATTGTCCCCCAGGTCACCTCTACCTCCCATGCACTACACGTGTGATTACATTGTCCCCCAGGTCACCTCTACCTCCCATGCACTGCACGTGTGATTACATTGTCCCCCAGGTCACCTCTACCTCCCATGCACTACACGTGTGATTACATTGTCCCCAGGTCACCTCTACCTCCCATGATTACATTGTCCCCCAGGTCACCTCTACCTCCCATGCACTACACGTGTGATAATATTGTCCCTCCTCATGTCGCCTCTACCTCCCATGCACTACACGTGTGATAACATTGTCCCCCAGGTCACCTCTACCTCCCATGCACTACACGTGTGATTACATTGTCCCCAGGTCACCTCTACCTCCAATGCACTACACGTATGATAATATTGTCCCTCCTCATGTCGCCTCTACCTCCCATGCACTATACGTGTGATTACATTGTCCCCCTCATGTCGCCTCTACCCCCAGTGGAATAATATGAGGAATGTTGGAGCGACAATCCCAGCCAAAATTTGTCCAAATCGAAGCAAAAAAGCCCATTTAGGTTGACAGAAACTTGATATTATACCCCTCCCAAGCTTGTTTTAGCGACCGTGTAAGTTTGGTTATACGGTCTCCACTGAATTACAGTGCAAAAAAAGCTAAAAATGAAATTTGATTTTATAAAGGAGCACTCAAAAATCTACTTAAGCGTTGAATCCGGACGAGGGTCGTCAGACCCGAGTGGGAAGAAATACTGTTGTTTGGTTAGTGAATAGTCGGTCCCAGCTATTTCCGGTCGGGGTATAATCCGGTTCCATGATCTCAGCTGTGACCGTATACCTTCGATAATGAACTCGGCACGCCTCGTCCATTATCCCACTTACACAGTCTCGGCTGTCGCCTCGACCATGTAAGTTGCGGTATACGGTCACCACTTCGACATGTAACCGCTTATTAATATTTGGCTATTTTACGCCGCGCAATTATTATCATGGTCTCAACTCGCTAGTTTTGATAAAGGAGCAATTTCCAAACTGCGTCAGAATCCAATTAACGCGCACAAAACGCGCGTCATTGATTCCTAAAAAAAGCTACCAGGATCCTAATCTAGCCAAAATATTCCCAAACTAGCTGCCAGACTCCAAAAGTAGCCAGGGACTCCTAAAATCCGCTGCAAGGATTCCATTGCTTGTTTATACATCCAGGAACTCATTATATCAACTTTTTGTCGTGAAGCAGTGTTTTTTGTATTCATTGGAATGTGGGAACCTTATCAGCCATATGGCTCAATATGTTTCGAAATAATGTACTTAGCAATGTTGACTTCGAGGTCCCTGTTTGGATAGTGAAATCCCTTATAACGCAAAAAGGCATTTTGATAGTATAAATTATAATGAACGTGCAGCTCTTTGCGTTATATCGCCCGAGTTCCAAGCTTAATTTAATGGATTGAGTAGTGTTGCGCGCGCTGACGCGCGCAAACACACTCACTAATAACATTACTTGCTTTGCATACGAAGTAACCTCCGCAGAACTTCCATCTTTGCCTGATACATACTAATGCGCGGCGCATGTAGTGAAAAGAAAGTGATTTCGCATTATTCCATTTGTATCTGTTATTTCGTAACGTCATCGTCTCATGTTGCCTAGTGAAGACATGTAATTCAACGCTATCGAGAATGAAATCATGACTGAAGTAGTCTTAGACACGCCGCTAGACAGAAAAAAGCCGTTTTTCCCGCGAAATCCCCATTCCCAGCCACTTATAAAAATTATTCCACTGGGCCTCTACCTCCCATGCACTACACGTGTGATTACATTGTCCCCCGGTCACCTCTACCTCCCATGATAACACTGTCCCCCAGGTCGCCTCTACCTCCCATGCACTACACGTGTGATTACATCGTCCCTGTCAAAGTGGACCCCCACCATACTCCTCTCAATGGAAATGCTATGGAGACAGGCAACATGCACCATTCGGTAATATGTGCTATGTGTACTGTGTATTGCATTGTGTACATATTTTGCGTGTCTTCTTTCACTGCCAGTTTAACATTCAAGTGTTACATTCAATTTCCGGTATTTTAATTATAATAGTCATGGCATTTAAAACGTTAAAACTTAAAATTAATTAATGGAGCAGTGAAAAGCGAAGCTAACTTTTTAATTAGTTTAAATGCTGAATCTTAATGTTATGCTCGTGCTCATTGTATCTTGTATTCTGTTCTAAAGCTCATTGAAGCTTTGATAATTACTTAGTCATTACCTGCTATCGATAGTCATTAACCACTATCCCAGCAGGACTTGAGAGAGTTGTCCAAGCCCATTCTCGGGTGCCCAGCTAGGTGCCCCATCCGAGTAATTAAGAAGTTTGTGCTCACGAAACTGAACGTAGAAGAGGAAATAGAGGTAATAACAGTTACTTTTAACTTTCTTCTGTCATAATGATATGTTGAATTGGAAGTGATCTTTGTGATTTCACATGAATTTAGATAATCTGATTTTATATAATCTAGCTGATACCTGAAAAGTTTGATCTCTGAATGCTGATTTTGAAAAATAAATGCGTCTTTCTATCTTGATTCTTCGATTTAGTTAATTTATTTTAATTGATCTGAAATTCGCGTGTCTTCCCTCCAGCTCGACATCCTGTGCAACAATGAGATCCTGGGAAAGGACCACACTCTGGAGTTCATCAAGATGACTCGATGGAGGACTAAGGTAACTTAGAAGTTTGAATTTTAGACTGAAAAGTTCTAAAACGATACCTTGTTCCAAGTATTCTAGAATGTATGATCTAAGTTTTCCCAAATTTTCTTTTCAACATGATTAAAAACCGTTGATTCTAAAAGCAGGAACCACCCAAATCCACCCGAACCCACCTAACCCACCTAACCCACCCAGAGCCGTTAAAGTTTGGTAGTATTCAGAGTATGCGTTACATTTATAAATCAGATACGATTTATTTAGAGAATTCGTCTTCTTCGATACGAAATATGCAGATAAATTGATAATTCGCGATTTTAGACTCTGATTTCATTTTAAATCAGCACAGTTTACCATGTACAGTTGTACACTAAATCTAATTTCAATCTCATTTGACCGACTTAAATTTTTGTCTTGAAAAATCGAAATCTCAGTTCCGTTTGAAAGTTTGAACCATACAAATTGCTTTTATCTGAACACCTGTGTGCTACTTTAATACAGCAACAGGTGATTTCAGATAAAATAATTGAGAAAGGACTTGCCTCTAGTCAATACACTTGATTTAATTAAAAGAAGCCATAGATACCGCGCTACTCCGACACTTCAGTATATTTACATACGGTTTCTTGGGTTTAACAAATGTAATGGTATATTAGGGGATGAGAGCCATGTCTCATTTATCATGTAAATAGAATGATAGTCTTGGCTGTTGTCAACAAATAATGGTACTACTATCTTCTTCTAAGGTCCCCGGGTTCAAGCCGCAACACCAGTGCTGTGGCTGGGGGCCTGCGGCATCTTCGCCAGGTCCCCAGAGGCAAACTCCTGCTAGCTCAACCCTAGAGACTTCTGTACTATCACTTTACTTATGTATCCAACTATCCATAATCGATTGGATTGCGTTGTAACTTGTACTGTTCGGCATCTTATGAGCTCATGATGATGAACTTATGAGCTTATATTGATGGTAATATCATGGATATGTAATACATGGTTTGTATCGTTGGATTTTATCCGTGCTGGATTGCGGTAAATCAAGATATTTCATAAAAATGGAACGCACCTAACCATTCTTGTCTGCAATGTATGTAGAATCAGAGTCTCCGTGAAGCTGTTGGCCCAGCTAAATCACGCGACATATACTAAAAGAACAACAACGGCCTTTCTAGAAACGCGTGAAACTTGACCTTGAGTAAATTACCAAAACAGCGGAAAATATTTTCATGCCAGGATGTGTGCATCAGTGTTAATTATGTTTGTCTCATTAGATAATAATATGGTTGTGAAGCGTTCAGGTCGTAAAATAAGTGTTCTGGTGCTACACTGAGTACTCATAGTAACTTAGTAGTCTTCTTCTGAAGATACAAAACATTTCCGATGATATCCAAGCCTTTACAACTTAGCAGTGGCATTGAATATGTAGCACTTTACACCCCTTTTCTCAAAGTATCTACATCTGCTAATTATCTTTGTTAACTTGTTTTGTCAGCACATTGTAACATCAACAAGTTTTACATTTTATTTCATTTACAGCGTGTCCACTTTATCAAACATCAAAACAAGAAAGTGAACCCACGAACTTTTAATCGCAAACAAACGCACTCCTTTCACTGTCGATTATTTACACGCACACCCACACACACGCACACGCACAGCTATTGACGAAACTTGAGGGTTAATACCCTGCATAGTTTGTTGTGTGTGTTAACGTAATTGGCTTTCTTCTTAACATTTATACCATATTCGCTTTAAAGGATCATCTACCCTCTCTATCCCCACCAGTTATTGAGAGATGTATACGAGTGCTTGCTCCTTTTTCAACGTACGCAATACCCATCCCTCCCCGCAGGATTTACCGCTGGTTCTAACGTACAGAATACGACCGGACATTTGAAGCAACATCTGGTGTGCTAATTGCTGTGGGCTGCACAGGGCGAGCTTTGTCTTCTGGAGTGGAGTACATGTCCAAATTATTTGAATACCTGCTGCATTCCTGTGACTCTACATCCATTTGCCAGGGTATGATGTATGCGAGCAACTTGTGGATTGTCGCCCTTGACTCTTGCTTGGGTATATTCCATCATAAAATATAAAACATTGGTCGTATTTAATAGCATTTTATTATAAGGCGGTATCATTTCACTTATTTTATGTTGCATAATTATTTATATCATGCTCTTAAACGTAAAAGAGTATGTACTGACCGGTTCTATCCGGCCTTCCGGTTTCTGAACGCATGTTTAGTGTAAATATCACATGAAGCCATGTAGATTTGATGCATATTATCCTATGACAGCATAATACCACTTAATCCACCCAATTTGTTGATTTGTTAAACATAAATGGAAGGCGCATCAATTTCTCTCAAAATGTGTCAGTCCTTTGTAAACGCGCAGTCCGCGCGCGCGGCTTAATTAATCATTGTTCAGTATATACATGTTGCATGGACTATCTTAAATCTTGTTCTTGTGCGTACGCGCGCAATTGCCCAAATCAGTGCCTATTTTATCCACCGTCGTTCCTCCTCAGAAAAGCTGTTGCCTGGCCCCTGCGCGCGCGCCCCGACTCGCTGAGTCGGCAAGGTAAAGGCAAGCATATGGTGCGTGAAAACTGAAATTCGAAAACTATAAAATTCTTTTGAATTGATCAGTTCATGTCTAACTCATGTATGTATAAATGTGGATTTTGCTTGTCCCTTCGATTGCATATCTTGAATAAAGGCGAAGAGGGTATTAACCTTGCTTGGGGCACGCAAAGTGCAAAAATAGACTATCAGACGTTCCGACTATGTGTGCTCATCAGTGAAAAGTCATGGAAAATACGTTGGTATAAACTATAAAGGGTTCTTTGGATACGTTGTTATTTCCACCATGGAAGGCTTCTGGACCTAACTGACTCATTTTATTACCCATTGGATGCTTTTGACTGATGAGTACATACAGGCGGTTGAAATGAGCTCACTTCATTTGTAATATTGGTAAAAGTGTCACAAGAGTTGTGATTTTTGTCCAATGGATCCATTGGATCCATCATGTCCAATGGACGTCCATTGGACATCCAATGGACATCCATTGAACATGATGTCACTCGGTAAAAAATGTTCAATGGATCAAATGGATCCATTTTTGATGTTCAATGGACATGTTCAATGGATCCAATGGACACAATCACCAAACATGGTTTGGCAGACTGGTATTTTTTTCATTGGATCCATTGTGTCCATTGGATCCATTGTGTCCATTGAACACCATTGGACATGTCCATTGGATCCATTAGATCCATTGCAAATTGGATCCATTGGATTCATTATGTCCATGGGAGCCAATGGATCCATTGGACAAAAATCACAACACTTTTACCGTAATATTTCCCATACACGCAGAAGTTAATGAGAAGTGTGGTTTTATGAGTTTTGATGGATGATATTGTCGGTGAGTGGGATGAAATCGTGGTCAACCGAAAGCAAGGCAGCAGTCTGGCTCGGAAGAGGATCGATACCATCCTCGTTGAGTGCTGGTTCCAGATTATACGGTTCGTCGGTTCTTTCTTTTTTCTACCCCTTCCCTCTAAACTGTGTTGCTCAGGAATCCGGAGTCCTGGGTGGCCCAGCCTTGCAGTTGTAAGCTGTGAGGGGTACGTGGGCCGAAACCCTCCGTTTCCCTTTGTCACCTGCTGATGGTACACCTACATCGCAGATGGCAGGGAGACCTTACAACTGTAGGGTAACCGCTGATGATTCACAGTTTAGTCTCTTCCGCCTCTCATGTCAATCCTTGAATTAGAAAATCGATATGCAGTATTTTGTTATGTTTGTAGTTTACCCATACACCTCTATAGATAAGACATTGGACTGTCAATCTGTGAATGCGCGTCAAAATTTGCCACAATATTAACTGTAAAGTACTGATAAACGTACGGCGCGAAAGCGTTTTAATATACCACGTACGTATGAAACGCGCATTTGTTGCTCTTCAAATGAGCCAGTTCGGCCACGCGGTGGCCGGCGTGGCTCACTTTGAAGACTGAAACTACAAGTGAGCCAGTTCGGCCACCGCGTGGCCGAGGCGTCCCACTTTTTTGGAGCGCTATAACTCCGCCATTTTGGGTCGGTTGGTCCTAATCTTTGCACCGTTGGAAAGAGCAACTTTTCTAGTTTCAGATACATGCCGAGTTTTGTCTTTTCGGATTAAAATTGACATTTAAATTTTGCATCAAAGTTGGAAAAATATAGGTGAGCCAGCTCGGCCACGCGGTGGCCGAAATGGCTCACTTTTTCAAAAACACGAAAAATTATTTTCAAGTGAGCCACCTCGGCCACCATACATAGTTTTGTTAAAAGACACGCTGTGTGAGTGAGATATTTATATTTATAGTGAGTTAAGTAAGAGGTTTTATTTTTGATAAGATATTATTATTGTTTTGATCATGATGTGCTGGAAACCATTTCGTATATTTATCGTTCCAGCAAGATTGTGTTTCTCTAAGAGTCTCGTTGTTCTAAACTCATGGTTATGGTGATACCAACTATAGAAGAAATTGACACGATTCCCGGCCCCGCTCTCTGACTGAACTTCAGACCATGGCCTACGAATCCGCAACCGCCCGAGAACGTTGAGATTTGCGCAGACTTGAGTGTGATTGAAGATTAGTACCAGGTCTGGCTATATGCTGGAGCCTTGCTTGTTATCGCAGAAACAAATGCTATAAGTATAGTCAGCTGTCCTGTATGAGCTATGTGAGATCGAGAGTTCTGTGATCGCATATATCGTGGTTGTGGATCCGTAGTAAAATAGTAGGATTTTACCCTACCCTCCGCCGCGCGCCATTTTTTTCCGCGGGGACCCTCCAAATTTCCGAGTGTTGCGCGCTAGGGATGGGTGAAATCCATCTATAGTAAAACGTCACACTTTCCTATCCTGGCCTCAAATTTCCCTGGATTATTAGTAGGATTTTACCCTACCCTCCGCCGCGCGCCATTTTTTTCCAAACTTCCGAGTGTTGCGCGCTAGGGATGGGTGAAATCCATCTACTGGATTATCAGCTCCCACAAATTTGACCATGCGCATCATCGCCCGAGCAAATCCCAGGCCGATCCTTACTCCTATCACCACTTAGCCACGGCCGCACCCTTCCAACATACAAACTAACACACAACCTAACATATAACAGTCACTTAGATGGATTTCACCCATCCCTAGCGCGCAACACTCGGAAATTTGGAGGGTCGTGTTGCAGCGGAAAAAAATGGCGCGCGGCGGAGGGTAGGGTAAAATCCTACTAACAGTCACTCAGCCCCGTTTACATGGGAGACATACCCGGGATGGGTTTAATCCATTTAAACACTGCAACGAACTACACGACGGCGCGCGCCGCGCGCAAAAGAGGGCGGGCATGTCAGCTCTGGTTTGTCAGACGTTTACTGTCCCCTTCGCTTTCGGCGGGCGCGCACGCGTCCGCCGCGCTGAATAATAATGGTCAGACAACGCGACGTCTGACAAGCTCTGGTTAAACTAGTTCATCGATAGTTGCCCTTATACCAGGAACCTGGTTCCACGCACGAAGTGCGCGGCGCGGCATTGCTTCCCCTAACCAGGGGGTGTTGATACGACACCTATGCGGGCTTAGGAAGGCACGGCAAGGGGAAACAAAATGGTAACGTGCTTCACGTCACATGGCCGAACTCCTTTCGACTTTCTAGGAGTCAAGAGTGAAACGACGGCGCGCGCGTAAAAATGAAAGAATGGCAAGCTGAGCTTTGGTTAAAGCAAGGTTGAAAGTTAAAGTAATGGTAAGACAAAAGGGAAAGAAAAGATTTTTCTCTATTCTATTCTATTGAAAAATGAAAATGATGATTTAGATATAATTTTTTGAAATTTGCCTCTTTGTTTGCTCATAAAAAGGTAAAATAACTATTCATCAATGTTTTTTAAGCTTAAACTCATTTTCAAAATTATAGGATTGCTTATTTGCATATTTCAGCCACTTACTTGCTCATAACAATGTCGTGTTTCATAATATTGATTTGGTGACATGGTGACATGTCATGTGTAACATATTTATTTGAGTTATTTTAACAATCTTATAGTTATTGAGGTTTATGATGTGTTATTGGTACAATGTTAATGTTTGTATTAAAATCATAGAGAAAACTTTCTTCTGAAATCAATCTGCAAGACTTTTCTCCAACTCTGTACTTGATCACCAACATAGTGCATGATCCCTTTAGCTAATGCAATGTGGAGAGCAGTAGGATCTAAGTGGTTCAAACCAAGATGAGTGGTGTGCAGTCATCATCAGTCCCATACCTACCTCAGCTATAGGGGTGTTTAAATTGTGAGAGCTTTTTATGAGGTAGGCCCCCAGTAGTCTGCCCCTGGTACCAGGGCATAGCACAGTCAAGTGCAGTGACCACCTGCCTAAATGAAACTGAAAATTGCTCTTTGGTCTTTGTCTTTACTCTGAGCATCAAGAAATTAAGCAACACATGTTGTGAAGAGAAGCAGAGGGCTAGTGGATGGATCTGAGTTATTTGTGACCTTTTACATTGCACATTATAAGATTAATGAGAGTGGCATGCATCCTGATCCATTACTCCATCTTGCGAGATGCTTTCTACCTGAAATTCAGGGTTAAATCTTATTTAAAACACGAAGAAACTTCTTATTCTTCTTTGTTTTCAAGACATCAATCTGTGAGACTTTTCTCCAACTATGATATTCAAACTCAAATTCAATGCACTTGAACAACAACAGGATACCTTAAGGTAATGCATTGTAGAGAGCAGTAGGATCTAAGTGAGTCACACCAAGATGAGTGATCTGCAGGCATCTTCAGTACATCTTCAGTCCATCTTCTTTTTTTTCTTTTTTTTCTTTTTTTTTAAACTTTTTTTTAAACTTACAACACAACACATATTAAATTAACTAACTGAGGATGATTAACATTCACACGGAGATCCTGAAGATGGAATATCATTAAATTCCGAAACTGTCAGTAGATTTGCATGGTTGTGTGAAATTGTTAGATTCATTCCATTCATTATCAACATTGAGTTTCACTCGTATCTCATTCACTTGATATCATGAAGGATCACATTAAAGATTTTTAACTTATCATTGTATTTTGAGTGCCTTGTTAGGGTACATGATGAAAGAATGAGTGCCGCAAGGAATTGAATCCAATTGTATTGTCATATGAATTTTTTCTCCAAAGTTTTTCATATTGATGACTTTTTGTTGTTGCAATAGGTCATTCTGGAGATAATGTGGACATGTGGGATAAGTGGATGAAAAAAAACTGAAGGTGTTGTGTTGCCCAAGTACTAAATATTTGACTGTTAACCTCTGTGAATCAATTGAAAAGGATTAACTTGCTGCAATGTTTATGCATTTGTCCATATATCAGATATGCACCACACTGTTCAAGGAGGATAATCATAATATGGAGGTGAAGCATGATGAGTCACTGAAGACTTCTCCCGACAGCCAAACCTCTAATGAGATGGTTCTGCTGCGAAGGAAGCTGATTGAGTCTCAGGAGAATGTGGTACAACTTCAGTGTTTTTATTTTCTGTTTTTTGATTTTTTTATAATGCCAGATTGAAAGACTTATTATATACAGTCTATTGTGTATATACAGTCTATTGCTTGGAGTACCAAAGAGCTAGTTTCAGTTTCATTCAGGCAGGTGGTGACTGCACTTGACAGTGCTATGCCCTGGTACCAGGGGTGACTGCTGCGGGGCCTACCTCATAAAAAGCTCTTGCAATTTGAACACCCCGAAAGCTGAGGTAGGTATTGGACTGAAGATGCCTGTACACCACTCATCTTGGTGTGACTCACTTGGATCCTACTGCTCTCCTCATTGCATTACCTAAAGGGATCATGTTGGTGTTCAAGTACGGAGTTGGAGAAAAGTCTTGCAGATTGATGTCTTGAAGAAAGATTTCTTTGTAATTCAAATGTGTTGTAGAATTTAAAATTAAATTTATTTGATAATATACTTCTCATAATTGAGGAAACAATATCCTGACTGACTTGACCTGTACAGTTATGTCACAAAACCTGCTAGTCACATTACTAGTTCTTGATCACTTCATACAGCCAGTCAGACAAACCAGCTCTATACCCATAGCCAATAGTCTCATGATAAGGGAACTTTAACTTGGACATTGTTACTGCAATAATTTTAATGTTATAGAATTCCTTGCTTCAGCCATCATGACTTCCTAAAAACAGAGCTTGGTTTTTACATATTGCTCCTCAGATATGGAAGACCCTACCTAGATTTATAACCAATTACATCTTCATAGAATGAAAGCAAAGCTTAAAGATCTAAATAAGAATATCACATGCAGTCTCTGCTTTGGTTATCTTATTGATGCAACTACAGTTATTGAATGCCTTTGTACATGTAAGTTATTTCATGATTTGAAGTATTTGATTTAATTTCTCTGAAGCAAACATGTTGCTGATTTCACCATTATACAATTCTCAATTTTCCTTAGTGGATGTCCTTTAAACAGTCTGAAAGATTTTATAATTGGGCATTTCCCTCTACACAACTCACCAAGTCTCTTTCATACAGTGGTGCAAATCTACATATTTTATTGGGGGAATGCAAATAGCATATTTAAGGTAACAATTAAAACGTCGTGTTCTTGTGATATTTCAATGAATATATCATTCATCATAGTCATACATTCTCAAATTTGATTGTATAAAGTAGTGTTGTAAAGTTTAAAACTTTACATATTTAAGGCTATTTAAAAAAAATTAAAAATAGGATAGGATGGCTGAGAAATGACTTTAAAAAAATGATTCAAATATTCATGTTCAACATTATTTCTCAACTTTTTGGGAGACATACCCCCATTCCCACAGGATTTGTACCACTGCTTTTATAAAAGTATAATGTCCCATATGAGAAGTAGTTTATATTGGGCCCTATACTGTCTGCTTTGCTGTCAAATCTATTATTTAATAATTGAATTGAATTGAGCTACATTTTTTCTTGCTTTGACATTGAAATTTAAGAATGAATTATTCCAACAAGAAGTTTAAAGTCTTAAATACCTTTCAGTCTGTAAAAGTTGTATTGTGAAACATCTTGATGAGCATAACACATGTCCCAAGTGCAATGAAGTTATCCATCAGTCCCACCCAAAGGATCATATTCGCTTTGACAGAACTCTACAATCCATTGTATACAAGGTATTAATTGAAGCTCATCATTCTTGCAATATTTGACTTGCAATATTGTATTGAGTAAACCATTGCTCATTACATAACAATTGATCATTTTATTTTTTCCTAGATTATTATGTAATTGAATCAAATTAAATATTCGATGTCACAAACATTAGGGAATATCTATTATCAGACATACTCTAATATTTAATGCCAAATATACTGGAGGCTATAATTACTGGAATTCAATGGAAACAAAATTTTCGATGTCACAAACATTAGGGAATATCTATTATCAGACATACTCTAATATTTAATGCCAAATATACTGGAGGCTATAATTACTGGAATTCAATGGAAAAAAATTTTCATCATGTGTTGTACAAGTAAAAGTAACTTATTGTATAGTGAATTACAACAGACTCGTTTGTAATTTTTTTCAAAATTTCCGAATATCTTATCAGGGAGAGTGCCAATAAGGGCAAATAACTGTCTCCACTGTGGTAAAAGTGCAAAAATGCAAGATCTACCTTACCCTATCCATTTGATACTGACGACTGACGAGTAGGTTTATTTGCTATGCTTTTAAATTCATATTAAACTGACAATTAGAATCTATTAAAACACCTTGCCTGCAGGTTGTGCCAGGGCTACAGAACCGAATAGAATCTCAGAGGAAGGATTGGGAGGCAGAGCATCCTGATTATGTGGCAAACTCAGACGGAGGTTCTGACAAGGGCTCAGATACAGAGTGTAATGGTGAGACTACAAATGGGACTCCTCCCCCTCCTCCACCTAGGAGAGCCAGGTCGCCTCTACGAAGTTTTAGTCACGTGTTTTTAACTGAGTGTGCCAGGCTGTATTTTTGTGTCAATAGGGGTTTTAATTAGTATAGAAGGGGTGTTTTAAGGGGTTTGTCAACTCCCTGATCAAATTTTCCAATTTGACTGAAATGTAAATCAAATAGGTGCATTTATTTTTGAGGCTCTGTAAGTGTAGGTGCTGCGTGCTAAATTCATTGCTTAATATCGGCCACTTTTGATTTTATAAAAGTTGAAATTGTCATAATGAGCTTATTTTAGGTATAATTGTTCAATTTTGAGATCCTGGCGCATGTTCAAAAGATTCTCTGGGTAATACAGGACCCATACATACAGGTGCCAGATTTATTGACACTCGTATAATCTGCCAGTCAAAGTGAACAAATTTATTTGAATAAATCTAGCAATAATTAAGTTGTGATGGGAAGATCTTGAACATAGTAGCTGATAACTAGGGGTAGCTGCGTAGCGTAACTTTTCTTCATAATCTACCGAAAGATGGTCGGCATTCCATTGGTTTAAAGTGCCCTGGCCTCATTGCTTGCAGTAGATCACAACCTCCTGACATGGTTACCTATTTCACCGTATCGTGATTATCGTATTACATATAAGCTAAATACCCCTGCTCCACTCAGCGACTCGCACGGCTGTCGTTTTATTAGGCAGAAGTCTCCAGTGCGATGTCATGATATATTCATAATGTATTTGCTGCTCTGTAAAAGGATAGGGATATGTTGTAGTGATTCAGATGAACGGTTTCTGGACTTGAAACTCCTCGGTATATTCGTTTACGGCTAATATTTACCAAGTTTATCCGGTGTAAATGAGATAGCTTTTCTGGTAATATCAGTGGCTGTTCAAACACGGTTAAAAGTGTAAGGGCTAATGTAGCTTGCAATATAATCATCACGTCATGGTGTATGAAATCATGGGTAACACTAGGATGTATACAATAAAAGTTCAGAATCTTATGAATATGGTGATAACGTTTATTTTTTCATTGTTGTGTATAATATGTTCAACTAATAGGTATGACAAAACACGGTTCAGATGCTTAATACCGCTACATTATGACGATTATTTGACAAGACATGCTAGAAGCCAGGTTCTGATATTATCAAGTCATTATACCTGTGATGATTACACGAGGTTGTATAAAGCTCTTGACACGGCAATTGTAGACAGCCTTGATCTGTCATCAAGTGTTCTATGACCGTTTATGTAGGCAGTAAACTGTAAAAGGCTTAGTGCGAAGGAAGTTCAAATACCTACTCATTTTTTAATGAAATATTTGATATCTTACCTACTATCCGATTGGTTGAAAAAGCTCCGGGCTATAGTAAGTCACTAGAAAGAAAACGGAAACGAAATATTTCATGGACATTATAACACTTACTTCTAAAATTATTGTTTCATGATTTAAACTGGAAGATATTGAAGATATTTCCTTGAGTTTTACAATTGATGCCACCACAGTACTATTATCTTCAATCTTGATGGTATATAAGCTAGTTTTCATGTGCGTTCCTGAAGCACTGCGTCAGGGTTTTTAAAAGTTATTAAAACCAGGGTAAGGTCAATTTAATTCATTATAAATTCTTACAGCACATGAATGGCAAAGTATGGAATTCAATACATATGAGCATAATATGTTCTGTTGGAACTTCAGATAAATTTTCTAATTAAGTGACATTCCATTGAGGCTGTTTGCATTTTTAATTCTATTAAAAGAATACATTTCAAGGAATATAATATTATGCTACATAAATTATGTAGCCTACATGATTAGGCATCCAATTATGCATTTAATGAGAAGGTAATCACCATACCCTATGCTCCTTCATCCTCATGCCACAGTGGTATTAAATGTGAAACTCTTCCCTACCTACATAAGTATAAATATACTCATCAGATTTCAGCACTGTACTGCACTGTGGTTTGTAGATAAAAATACTGAAATGCTGCACTGCAAAATGGTTATTATTTATCGCTATTTGGTAAGGTCTCAGTCATCAGAAGGTTGACAGAAATCAATATATCAACATGCATGTTGCATAGCACAAAGATACATTTATGCACATGACACTAAGATGTGGTACTAATGACTGTACAAACTTGAGACTTCTAGCATTCATGTTATATATTGGATAATGGATATATTGTTCACGACAGTGGTAGAGAGAGTGAGGGAGTGAAGGAAGGACCAATGTGAATTGGTGCACATTGAGTGGCGAGGTTAAAATGGTTTTGTTAAGAACATTTAGATGAAATTTATGTGAACCGAGGAAAGGATGGCTGTCTGTCAGTGGTATAAGATACCTGTAATTAGAGCATCTAGAACATTATTTTGCATGTAATAACATTATATTGCGGTGTGAAGAATACATTAATTTTAAGTAGAACAGATTGTATACCTATCTAAGTTATTATGCCTCTCAGTTTTCAAGATAAATAAGGACTGGCTCAGCACATAACCAATGTATGTTTTGTACAATGTACAGGATAATAAAGTGTGAATGTATGGTATTGAATGCATCAAAAATTTTTGAATCTTCCTTTCTTGAATATAGGTCTACCAGGCTGAAAAATTCAGCTTAGTTTATTGAGATTCGGGGGGGGGGGGGGGACGACTCCCGTAAACCCCCAGAAATCAGGTGGTAAGATTTTATCTATAATAAATTGAGAAGCTATAAGTAACTTAATTACAGCTTAAGATTTCGAAAAATTTCCTATAATCCTGTATAGAGAGTAGAGTGTGACCTGCTATTTTTCTGAATACCCTTGATTCACGTCACGAAATATGCGGATAAAGGTAATTTATGTTAAGTGATCAATTTTACTTTCCTCATTATAACTCCGTTGAAAAGGACTTAATGAATTTCTAACTTTCTAAGAAAATGCTGTGTTTAGTGTTTCTCAGAAAATCGATTTTCGTTGTCATTCTTTGAGGAAAATGGTCGACTGCTAAAACCATTTTTGGAATGTAGATAGCATGAATGTAATATTGTCATTTCAACTATGTACCTAATTCTACTTCAAATGACCATAATATTTTGATTCATTTTCATTGAATGACAACACCATTTCAGTGTATAACCATCCAAATTCAATTATTGAACATAACTGATCATCCACTTCATGGTATCAAATATTGCAGACTTTTAAACAGCCACAAAATGAGGAAACTACTTAATCCCTAATGGTTATATATCGGATATTATCGTTGCAGAACTTACTAGGATATTATCGTTGCAATATTTTAAAGCTTGGCAGGTCGCCATATTATTTGAGTGGTTTTCTGTTGCTTCCGACAGTTGATTTTAATGTATTGAATTACGTAAAGAAAGGTTGCAGCATTTTGTGAATCATTGCAAATTTTCTTCAAATTAACAGATTTCGGGGTATAATAATCTACTACTACTACTACTAAACGGGGGATGGGTATAATAATCACATGTTTATCTCCAAGGAAAGCATTCAAATTAAATGCCTATAATTAATCAGTCTGAGCTGAGTATCGGTTCATGCTTTCAGTTTTCTATTGGGATGTTAGGAGGTGATTACATTGTCCCCCAGGTCACATCTACTTCCCATGCATTACAAGCATTTTTACATTGTCCCTCAGGTCACCTCTACCTCCCATGCATTACACGTATGTTTACATTGTCCCCAGGTCACATTTACCTCCCATGGATTACACGTGTGATAACATTGTCCCCCAGGTCACCTCTGCCTCCCATGCATTGCACATGTGATAACATTGTCCCCCAGGTCGCCTTTACCTCCCATGCACTACATGTGTGATTACATTGTCCCCCCGGTCACCTATACCTCCCATGCACTACACGTGTGATTACATTATCCCTCAGGTCACCTCTACCTCCCATGCACTACAAGTGTGATTACATTGTCCCCCAGGTCACCTCTACCTCCCATGCACTACACGTGTCATTACATTGTCCCCCAAATCACCTCTACCTCCCATGCACTACACGTCTGATTACATTGTCCCCCCAAGTCACCTCTACCTCCCATGCATTACAAGCATTTTTACATTTTCCCTCAGGTCGCCTCTACCTCCCATGCACTATACGTGCGATTACATTGTCCCTGTCAAAGTGGACCCCCACCATACTCCTCTCAATGGAAATGCTATGGAGACAGACAACATGCACCATTCGGTAATAATATGTGATGTGTGTACTGTGTACCTATTGGATTGTGTATATTTTGCGCCGTGTCTACATTCACTGCCAGTGTAACATTGAAGTGTTACATTCAATATCCGGTATTTTAATTATAATAGTCATGGCATTTAAAACGTTCAAATTAATGGAGCAGTTAAAAGTGAAGCTAAAGTTTGAAGAAGTTTAATTAAATGCTGAATTTTATAATGTTATGCTCGTGCTCATTGTATTTTGTATTCTCTTCTGAGCTCATAGAAGCTTTGATAATTACTAAAGTCATTACCTGCTATCATTCGTCAATCGCCATTAACTACTATCCCAGCAGGACTTGAGAGAGTTGTCCAAGCCCATTCTCGGGTGCCCAGCTAGGTGCCCCATCCGAGTAATTAAGAAGTTTGTGCTGACGAAACTGAATGTGGAAGAGGAAATAGAGGTAATAACAGTTTACTCCTATCATATTATGATATGTTGAATTGGAAGTAATCTTTGTGATTTCACATGAATTTAGATAATCTGATTTTATATCTAGCTGATACCTGAAAAGTTTGATCTCTGAATGCTGATTTTAAAAAATAAATGCGTCTTTCTATCTTGATTCTTCGATTTAGTTAATTTATTTTAATTGATCTGAAATTCGCGTGTCTCCCCTCCAGCTCGACATCCTGTGCAACAATGAGATCTTGGGAAAGGACCACACTCTGGAGTTTATCAAGATGACTCGATGGAGGACTAAGGTAACGTAGTAGTTTGAATTTTAGACTGAAAAGATCTAAAATGATATTCCTTGGTTCAAGTATTCTAGAATGTATGATCTAAGTTTTCCCAAATTTTCTTTTCATTATTAGCAAATCTGTTGCTGAGTAGGTACATACTACAATCTACATCCTGTAGATTGTAGAATCAAGTATATACAACTACAAGTTAAGACATGATTGAAAACCGTCGCTACTAAAAGCAGAAACCACCAAACCCACCTGAACCCACCCAACCCACCCCGAACCTTAAAAGTTTGGTAGTATTCGGAGTATGCGTTACATTAAATCAGATAAGTTTGCTCCAGAGTATTGTCATCTTCGATACAAAATATGCAGATACATTGATAATTCGCGATTTTAAACTCAGATTCCATTTCAAATCAGCACAGTTTATCATACAGTTGTACACTAAATCTCATTAGACCGATTTAAATTTTTGTATTGAAAAAACGAAATCTCAGTTCCGTTTGAAAATTTCAACCATACAAATTGCTTTTATCTGAACACCTGTGTGCTACTTTAATACAGCAACAGGTGATTTCAGATAAAATAATTGAGAAAGGACTTGCCTCTAGTCAATACACTTGATTTAATTAAAAGAAGCCATAGATACCCGCTACTCCGACACTTCAGTATATTTACATACGGTTTCTTAGGTTTAACAAATGTAATGGTATATGAGGGGATGAGAGCCATGTCTCATTCATGTAAATAGAATGATAGTCTTGACTGTTGTCAAATAATGGTACTACTATCTTGTTCTGAGGTCCCCGGGTTCAAGCCACAACACTTGTGCTGTGGCTGGGGGCCTGTGGCTTCTTCGCCAGGTCCCCAGAGGCAAACTCCTGCTAACTCAACACTAGAGACTTTCTGTACTATCACTTTACTTGTGTATCGATTATCGATCGGATTGCGTTGTAACTTGCACATTTCGGCATCTTATGAGCTCATGATGGTGAACTTATGAGCTTATGATACATAATATCATGGATATGTAATACATGGTTTTTGTATTGCTGGATTTTATCCGTGCTGGATTGAGGCAAATCAAGATATTTCATAAAATGGAACGCACCACGTCATTCTTGTCTGCAATGTATGTAGAATCAGAGACTCCGTGAAGCTGTTGGCCCAGCTAATATATAAATCACGGGACATATACTAACAGAACAACAACGGCCTTTCTAGAAACACGTGAAACTTGACCTTGAGTAAATTACCAAAACAGCGGAAAATATTTTCATGCCAGGATGTGTGCATCAGTGTTAATTATGTTTGTCTCATTAGATAATAATATGGCTGTGAAGCGTTCAGGTCGTAAAATAAGTGTTCTGGTGCTACACTAAGTACTCATAGTAACTTCTGAAGATACAAAACACCTTCGATGATATCCCACCTTTTACAACTAAGCAATGGCATTGAATATGTAGCACTTTACACCCCTTTTCTCAAAGTATCTACATCTGCTAATTACCTTTGTTAACTTGTTTTGTCAGCACATTGTAACATCAACAAGTCTTACATTTTATTTCATTTACAGCGTGTCCACTTTATCAAACATCAAAACAAGAATGGGAACACACGAACTTTTAATCGCAAACAAACGCACTCCTTTCACTGCCGATTATTTACACGCACACACACAGCTATTGACGAAACTTGAGGGTTAATACCCTGCATAGTTTGTTGTGTGTGTTAACGTAATTGGCTTTCTTCTTAACATTTATACCATATTCGCTTTAAAGGATCATCTACCCTCTCTCTCTCTCCCTACCAGTTATTGAGAGATGTATACTAGTACTTGCTCCTTTTTCAACGTACGCAATACCCATCCCTCCCCCTGCAGGATTTACCGCTGGTTCTAACGTACAGAATACGACCGGACATTTGAAGCAACATCTGGTGTGCTAATTGCTGTGCTGTGGGCTGCACAGGGCGAGCTTTGTCTTCTGGAGTGGAGTACATTTCCAAATTATTTGAATACCTGCTGCATTCCTGTGACTCTACATCCATTTGCCAGGGTATGATGTATGCGAGCAACTTGTGGATTGTCGCCCTTGACTCTTGCTTGGGTATATTCCATCATAAAATATAAAACATTGGTCGTATTTAATAGCATTTTATTATAAGGCGGTATCATTTCACTTATTTTATGTTGCATAATTATTTATATCATGCTCTTAAACGTAAAAGAGTATGTACTGACCGGTTCTATCCGGCCTTCCGGTTTCTGAACGCATGTTTAGTGTAAATATCACATGAAGCCATGTAGATTTGATGCATATTATCCTATGACAGCATAATCTTACTATATATAATGCGTGTTGTTAATATATATATATTTATTTATTTATTTATGGCTGGCGATTCGTTTTCACGTTAGCATCAAAATTATATTTTAATCGTGTTGCAAGATAGTTGCAATGAATCAGAAAAATATAGAAAATTTTTTGAGGTCAACCTGAGGGTCGTGGGGGCCACGCCCTTTTTTTCCGCAAAAATTAAACTTTCGAATTTTTTCAAAATTCCTTCGCCATCGAGTTGCTCATGATGAATGAGAATTTTGTCCGAATTATTGGGTCACCCTGAGGGGCGTGGGGGGGGGCCACGCCCTTTTTTCGCAAAAATTAAACTTTCGAATTTTTTCAAAATTCCTTCGCCATTGAGTTGCTTATGATGAATAAAAAATTTTGAGAATTTTGTCCGAATTATTGTCACTTGAGGAGCGTGGGAGGCCACGCCCTTTTTTCGCAAAAATTAAATTTTCGAATTTTTTCAGAATTCCTTCGCCATCAAGTTGCTTATGATAAATAAAAGTTTTGAGAATTTTGTCCGAATTATTGGGTCACCCTAAGGGGCGTGGGAGGCCACGCCCTTTTTTCGCAAAAAATAGATCTTCGATTTTTTTCAAAATTCCTTCGCTATGTAGTTGCTTATGATGAGTAAAGGTTTTGAGAATATTGTCGGCAATATTGGGTTACCGTTGGGGGCGTGGAAGCTTTTTTTCGCAGAAAGTTTCGAATTTCCCCTCCAAACTCGCACGGTCAAATCACTGTCAAAGGGACATGTGGCCGTTAGCTCATGCGGCTGCCATCATTCGCCGTCCGTAGGACGGGAACCGACTAGTACCACTTAATTTACGTAATTTGTTGATTTGTTAAACATTAATGGAAGGCGCATCAATTTCTCTCAAAATGTGTCAGTCCTTTGTAAACGCGCAGGCCGCGCGCCGCGCGCGGCTTAATTAATCATTGTTCAGTATATTCATGTTGTTCTTGTGCGTACGCGCGCAATTGCCCAAATCAGTGCCTATTTTATGCACCGTCGTTCCTTCTCAGAAAAGCTGTTGCCAGACGTTGCCTGGCCCCTACGCGCGCGCCCCGACTCGCAGAGTCGGCAGGGTAAAGGCATTAGACAAGCATATGTTCCTAAGCCCGCATAGGTGTGCGTACGCGCGCCGCGCTACCCTACGCGCCGCGCAACGCAGACAGGGATATACGTGTTTAGCAAAAGCATATGGTGCGTGAAAACTGCAATTCGAAAACTATAAAATTCTTTTGAATTGGTCGCAGTTCATGTCTAACTCGCTCATGTATGTATAAATGTGGATTTTGCTTGTCCCTTCGATTGCTATATAGCTATAGATTATAGACTTTCGGTATCTCTCCCATGTAAACGGGGCTGAGTGACGTCACAGATCTAAAGGTCAATTTTCTGTATCCTAAACCTAACTGTGACCCTAACCAAAACCCTAACCTTAATCCTTACCCTAAACCTAACAAATCCTGACCCTAACCAAAACCGTAACCCTATCCTTTAAAGCGCTAGATGCGCTTAATTATATTTTTTCTGAGTGACGTCATTGTCATAGATAATGAAGGCTCCCGTTTACATGGGAGACGTACCAGACTTTCTGGAGAAAAGTGTGCAAGCAAACATGGAAAAAGAACATACCGACATGACATGGGGGATATTGTTCAAAAAATTGCATGTTCAGCTGACCTTTTATGTACAGAGAGATGTGTTTCGACAGGTGATCTGGTGATGTCTGTCCCTTTCTTCTGACTCATTTAACCCTCCTACACTCCATGCTCTTTGGGCAGATCTTGCAATCGATCCATGTGCACACAGAAGTGAAACTATGTACATGCATAAGCAAAACAAAGACTTTATCCCAATTGGGAAATTGTGATTTTAAAGAGGTTTATTTAAAAACTGGCTGGCCATGCCTAAAAGAGAGTAAATAAATAAATAAATATGTCTACATGGCACACAGCATGTACCCACCTCTTTTTGTGGGATATTATTATTATTAAATCAAGATAATATATTTGAATTAAAAAGAAAATTTCTTCAAGACATCAATCTGCAAGACTTTTCTCCAACTCCGTACTTGAACACCAACATGATTCCTTTATATTCCTTTATATAACAAAATTACACATTATCAACCTCTTTGACAAGAATTTTGTTAGAAAACTGATAGTTCTTCAGAATTTGGGAAAACATTGATTAAGAAACAAGTTGATTGGTTTGAAAAAATGGGGGATACAGCCTTGTGGCCATTTGCAAACAAGAGGGAAAGTGTTTCACCTAATTTTAGCTCTTATTGATCTTTTGCCTCTACTGAACTCTCCTTTTCCTCTCCCTTCCCTCTAAACTGTATTGCTCTGGATTCCAGACTCCTGGGTGGCCCAGCCTTGCAGTAAAAATTATTTTCAAATTCAAATTCAGTTGTAAGCTGTGAGGGGTACAGTGGGCTGAAACCCCTCCATTTATCTTTACCAGCTGCTGATGGGAAACCTACATCACAGATGGCGGGGAGACAACTGTAGGGTAACTGCTGATGATTCACAGTTTAGTCTCTTCCGTGAAAATTGATTTACAGTATCCATACACCTCTATAGATAAGACATTGGATTAGTCACAATCTTCCAGTTCTAAACTTAACAACACTACTAATTACAATCAAATTTGAGCAGGTTGTGTCACACTTTGTGGATTTCCTGAAGAAGAGATATTTTATCTCGAAACTGACAGTTGAATAGCAGTGCAAAGTGTATGGGTTTGATTTCATATTTGAGAATTTTTGTGTTTCACTGAAATGATCAATCACTTCAAACATCTTCCAGATGTCCTTCTACTCTAGTAGCATACCAAAGTTGAGCATGCATTTCGGTGTCCAGAGTTTTTGAGAGTTGGAGGTGGTACTTGGGGTGTTTCTGCACCAAAATCACCTTGGTACACAATATGTATCCGTAGCGGGTGTTCAGGAGGGCCACGCCCATTTCCGCTCCCGGGCGGAAAGTCAGATTTTATGTAACTTGGCTCAGGAAGGTCGTAGAGACTTCGTTTTGGGCTCAAACGAATCGCAATGGCCATGTTTATATACGACTTGTTAACAAACATATGCTCTAAAATGCTTACAAACCGAGTTATGGGCGAAAAACTGATTTTTGGCCACCCGCGAGCGATCAATGAGACAATTTTTGTAACTTGGCTCAGGAAGGTCATAGAGACTTCGTTCTGTGCTCAAACGAATCGCAATAGCCATGTTCATATACAACTACCAACAAAAATATGCTCCAAAATGCTCAAAAACCGAGTTATGGACGAAAAACCGATTTTTTGGACACTCGCGAGCCATCGATGAGACAATTGCGTAACCTGCCTCATGTGGTTCATAGATACGTCGTTTTGTGCTCAAACGAATTGCAATGGCCATGTTCAAATACACGGCTTACTAACAAACATATACTCTAAAATTATATACAACTTGTTCGCGACTTGTCACATATTATCACTAGTAAACGCTTCATGCACTGTTCAAAATGTTGATCATGAAGTTTTCTCCATGCTGCTCACAGTTCCATTGCCTATAAAATGTGACCATTTTTCGGTTGAGCAGCCTTTTATCATTTCATCAAGAAGATTCCGGTGTTCAGCTCTTTTCTTCTTAATTTCACTATTCAGCTCTTTGCTCATGCAGTGATCTATCTGGAGACAAAAGCGCAGACTCAGTGAGTCCTTGACAATGACAGTATCTGCTCAGATACTGTCAGTGTCAAGGACTCGCAATCTGATGCAGGTTATTGGGGAGATGTCACCATTGAAAACCTCTGTTGGAAGCTTGCAGACTTTTAAAATCAACTGACAAGAGATCTTGTACAGTGAGGGTAACCTTGTCCATTGATTTATGCTCAAGCATGTTTCTTAACAAGCCGTATATAAACATTTGGGATCAGTTAATATAATGTTCACAATTGTTCCCACGTTGCTTCTATGCTATCTCTGCAACTGATTGTAAATTTATACACCAGCCTGCAATCTGCATCAATGCACTGCTTTGCAATGGATAGTATAAAGAATTCAGAAAAATCTGAAGATATTGGACTGTTTGGAGACAAGTGAGTTGGCTCTATGCAAATTGTAAGGCAACTGTTAAGGATAAATTTGCATGTAGAAGCCACACAATTTGTCGGCAAAATATGCACAGAGAAAACAAAGTTAGGAGAAGCTCGAGGAGTCTCTGGTAACATCAGTACACATTAGCGAGATGAGTAGCGAAACGATGGAGCAACAGCAGGAACTTCTCAAATCTCGATCCCATGACTCTATTGACTATTATTGAGCTCCAGCAGCAGTTGCTGGAATGTAAAGACGATAAATTGCGTGCAGTGAAAATTTATTGTCCACTCATCTGTTTTCAAGTAACTGAGAAGGAGGAGTGGAGTTCCTTATGCTCCGTCCTCATGTCAGGGCAGAGTCAGAAGTAAAGGGAAAATGTTACGCCCTAGCCAAGTAAGAAGCTGGTGAAGGAGGAGGAGGACTGGATATGAAGCCTCTTCGTGTTTGGACTTCCAGAAGAAGGTGTGAAGACATTAATATGAGAATATGTAAGGTACTTGAGGTAAACCAAAATGAAATCATGCAGCTTACTGCATTGTACTTGGAGAGAAGCTGTGACTGAAAGCTTCCAAATTTTTAAAGCCAACCCACAAGCGACCTCGTGCAGTGAAGGTTACCTTGTCCAGCTCATTGACTGTTACTCAGATACTGTCATTGCCAAGGACTCGTAAACTGAGAAGGAGTGACAGATATAAGTCTGCGTTTTTGTCTCCTGGATATAAGTCAAACAAATATGAAAAAGCCTGTTGAACAGCATGAATGACTTACCTTATTGGCTTTTGTTCAAAAATTCTGGTTAAAGTGGAGCTGACTCATAACATTATAAGACCGGGATTTGAAGAAAACAAGATATTTTGAAGAAAACAAGATATTTAAATTTCATGCCATTTTTACAAACATAGAGATCGTACAAGTAAAATAAAATTATCAAGGATGGGAATATCATGGTTAGTTGTTGCCTTGTTATCCTGAGAACAGATTTTGGGACCAATAGATGTTAATTTCCGAGTAATTCAGGCTGAGTGGTCAACAACTACCCCATGGTGTAATCTCACATGCAGCCAATAATAGCATATTCCGGGGCATATGAATCATACTTGCTGGGGCTATTGTATGAACCAAAACAAAATATGCAAAGTTAAGGCAAGCCTGAGGTTTGAGAAGCCAGCAGATAAATATTAAGAATGAAGAGTTGAAGATAAGTGGCTGCTCTGTCAGATTCACCTTAAAGAATATTTGTTTACATGGGATTATTATGCAGCTTGTGGGTATAAACCATTAGTTCCAAATATAATTAAATTTAGTTATAAGTTATCTTTATTAAATCAAATTAAAATAATATAAAATTCAATAAAAATATGATTGGCCTTTACAACAGCTACCTGGTTATGGATACAACTTCCAATACAGTGCTATTGTATGAACGAATAGCACAGTATATTAACAAACAAGAAACCACCTGGACCTGGAAAGAAGTTAAAAAGCCTCTAGGCTTGAAATTAATCGTGATTTGTTATATTGTAAATTTAGCGACTGCTACAATGTTAACATTTTGGGCAGACCTACTCTAATCAGTATGGAGCTTCAAAGCTTTATTAACTTGAAGTTGAAGTCATGTGAGGGGAGCCATTCAACTTCTTCATGCTTATGCTGGTTTTTGAGTATGGCATCTTTGAGCCTTGTTTTTACCTGACCTAGGCTAGAAGTGGAATCAAGCTGCAACTTTTGATGAAGTGTATTCCAGAGAACAGAAGATTGGTAAACAAAGTGTTTAGATAGGGTGGGGTTATAATAGAATTTGATGAAGATCTTTTGAGAAATTAAAAGTGAGTGTAAGGCAATGGGACTTTGAAATTTGATTATCTTAAATATTTCCATAAAACAGTGGTAACTATGGAGGTTTTTAACAGTAAGGATGTCATATTTTTTAAAGAGGGGTTTAGTGTGTTCCTTGCAGTAGAATTCGACTCCAAGTACTTGGGATCCAATAGGCCTGGCTCTGGAGCAGGTTTTAAACTTATCAATGAATGCATTATAGTCTCCAAATAGAACTCTAATGCATTTTTTTCTGTATAACAAAGAGCTCCGATATTTTTGTATCAGGAATACCACCCCAGACAGATATACAATACGCTAGGTGAGACTCAAATAGCGTGTGATAAAGGCTTGGGTGGAGTACCTCTGGAATACACTTTTTGATTCTTGATAGAGTTGCAATAGCATAGTTGAGTTTACGCTTACATTCTTTGATATGAGTGTCCCAGTTTAGATTTTCATCAATATTGATACCTAGGAATTTAGTGCTACTTACTTTTTTGACTTTATGCTTGTTGATAAATAGATTAAGATTGCACATTATTGAGTACAAATGTGTTTTAGTGGTCATTTTAGAGCATAAGATCCTTGATCTGGCAACCAATAGAAAAATTTTTGTCCAAGGGCAGGTTAAAATGGTTCAAAAATGATAAGATTTTTGTCCATAGGGCTGGTTTAAAAGTGCTGGTTAAAAAGGCTTGCTAAATAAAGGCCAATAAAGTAATAGGCAAGTTGCAAATGATAATGATATATGAGAACTTTTAGAATTATTGTAAGCACCGTGGATCAGCTGGAGAAAACTTCTTGATTAACATTGAGAATAATAGTTCATGAAACGTTTTTTAGTTATGGGATCTGACAAGTCGTATATAATGAACATTTACTTAACTTTTTGAGGGCATTGTTGCAGCAGTTGGAGCATGTGGAACTACCAGAACACTGGATCCAGTCTAGTTATAGAGACCCCACATCCTACCTGGTTTCACGAGACAGGGCCGACTGCAGTCATCACAATCATATCTCTGCACTAGAGCTATGCTAATGCAGAGACGTACTTACTGGAGTACTAAATATGATTACTGCTCGCATACCACCAAGGAACCATGTCGGCCAATGTTTCTGGAAGGGTATGGTCGGGCATATATGTCCTCCAATCCTGTGTGTTGGGGGCACTACGGGGGCTTTAGTAAGCCTTCCGTCAACTATCTATCTATCTATCTATCTATCTATCTATGAACATTTACTTAATAATCAACTGCAATTCTTTTGAGCCCAAAACGAAGCCTCTACGACTATTCTGAGTCAAGTTATAATGATTGATGGCTCGTGAGTGTCCAAAAATCAGTTAATTGCCCTTGACTCGGTTTGTGAACGTTTTATAGCATATGTTTGTTAACAAGTTGTACATAAACATGAACGTTGCGACTCTTTGAGCCCAAAACGAAGTGTCTATGAACTACATGAGGCAAGTTACAAAAATCGTCTCATTGATGGCTCACGAGTGTCCAAAAATCAGTTTTTCGCCCATAACTCAGTTTGTTAAGTTGTTTGCATTTTAGAGCATAAATGTTTGTTAGCAAGCCGTGTATTTGAACATGGCCATGGCAATTCTTTCGAGCACAAAACGAAGTATCTATGAACCACATGAGGCAAGTTACGCAAATTGTCTCACTGATGGCTTGCGAGTGTCCAAAAAATCAGTTTTTTGTCCATAACTCGGTTTTTGAGCATTTTGGAGCATATTTTTGTTGGAAGTTGTATATAAACATGGCTATTGCGATTTGTTTGAGCACAGAACGAAGTCTCTATGACCTTCCCTGAGCCAAGTTACAAAATTGTCTCATTGATCGTTTCATGGGTGGCCAAAATCAGTTTTTCGCCCATAACTCGGTTTGTAAGCATTTTAGAGCATATGTTTGTTAACAAGTCGTATATAAACATGGCCATTGTAATTCGTTTGAGCCCAAAACGAAGTCTCTACGACCTTCCTGAGCCAAGTTACATAAAATCTGACTTTCCGCCCGGGGAGCGGGAAATGGGCGGCCTCCTGAACACCCTTCACAGGATACATATTGTGTACCAAGGTGATTTTTGGTGCAGAAACACCCCAAGTACCACCTCCAACTCTCAAAAACTCTGGACACCGAAATGCATGCTCAACTTTGGTCTGCTATTCTAGTATTCATTTTGAATTCATTGTGACTTTTCAACCAGCTATCTACATCAATCATTATAATTATTCATTAAACTAAACTGCATTATAAAACAGAAAAATAACTTGAGTTTACTCTGTAGTGTGTACCCTTGTCCCTTTAGGGAAGTAGGGAAGCTTGTTCTTCAGTTAAACTGTCTCTAAATATTATCAATGTGACTGCAGTTCTGCTTTCTTGACAGAAATGTGATGATACTGGTATGTGAAAAGTTGTGATGCTCTTTATGTTTGTCAATGATTTGAGTTCTTTGTTGAGACACCATTATCTTTTGTAAGGTGACTGCATAGACTTAGGTTGATCGAAAATCAGGTTTAATGTAAAAACACACAAATGTTGCTTTGAATATTTTTTTCTTCCTAATTCTTTATGCATCAGTTAGAAAACTAAATTCCTCAGAAACAAATGGGCTAAAAAAGTTTTGGGGGCCTAAACCTAACATCTGGCTCCATTTGTTTCTGAAGAATTTCGTTTTCTAACTGATGCAAAACAATTGATGACAAAATATTATTTGTATTGACATTTGTGTGCGTTTTTACATTAAACCTGATTTTCAATCAACCTAAGTCTATGCAGTCGCCTCATCTTTCACTTCCTTTTTCACCTATTATAACTGTATTTCTCCATTTCCACCTCTTAGTTTGCGTCCAAGAAATACCCTCCCCCTTTGCACCTTTTTAAATAGGTGGTTTCATCGTTCCGCGTCGATCAAATGGATTGATCAAATGAAATACACGCACAATACACTTTTATGAAGACGTCTGCGCAAAAAAGCAAGCGCAAGCAATTGCGTGCGTTATTCATTTGATCAATTCATTCGATCGATGCGTAACGATGCAGGTGCCTAATGTTCATCAAGAGGGTGTAAAAAGGGGCCAAAAGAGTAATGACAGTGTCCTTGGCAGACACACTCTCTGGTTTACCAGGGGAATTGTTTGGTTCAATTCAATTCATTACAATTATAATTAAATTTGATTAATAGACTATGGAGTATTACATGTTACCTTATTGATATTATAATTATCTATGTATATTTGACATACCTTAGGAGGTTTATTTTGTAAATTGGGGATTTTTCAGAAAAATCCCCATTTTGTCATAATAATAATGTCACCCACCATGAAATGACATCATTATCATATGTTAACAAGAGTTAGGCACCTGCATCATTACGCATCGATCAAATGAACTGATCAAATGATAAATGCACACAATCGTTTGCGCTTGCTTTTTTGCGTGGACGTCTTCGTAAAAGTGAATAGTGCATGTTTTCATTTGATCAATCCATTTGATCGACGCAGAACGATAAAACCACCTAATGAATGGAAAAATCCCCATATTTTGAACCTATCAAAATTTGAAACACCGAAATTTTATCCCAAATAAATTCACCTCCTAAGGTAATTAGTTCTTATTTTGATACCTAGTTAGGTGCTAACCTATTTAAAATTCATCTCATTCATATTATGTTACCTAATTTTCATTGATGAATGTTAAATATAAAATTCTATTGTTTTATTGAAAAATTCTATTTTTTATTAGACTTAAGCTGCCTATGTGCTGACTGTTTTAAAGGCCCCCGACCGAGAAATTTCAAATTTTAATTTTCCATTTTTTATGGTGGAATGTGTTCTTATAGGTGAAATATAAACAATAAGAGCGAAAATCCGGTTTCTATATGATGCTCCAAGCTGCTAATGGCTAATTTAGTTACGAAATTCCTCAAAGGGCAGCAGAGTTTACCCTGTAGTACGGCGGATATTTCTTCGTACGTGATGATGATACGTATCACATTACAGTGCATGTTGCATGTTATTCTAACAAAATATATGCAGGGCAACAGTGGATATTCATGCGGTAAATTGAAATGCAATTATTGATCGGTAAAAATGATTTGACATACTCGGCAATCAATTTATCTTTTAGACAACATTCCGACCTAATGACCAAAAAAAAACTTTGGTCAAAATTGATTGTTCAGAAGTCTAATTATGAGGCGTCAAAGATTGCTGTTTATTCAAATTATGGTATGTAAACATGAATTCTCTGCTGCCCGACCTATTTTCAATCGCTCATAGCAGCTAAACTAATTAGAGTTAGAGGGTGGGACAAAGTACATTGTACTTCACGCCCTAAGATCTATAGAATTAGCCAAAGTCAAAATTTTGCGTTCGGGGGGCCTTTAATCTAGAAGGTTTTGTAATGGTTGTAACATTGTAATTATCATTCATTTGTTTCTTGACAATAAAAAAATTACAGAAATATACTTCATAGCAGCAGTGATGGATGAGACATACAATTCAGAAGATTCTTATGAAAACAGGAAACGAGGTCGTGAAGATATGGAACACATAGCATACCCAAAAAGAATTAATTTTGGTATGTTTAGTAACCATCCTATTAATTATCAAACAGGTAAGTCACATTTGATTCTTGTAAGGGGCCATCCATGAAGGACATCCACAAAATTTGGGCCATTTTCGACCCTCCCACCCCCTTGTCCACAAACTTCTGCATTTTAGAAACCCCTCCCTCCCCCTGGACTTCTACATTTTAGAAACCCCTCCCTCCCTGGACATCCACATTTTTCTTCAAGATCCTTTTGGGTCATTTTTGGGGAGTCTGGTTCTCACTGCATCACGAATAAATCATTCAACTTTTACTACATCATTTTTGGGCCTGAAATTTCACGATTTTCTAGTGAGATAACCGTCAAATTGACCAAAATTTCCATTAACTGGGGACGTTCGCATTTGGCCAAACACCCCATCTCCCTTATGTCCACAAACGCCCGCATCGGCCAGACTCCCCCCTCATTGCGAACGTCCTTCATGGATGGCCCCTAATGCAGTGTTTAGTTCTCTTTAACCATGGAAAATAAAATTGATAAGGACACGTTCAAATAAGACTGGGGACTTTGTGCCACTTTTCCTTCCCCAAATTCAGATCAGGACACAGCAAAATTTGTAACATGTTATTTGATTCAGAGATTTGTATGGTTAAGTTACATTTTTTGGCAAATAGTGTATCAAAACGGGAAAACTGAAACTATTGCAGGGCCTGAGATATTTCGATTTGTTAATTTTACATAGAAATGCAAACAGTGTAACAAAAACATGTGTTACAAAATTTCATGGGGTCATTTAGAGAAGGATTTAAGTCGCAATTAATTTCTTGTTGTAACAAATCAGTTTGTATTGATGTAAATTAAGGTTTTTGGTGTTAAAACTGTTATTAAAATGCACATTGCAAATTTTGTAACAATTAAACTGAAATATAAAATACGATAACTGGTTAAATATTTTGAGGAAAATTTCCAATTTTTCTCCCTTCAGCCAATGACAGTTCATTTATGAAACCATTAAACCACAATAGAACAGCTTAAATAGGTTCTAAATGGCAAATTTTGTAACATTTCTTAAATAAACTGAAAATAAAGGACCTTATTAAACTAGGCTTTATATCAATTTTGTAACACATATTAAGATTCAAAGTCAGTGTAACCCATTAGGTATGGAAACAGGGAGCACATGGGCAACCAGACATCGTGTAAATTTTACCGTGCTTGGCAAAATTTGTGTTACTTGCTTTGCAGAATTTTACCATATTTACAACAAAGACACAAAAAATCTGATAAAAAATCAAATTGTTGAACTAATTGGCAAATGGTAATGAGTCTCAGATGAGTTGAGTCACTATCTAAGTAGCAAAATTTGTAACACTAACGTGTATGCATCTAGCTAAATTAAGTCTTATTTGGAGATGGCATTTCATATTAACATTGAAATTGCTGATTTAAACTCCTTAATTAACTTAACAAACTGGGACAATGAAGTGGGAATTGCCGAGAAAACTTTCCTTAAGTCTAAGTCCATATAAATTTGACATAAGCAAATAATGTAACATATAATATAGTGAAGAGCTGCTTTTTACCCGTGAAAGATAATGAAATTGATTATAAAACCTTTGCTATATCCAGCATCTATCAAGGCATAGTTTAGATTCCAAACCTATGATTAGGCAAATTTGGCAAAAAATGTAACATTTCTGTTGTGGACATGGATTTTAGCATTGAAAATTATCTCCATATAAGTAAATTTTTAACGAATTTTCAAATACTATTTTGTTACAAAATGTGCATTTTTTTCGCCAAATCAACAACTCTTTTCACAACCATCATATTTCCTAAGATAAAGCAGAGTGAATTTACCATTAATTTGGCCCATATGATGCACTGGTGTTATTGATTGATCACAATACAACACTGTTACACTTTTTACACATTTCAGTCCTTTTAACTGATCCAATCACAAAATAAGTGACTAAAGCTTTCTTATGAGCAAGGATGTTACCGATTTTGCCAAGAAAATGGACAATTTGGTCATGTTGAACTCTTATATTCGTCAAAAGTCAAGTGAAAAAGTACTGTTACAAAATTAACCTGTTATGGAAAAACAACAGTCCATAGGGTGTCAAATTAACACATAGTGCTTCATCAATAGTCTAATTGATATGTTACACATCAAATTAGACTCCAAAATTTACCCCAATAATTTACAGCAATGTTTGTAACAGAAAGTTACATATTTTGCCTTAAACGTTATAACAACCAATTTTTCAACTTATTAGCGATGTTAAAGGATTAGATATGATATAAGCAATAGATTCTGTGAGTATGAAGAAGAAAGGACACTTAATTACCATTTTATGGCAAAAAATGTAAAATAGCCGATTTTTGAAGTGGCACAAAGTCCCCAGTCTTATTTGAACGTGTCCATAAATGATTTATGGATTGATATTTCCTATAGATCTATTATAGTCCAAAGAATAACTAGAGTATATCACATTTTCCCATGTGGGCACCTAGTACCTGATAAATTTATCTCATAATTTCATCTCCGTTCAAGTTTAAAATCCTAAAAAATACGATAGCATGTGGCATTCCCATTGCCTATGGAATAATTTTAATGTGTTCTTTTCTGTGATGACTTGAATAGCACTGTTAATTGCCATTCAATACCATTCAATTGAATTGTTTGCAATTGAAGGAGTGTCTACGCAGGTTGCATTTTCATTTACACACTTGAAGCAGTGTGTAAATTATCATATCCTTGTTGAATCACTGGTTATGGCACCTCTTAAACTTACTGTTTGTCTGCGACTCTTTGTGTATGAGCATTCCTGTGACATGTGTTCTTCATGATGTTTGTTCGTCTGTGTGTCTATATATCTGCAGTCTGTGTGTCTGTCTGTGTGTGACGCCCCCACACAAACTAACACTCGTGTCTGTGTACAAACATTCACACACTTGCTGCGTCCTGTGTATTATTGCACATTATCCGATGAGGGACCACTACTACTGTTGCTAGGAGGGGCTTTCTCACGTCACCTATTCTTATTGGTGTCCGTCTTTCTCCTAAGCGTGTGTTCCAAAACCGTGTACATTATTACCCGAAATTGGGTCAATTAAGCACGTGGAAATGCTTAGCTTTTCGTCCAGCTAATCAGACATCCACGTCATCGTGAATTCACTGTTTATAACTGCAATTAGCAATAACCCTGGTTTTCATGAGACTGTGCTATCTGTTGTACCTTATTCAGATTTTATTTGACAGATTATTGTCCGATTTCCTTGCTCCTTGAATCACTTCAACCAACTAAAAATATCATTATAATGAGCTAATGTTCGAATATTTGCGAACTGTCGTATGGTGTTAAAACGTTGATCATTAATTTGCTTATGTTCATTGTTTCAACTCGGGTTTGTCATGAATGGAAGTTTGTCATGAATTTGACAATCCTCCTTTTAATGTATTTTGTTTTTTGTTTATTGCTACGAATAACCAGTGAGAAATGACACAAGTTTAATTACTAGTATTATAGGGTGATTTGATCCCTCCATTGATTGAATAACTGGTGGTTCGTGAAGCAAACATGCGAATTGCGAGAAGATAGCACATAACTTTCAATAACTTTGCGAAGGGTGATGACGATATGACCCCCTCTGTCAATTGAATAACACATAACTTTCAATAACTTTGCGAAGGGCGATATGACCCCCTCCGTGGAAGATGTGGTGGTCCCAGAAGAGGAGGAAGAAGAGTTGCTGGATGGAGAGAATAACAACGCAACTAACAAGCACCCTGGCAACCCGACTGATGGTCAACAGACTGAGCAAATGGATGTAGAGGAGACATCAGAAGAGGATAAGAAAGTGAAGTTCCATGTTACTCTAAATGGTGCAACAAACGGGGATACTGTTCCGTTTTTGTACAGGAACCAGGCTCCAGGCGAGGGTAATTTCCAGCTAAAAACTCTCTCAAAATTGTAAATGTAACGGAAAGTTCTTGAATCGGTTTACAGGAACGAATCATAAGTGAAACAGTCATACAGTAGTTATAATTATTCATGGTTTACATCATTCAGCTCATTTCAGCACCTTGTACTTGCAAGCCGTGGGAAACCTCGATGGGTTACAAAGTCTTAATGGGTTTTAATGCTAGCAGCCAGTCAAATAGTTAGATCCCACGAATCTTTCAAAGTCATAGCTCATTAATGATAGTGAATTAATAGTTACAAAGTCTTTCAATGATAATCATTTTTCTAGCTACTCATCCCGGTACAAACTATCTAACATCACTCTGTGGTAATTTCAGTGGTGAAAACCTTTCAATCCACCGACTCGTTTCCTCATTACTCCAACCTTTTATTATTTGCTATACGTAGTATCAATAATTAGCTAATCAGTTAATAACGCCGTATTCAGGTTTAAATTGAGGTAAGTCTGCTCCCATTTCGTTAATTAGGACACTTATGCTACGAATGGTTATTTTTCATTAGTTCTCAATATACTAAGATCACGAGATGTACCCGTTTGTACTAAACATTGAGAATTGAGATGTTTCTAAGTAATAAAAAGTAAGACTCAGTCCATTTACCATTTTACATCCCGAGAAATTTTGCATTTAAAAGTTTTTCACGAAACCTTGAACTGCTCAGTGTTCATACCTATATAAGAAATCCCTATTTAATTTTTAGCTGCCTATTGATAATTGGCACGTGCTTTCTGTTCTTAGTTCTTTCATTTTCATGTTTCATGGGTTATCCTTCCCTTTTTCTGGATGATGATGGTTGATGCTGTAGTTGTACACTCATTAGTCATTATTTCCACTTTCCCTCGGTCTCACACTCGCATTATTCCTCAATTCCTCAACATTCCTGTATCCTGACACACAGGACTCTCTCATATTGCTGCATTTAGCTGTGTACCTCTCTCTCTCCTGCTGGTAGCAGCGGCTCTCTCACTCAGTCTCTCTAGATCGTGTACACCATTTCATGTGTAGTCATGCCATGTGGGCATTCAATGTGTGTGTGGACTGAATGTGTGTGCATACGTTCAGAGTTTTAATTCCCATTCAAAGTACACACTCAATTGTTTGTATACCCTTTCCGTGTTAATAAGGGTCTTTTGTTTTGCATTCCATTGATGAGTTTGCTCGATTACCTTTTTCGTTTGTTTCGGATTTTACTTTCCTCGAAAGAGCTATTGTCTTGAGCCTTATTTCTCTATTTGAACATCAAAGCCTTAAAACTTAAAAGCCTCTTTAAAATTTCAAATTACCAATTTAGCTGATTATTTTGGCTGTTGCCTTGAAGATCATATGCTCGTGTAGTCCACTTTTCTGGAAATCGTCCATTGCTTTTGACCCCATCGGACTAACTACTTCTCTGTGTCCTAGTTTAGGAGCATCCCATCATGGCATTCAGCCCACTAAACACCCTCGGCTACTCACTCTACTCGACCCTTCCCTCCTCCCCCACCCAGACTACTAGATCATCCTCCTTCTTCACCCAAGGTACCAGTAACACTGCCGCCCCCATGCCGCCTGGCATCTCCGAGCTGGACACCACTTCCGCCTTACAAGACCTCAACTCCAAGATGCAAGCTCTAGCCATTGATTCTACTGAGAACCATCGGAGCACCAATGCTGTTTCTTATCATGGGGTGCACTCTGAATTCTCGAATGTTGCTGAGGTTGAACAACGTAACCCTAACGAAGTGTTGCAGCCCTCTCAACGCCCAGCAGTTTCTGAAGAGATAGCTTCTGCAGAAGCCCCACCTACATCCCCTTCAGTGTTACACTATCAGAACTCCTTGGCACACCAGTCCCTGCCTCATGACAGCAGTTACTGTGTCTTCACTAGTGCTCCCAATCTGTTTTCCAGCATTTGCCCTGATTCTGAGAAGAGAGTCAAGGAAACCTACACCTTCCCCTACACCACCTCCTTCAACTCTTCCCTCAGCACACCATCTCATAGTTCACCCTACAAACTTGCGGACCAAAGTTCATCGCTGTACAATAACTCATCAGAATTATCACTTTGTAACACTTCATCTGATTCGTTTAACTACAACAATCTACCCGTGACCGGAAAGATTCTTCCTTACCAATCGTGGTACTATTCGACACGATTTAACCTCCTGGCTGAGTTCTTGGCTTCAAACGCGGATTACTTTGCTAAGATCGGTGCTCGGCAAGGATTTGGCATGTATCCAGCTGGAATCCCCTCGACAGCTGGATCCCGTAACTTGTCCTTTGACTCGTCCCCTTCGTCCCCTCCCTTCTGGGGGAGTTGTAACCTGAGATACTTTGAGTCAGGTATATACTACACAGAACGCACTCCTCTCTAACGCTCAAATCACTTAGTTTGAAGGGGTTTAAAACTGGGTTTAAGAGTTTAACTTCTTGGGAAATGGAAATATCGCATTTTTCAAAATACATGGTTCCCAGACTTCATCCAAAGCATCGCAAGGAAGTAGACTTGCACATAAATGTTTGAATTACTCAACTTCCAAAGCACCGTTTAGATTTGCATTGTCCTGTATACTTTCATTTCTCGCATTCAATGTTGTACTGCACTCAATGTGTCTGTCTGTAAGTTGGTCTATCTGAATGTCATTGTTGAGAATTACAAAAGTAAAAGTACATTCAAACTTTGCAGCAGCAACATTCCTTCTGTAAGTATTGAGACAAAATACGCACCTTACCGCTGTTTAATGTTTGTTTGACGGTCAGTGTTTATAATCTCTAATCTCCCTCAGGCACTAAAGCCGGCCACTATCTTCTGAAGATCCTTGTGCCTCCAACAGTTGCTGGGTCCATCATTGGAAAGGGTGGAGCGCAGATCAAAGAGCTCCAGACGACTTATGATGTGAGTTTGTTGCAATTTTTGCATTTTAATTGGTTTTTGGACTTGATGCATTTACTTGATGCTAAAATTAGAGTTTGTACTCATTTGGAATTGTGTACCTGGTACCGCTTGCAGTAATGTCACTAATCACTTTTTACGCGAATGACGAAGCCGAGTGTTTTCATGGCATTTATCATAAGTCATCATTACAGACTTTAACTTCTGCTGAAAAAAGTGATACGAGCTTTCGTGCTGCAATAACTGCAGTGGAATATGTTTCAGTAATTTGGTCAGCTTTTACACTAAATAAAGTGTGGAATTAATACCTATGATGTCGTGATCAAGTTGTCTCAGAACACCCAGTTCTACCCTGAGAGTAACAAGTACGCCCCTAGTGAGCGGATCGTTCTTGTTACCGGACCCCCTGATCAGATCTGTAAAGTCTCAGAATTCATCCATGTAAGTATGAGAATGAAACACTGGTGCATTCCTTTTATGGAGTTTGAGACCAGAGCTCCTCGCAAAAACCATATGAGAGGGGTTGTGCATGCCCGAATTCTTTACGAACTGAAGCGATCGTCACTGTTTCTCACCCACGATATGCCACTGATGACTGAACCCTCCCTCTCAGAATCTGGTCCGTAACCCACCTGCTAGCCGTGACAACGACGCCCTGATGGGTATCGGGGACCCCTCCCGTCGTCTCCAGATGATGAAGATCGTGGTTACCAACACTACTGCGGGTATGATCATTGGAAAGGGAGGAGCCACTGTCAAGAGTCTCAATGAGTCGTACGATGTGAGGATACAGGCGTCGCAGAAGGATGATTTGGTGATGGGAGAACGGATTATCACTGTACTCGGATCAGAAAAAGGTGGGGTTAATTAACGGCTGATAGTGAAGCAAGGAAACACTTTCCTAGATTCAAACTTTAATTACCCTGTCTGTACCCGCCTGCACCTTAATTTTCAAGTTTTCAGCAGGTTTCAGTACATCATGTTTGACACATTATATGAACCAAACATCCTACAATTCAAGAATTGACCTAGCCAAATTGAGCCTATTTGAAAATTATAAATTATCTTAATCATCGCAAATGCCCCAGGTGTGAACAACGCCCTTGAGTACATCATCAAGGAGAAGCTGCGAGACGATCCCACCTCGACCTCCATCACCAACCTCGACTACTCCAGCTACTTCATGCCCCAGAACACCCTGGTCGGGTCCGTGGGTGGCATGGGGTCCACTACCTCGCTCAACTACGATTCATACGATAGTAAGTCACGTGGTATGTTGCGGATGATTTGATTGGATGGTAGTAGGTCACGTGGTATGTTGTGGATGATTTGATCGGACGGGACCTAGATTCCTTCCCTTCCACAGCCCCAGCCACACCCTCACCCAGATGTGGTAGTGCACCTGTGTCGTGGGCCAGGATCGCTGGTTTTGTAATTTGTTGCGTAATTTATTGGGGTCTATTGGTCTTCCCACTCGTCACCAAGTCTAAGACTAATAATTATCTTATTGTAGGCTCGGTTGAAATATTGAATATGCCGGAGACTACCACAGAGTTACTTATTAATTATTACGTATCAAGTGTTTAATTATGGTCTTTGTATCAATTAATTGGTTCTCCATTTGTCTGCGAAATGAAAGCTATTGTTGTGATGGAAATTGTATTGCCCTCCCTCCGCCCACCGATGCATTTTTCATCAACTTAATTTGCAGCGGTGTTATAATTGATTATCAATTCGTAATTATTGCTAAATTAACCTTAATTAAATCAAAGGCTTATTCGCAAAGCTTCCTGAAACCAGGTGATTCGCAAGGAATGTTAACTATAATTACTAGAATCATATTCTTGTACCTGTAATTAATAGTAGAGGTTCTCGAACTTTTTAATTATAAATTTTGAATTTTACCAATGTCACCACCACTACTTATGTACAGGTTTTGACTCAGATTGGCTCGATTATTCACGGTACTTTGTGCCGGAATCGTCGAAGTCTGAGCCTGCCGCCTCACAACCACCTCACTCCACTGTCTCACCATCACATGACACCAGTGACACCACGAGTAATGGTGACACCATTGACACCAGTTTCATAAAATCATCTTGTCTCGCTGTCATAGAATCACAATATGCTTTTGAAACTTCACTCCACCCTTCCAGTTCACCTTCTGATTCTTCACCACATCCAGGTAAATTTATTAATGCATACATCAAAATCTTTGGGCACTTGAAAACACTCGGTCCACTCCGATCCACTCAAGTCTCTTTTGAGTGATAGCACGAAGCTTTATATGCAGGAGATCATATTCAGAAAAGTGTATATTCCCATCATGTAATTGCCATCTTGTCATGACGCATGATACGGCACTTTTCATTACCCTCACATTAACACTAATTCCCTCCTCAGCGAGTGGACAGGACATGAACCAAGTGAACCTGATCCAGACTCTGCTGCAACAAAACCAGAACCAACAATCGAGCGGTGGACAGCAACAGAGCTCACAGGTATGTTAGAACCTATTAAATATTATACTGTGTAATGCTTGCTGCCTAGGGCGCTGATATCGACTTAATTTTTAGCTCCATTAGCGTCACAAATACAAGGTTTAAAATTTATTCACATGGTTTCATTGCGCCCGAATGTTGAAAATCTCGCCCCTCTAAGTACCTTATATTAACGAGTATTCGCCCAGTCATACGGTAGTTACCAGAGCGCGTCCTCGTACGGTGGCGGCAGTGGAGGTGGCAACTCCTTCAACCAAGGATACTCCTCCCACAACCAGCAACAATCTTCACAACAATCACAGGTACTGGCTGTTGCTAAGCAACTATCACAGGTACTAGCTGTTGCTTAGCAACCATCACAGGTACTAGCTGTTGCTAAGCAACAATCACAGGTACTAGCTGTTGCTAAGCAACCATCACAGGCACTAGCTGTTGCTAAGCAACAATCACAGGTACTAGCTGTTGCTAAGCAACAATCACAGGTACTAGCTGTTGCTAAGCAACCATCACAGTACTAGCCGTTGCTAAGCAACCATCACAGGTACTAGCAGTCTTAAATGAAATATTAAATGAAATTATTAAATTTTATACTGTCAGTGAACCGTTTTTATATTTGAGTAAGCTCATTTCATTGTGTAATTTCCCTCATATATACCCATTCTCATGACCCTCACCCATCACACTCCCGCAGGGTCATGATATGGGCCAGCAGCAGCAGAGTAACAACAGTGGCGCTAACCAGGCTGAAGTTATTGCACGTGTACTCCAAGCGTTACCCAGCAACGCGCTCTCCAACACCTCCAACCTGGCTAACACCATCATGCTCATCCAGGCCCTCACAGGTACCTTCGTGCCTGACACGTCCACTGTCCAGTGGAAGATTGGCCTTTTGCAGTATTTATTTTGAAGTTAATGGGCCCGTGGAGCGTAGACTATAATATCTTGTGATAGAGATTTCTCTTTTAGGACAAGTTTCACCCCATATCGAGTGAGTGAGTGACCGAATGAACCATTTCAGGAAACAACAACAACAACTCGAACAACTCCCCCAACATGTCACAAATGGGACAGCAGAGGATGCAGCCACCCATGCCACCCAAACAACAGCTCAAAGCCTTCGTGTCCAGACCAGATGATATCAAATTCAAGGTAAAACCGAGAATAATTGAACTCCCATCCGACAACCATTTTTAAATCACTTTTTGAAGTTGATATACAGCTGTGGTCTGTGATTTTTATGAAATTAACAATTTATTGATTTATCGCTCGATCTTTATTCCGTGAAACGTTCAGGTAGAAATACCGGACGCGCTGGTGGGTCGTATCCTGGGTCGACAAGGCGCCACTATCACTGAGATTCAGAACACTTCCGGTACGTAGTTAATTCTGAAGACATTCCATTGATAGATGATCAGTCTCAGTATTAAGGAAATAGTGGACATGAGAAGGAAATTGTGGGCATATTCAGCTAATAATAAGTTCATCCCTTTACAAATTTTCACACAAAAAACGTTTGAATTTCCCTCATTTTTCTCAAGTTTCACACTCAAATCTCCCTCAGGTTGCGAAGTGAAATTCTCGCAGCGCGGCGAGTACGTGCCGGGCACCCAGAACCGCCTGTTGTACGTGTGCGGGCAGGCGGCGGGCTGCAAGGTGGCCCAGCAACTCATCATGTCCAAGATCGAGGGGGACGCGGGCGACGTGAGCGGGTCAGACTTCATCTTCGAGCAGATCCCAAATAATTAGCTAGCCCGGTGTGCTGATGACGTCATGCTATGACGTCGCACACACGCACACATTGTGTAAGTGTGCGTGTTAACGCGTGGGATCGTTACATTGCTTGAAATATAACCATCTTCCCACGTGTCGCTGGTTATTTAGTCTATTTCGAATATATTACTGAGCCTTTACCCATAGCATTATTTATATCTTATCATCATATTATTACCTGATTTCTCTGTAATACATCAACTATCACCATCTCGGCCCCCACTGATATAACACTGCTTCATCTGACGCTCATCCCTCAAATACCGGTGCCTGACCCTCCGAAATTCCTCACCAAAATATACCGGACATCACTCGACATCCAAGTGGACACTCCTCACCTGTCTCATTCCTCAATCTATGGACATAAAGTTCGGGCATTTTGTGGATCTGAATCATTTACGGACATCTTTTGGCTCTCTGGCCAATTCGGACCATTTCATTTCTGTCAACGCAATTTGTATTCATGAACTGGGGATATTGGCAAAATATCCACTTCGGACTAAGTTCTCTGTGCGTTCTGCAGAGCTGCCATAGTTGTAATGTATTCATTGTGTACTTGTATATTGTTGAGTGGATTATGTACATGAAAAATTAAACCCTGATTGTATCATCATTAATAACGTACACTTTTGCAAAAAATCATCATTCAAATATGTGTTGATTTATTCAACTTTTAGATATTAGGAAAAACACAAAAGTAACATAATATTTGATGCATTATCGATCCTGTAAAAAGTTTGTCATGATGTTTAATTTGTAAACCATCATCTTATCGTCATTATGTGAAATTTTTCAAAGCCCCAAACGACCATTTAAATGCTTTCAAAATTGATTTATCCATAACACCTAGCACCTTAAAATTATTAATATTTACTCGCCTGCATTGGCTGATCTATAGAAAAGTGGTGACCAATCGTAGAAATTAATTTGTAATCTGCACACCATTCTTTTAACTTTATATTTTATCATCTTTTTAGACTTTGAAAACCTTAGTAATGTTAATGCATTTATGATATTATAGTGAATATAACGAATGTTATCCTGTACGTATAAAATCCACGATTCATTTTTGTTTTTTTCAAAGTCATTTTTCGAACATCATACAGTTTAACCTCATTAGACTAAAGAATAAAGATGCCTATATATTTGTAATCTGTTTGAGAAATATCAATTGTTAGAAAAGAACAGTTTTATCTAATTAAGAGTAAATCACTGCCAGTGTTACTCACATTTACAGTAATATATTAACCGGATTTAGCTGTGGCGTTTCTGATGTATTGCATACTAAAAACAAAGCTTGTTGGCTTTCTATTTTTAATTGTATTCTCGGCAATTTCGCACCATGTTTGCATGAGTTATTGATACGGAAAGGCATAATTGTACTCGAGTAATCATGTTTTTTGGTTGAATTCGCTGTCACTCTTCATCTTAATGTATTTAGATACATTTTCGTGGCAACATCATTTATTCACAGAAAACCACAAACATGAGCGAAATCCATCTCGATTTTTGTAATTACACTGAAATCTCATGTTTCGTCACAAACGTACATTTATACATCCATGGTGAACAATTTCAAATCTCTGGCATTCCACTCATACAGCATTGAGATTATTTCTCTCGAAATGTACTTATTTTTGAACAGATATTTATATACAGTTTTAAAATAAATTACCCGACTTAATTAAAGTATGAATGTGACCCTCAAAGGTTTTTTGCGAATAACTGACAGCCATTATCAATGTTTATAAAACTAATATATACCATTATATTTGAGGTTGAGTGTCTGGAAAACTACTTTGCTCTTTTGTCATCTCACAGATATGTATTTATATATATGTATTCGAAAATTTTAACGCATGCATTTTATTTGTTTCACAACGTCAATCAATATTTCAAATTCAAATCAAAGTCAATCAAGGCTTATCAGTTATCATGGTATGTAAATCATTGTGCTATCATTATTTGATCAGTGATCTGGTATGTCAGGAGTGAGTTTCTAAAATTTTTCATTCAATATTCATGAATTTTCGCGGGTTGAAACTTTTGGGGATGTATTGGGTTGAATTTGGAGTGCGGTTTGTACTGTTTAGTAAAGTGTGTTTGTTACACGTTTTTTGTCATCAAGGTCTGCAGGATAGATCCGAAGAACCAAGCATGGTGAAATGTCCCATATCCTTAGAACCAAGCATTGTTTAAAGTCCCATAGCCCCTGTTAGGACCGTCTTTCTTCATTCACCTTGAAGATTTTGCAAGTAAAAAGTAATTTTCAAGCCGTGGATAGTATTATTTTTACCTGCCTTTTCACTTACTTTTCAACGTATTGCTTTCGACCAACGAGCACTCATGCCAGTCATTAATTAACCCTCTAGTAATTAGACTTTATGTCTATCATAACATTGCGCAGTCATAAAAATTATATTGTAAGCAAACTATGAAACTATGAGACTTGTTTATTTTAAAATTTGATAAGCTCCGATTAATTGATTTAGGAAATGATACTCGGAAGTTTAAAAACATCATCCTAGACCTAGACAGGGACGAAGAAGTTTTCACTGCCAAAAAAAAACTTTGAAGGGGCGTGCTTGATCTTGGAAATTCCTAATTCTAATGAATTCATTCTACCTTTTAATCTTATTTAATCTCTAGACATAGAAGATAATTCAGGGTATTAAAGTGGGATTATACGGTATTTTTAGATTTTTGCCCATCGGATTCATTCCATGCATGTATCAAGATTTCTATGTAGCTCTCTCAATGTTTGAATTATTACCCCACTAACCATTCCATTTCAGCAATTTATCATAAATCCCCCTCTTCAACCCAATTAAACACAACAGATTCTGATATTTCACCTTCGCGACACCTCAGTGAATTCAAGTCCAACAAGTTCATTCATTCCATAGAAATTCAGGTAACTTGTTCAAACACAACATCTATTATTTATCTTAGTTTTAACCCTGTTCTCTTTATTTTAGCACAGTAGTTGATAGTGGTATTAACGAATTTGATCTAAATTGGGAATTCGAACTTTATGGATTGAAAATTTTAATCGAATCAGTGATTTAACTTTTAAAAAGTACTCTAAATGAATCAATCGTATCCCGACTTATAATTTCTAGTAAACACATTTTCAGCTCTTAGATTGGAAATATTTGGAATTTCCATCAAATGCGCGCGAAAAAGCACACAATTTAAGCATTTTAAATTGCCACGATTCCTATGTTCTGTGGAATTGTTAGCATTTCATTGTCAACTTTTCGCGCGCGCGCGCGTATATGAATAATCTTACCAAAATCTCTCTCATTCAGGCCAAAAACTGGAACAAGTCACAAGATTTAAGAAGCTGTGCATTAAGTGTCGACAAATGGACCGAATAATGGTGTCCAACCTTTCTCAAGAACGGTATGTTTGGGTTACCTCTTTCAATCGTTGATATCTTTTTGAATATTTTAAACATAAGCTGATAAGCATAAATTCTTGGTATTATTCACTATAAGGTAACATATTACCCTACAAGCTAAAATTTTCGCTGTTTCAGTGAATTTGAAGTACAAAGGTGGGGACGTCGGAGTTAAAACCATGGAATTTCACGTCTCCTCTGCAGCCAACGAATAATGAAGGATACATACGAGATGCAATGCCAAAAACAATAGAATAGTGGAAGTTGTCCCCGTAATGGATTTACATTATTATTAAGACCTCGACATTTCCTTGTGTTTGAAAATAGTCTCACTAAACTCGAAAGGTTTGTGCATAATTCCGTTTAAGTTGTACAAAACTTCCGGCTTTCCTATAAAGCCTCAGTCTCAATGCTATCTGTCGTGTATGATATCACGGTGTGCACTTTTTACTGATTGTTTCTTAACTCTTCAAGGAGTAAATTGAATGTCATTATTGATTTCTTTTCTACCTGTATACTTTATACTGCTACTTGTCGTTGACTTGAATATCTGAAGAGTTTAATTGCTTTCTAGTCTGTAGTCATGAAGTGCGTGGTACGGTCGCACGTGCACCGTGGCGTCTGTAACGTTGCAAGTTCGTCCGGTTGCGTCTGTGGTACGGTCGCACATGGCCAGTCGCACGTGCAACGTTACGGACGCACGTGCAACGTTACGGACGCACGTGTAACGTTACGGACGCACGTGCAACGTTACGGAAGCACGTGCGTGCGTGTTACGGGACGCACGTGCAACGTGGCGGGACGCACGTGTCCGTGCATTACGGACGCACGATGCAACGTTACGGACGCACGTGCAACGTTACGGACGCACGTGCAACGTTACGGACGCACGTGCAACGTTACGGACGCACGTGCAACGTTACGGACGCACGTGCAAATTACGGACGCACGTGCAGCGTTATGGACGCACGTGCAACGTTACGGACGCACGTGCAACGTTATGGACGCACGTGCAACGTTACGGACGCACGTGCAACGTTACGGACGCACGTGCAACGTTACGGACGCACGTGCAACGTTACGGACGCACGTGCAACGTTACGGACGCACGTGCAACGTTACGGACGCACGTGCAACGTTACGGACGCACGTGCAACGTTACGGACGCACGTGCAACGTTACGGACGCACGTGCAACGTTACGGACGCACGTGCAACGTTACGGACGCACGTGCAACGTTACGGACGCACGTGCAGCGTCACAGACGCACGTGCAACGTTACGGACACACGTGCAACGTTACGGACACACGTGCAACGTTACGGACGCACGTGCAACGTTACGGACGCACGTGCAACGTTACGGACGCACGTGCAACGTTACGGACGCACGTGCAACGTTACGGACGCACGTGCAACGTTACGGACGCACGTGCAACGTCACGGACGCACGTGCAACGTCACGGACTCACGTGCAACGTCACGGACGCACGTACAACGTCACGGACGCACGTGCAACGTTACGGACGCACGTGCAACGTTACGGACGCACGTGCAACGTTACGGACGCACGTGCAACGTCACGGACGCACGTGCAACGTCACGGACTGAAATGTCATTTGGCGATTAACATTACCCGTGCTACGTTGCGTCCGTGGTACGGTCGCACATGCAACGTTACAGACGCCCTTGCAACTTTACGGACGCACGTGCAACGTTACAGACGCACGTGCATCGACGGGCGATGTCCGTCCCTTTCTTCTGACTTGTTGTTAGTAGGATTTTACCCTACCCTCCACCGCGCGCCATTTTTTTCCGCGGGGAGTCTGCAACACGACCCTCCAAATTTCCGAGTGTTGCGCGCTAGGGATGGGTGAAATCCATCTAACTTGTTGTTGGACAAGGAAGGTGCAAAGTGACGTCCAAATGTGGAACGTTGCGCCGCGCGCGCGAGGGTAGGGTAACATCCTACGACACGTGCAACGTTACGAACGCACGTGCAACGTTACGAACGCACGTGCAACGTTACGAACGCACGTGCAACGTTGCGGACGCACGTGCAACGTTACGGACGCACGTGCAACGTCACGGACGCACGTGTAACGTTACAGACGCACGTGTAACGTTACAGAAGCGCGTGCAACGTTACGGACGCACGTGCAACGTTACGGACGCACGTGCAACGTTACGGACGCGTGTGCAACGTCACGGACTGAAATGTCATTTGGCGATTAACATTACCCGTGCTACGTTGCGTCCGTGGTACGGTCGCACATGCAACGTTACAGACGCCCGTGCAACGTTACGGACGCACGTGCAACGTTACGAACGCACGTGCAACGTTACGAACGCACGTGCAACGTTGCGGACGCACGTGCAACGTTACGGACGCACGTGCAACGTCACGGACGCACGTGTAACGTTACAGAAGCGCGTGCAACGTTACGGACGCACGTGCAACGTTACGGACGCACGTGCAACGTTACGGACGCGTGTGCTTGCCAGACGTTGCCTGCCCCCGACTCTGCGAGTCGGGGCCAGGCAACGCCTGGCAAGCGTGTGCAACGTCACGGACACACGTGTAACGTTACGGACACACGTGTAACGTTACGGACACACGTGTAACGTCACGTACTCAAATGTCATTTGGCGAATTTACACTATAAAAGTAAAATTTAAATTAGATGTTAAAACATGTAGAATAATTAAATAATATACAATTGCTAAGATTTTCAGATTTATTTTAAGATAAATGCCAAGTAGCTGACATTAACACGAACAGATACTACGAAATTGTCGATAATTACCAAATACCAGCACTATATGGCGATAAGACTGAGAATTAGCGAAAAGACTGAAAGTTAGCGATAAAATAGGTTTTAGGAGTAAGTTTCCTAAGCCCGCATAGGTGTGTGTACGCGCCGCGCGAGCCACACAGGGATATACGTGTTTAGCAAGGAGTAAGTTATGGCAAGATACCAATATCATAGGGCGCTCAAGGGTCAAAATGAAGTGAAGAGGGCAGGTAAAAAGATTGTCCACGACTCGATCTTTGAGAAAGTTGAGTGAGATAGTTCCTGAAGAAACTATCCGAACACCTACGGAACAAGGCTTGGTTCTTAATAAATATTACCTGTCCTTTTTGTTTTAAAGATAAAATTTAAACATAAAACTATTCTTGAAGACTATTTAATCTGCTGACTGTTTAATTTTACTTTTGAATAAATCTTTCAGTTTGAGAAAACATGGCATATGTCGTCTTCCATGATTGTAAAATAAGACCACTCGTGCAAATAGATGTCAAAAACAACTGCAGTCGTAAATACGCCGCAATGCACCCTGCACTCGGCTGACGCCTCGTGCAGATTGTCAAAGATGATCTTGAATTATTAACATATCAATATCATACCCGCGTAAACTAAATATAAGAATATAACATTGTCAAACCACTCAAGATCAATCAATTTATGACGAATCTTGAGTAAAATGGATTTTCGAAGCATCAAAAATCAACATTTCAAACACATGGTTTCAGCACACTAAGACTAAACACGATCAGTATTTCAAACCGTGCGCCTAAGATATGATATAATCCAATGTCTTATCTATAAAGGTGTATGGGTATACTACAAACATAACAAATACTGTACATCGATTTTCTAATTCAAGGATTGACATAAGAGGCGGAAGAGACTAAACTGTGAATCATCAGCGGTTACCCTGCCATCTGCGATGTAGGTGTCCCAAGCATATGAAAATAAACGGAGGGTTTCGGCCCATAACATGCAGGGCCTCCACACATGATAAGTGTTTATGTCCTCAACGACATGACCATCACTGTAAGTGAAATTGCCGAATTCGGCAATACTTAAAAATTAAAATTATTTTTTGCTGTTTTCGTGAACCATTTGGGAATAATTTACAGTAATATAAATATGATTCTTTATCCACTTTTTGAATTATATAATAATAAAAATAGTCTTGTTGTTTCGAGCCATTTTCAAGGCAGCATTACATAAACAGTAAAACACACACGGCAAAACAACTTCCGGCAAAATAACGCGTTACGAATCACGCGATGTAGAAAAGAGTTCTTCATCCGCGTGAGATAATCGCTGTGGGATTGTAAGATGGTTGCGCGTTGTAGATGAAAATATCACGCAGAAACAACGGCAGGAACGGACGACTTGTTCCAGCTATTAAGAGCCCCTCCCCCAACGAACTCAGACACCAGGGTCACTGGCTCGGACATCTCTTCGTCTTCGTCAACTTCTTTTTCAACCTAGAAAAGGCGAATTATTCATGAATTTCATAAGCACCAGCTGTAGTAGGATTTTACCCTACCCTCCGCCGCGCGCCATTTTTTTCCGACCCTCCAAATTTCCGAGTGTTGCGCGCTAGGGATGGGTGAAATCCATCTACACCAGCTGGTACACACGTTTTATATCGTAATCCAATTATAGTTGCTATCAACGAGATAATATGCGTAGAATTGATGGCATCATTATCAAGGTTTAAGGGGTAGAATCGATGACATCATCATCGCACCCACCTGAAGTTCCTCTTCATCCTCCTCCTCCTCCTCCTCATGGTGATGTTGGGCAGGGTAGGGGGAGTTGGCTCGGCACACCTTGATAAACTTGACATTATGGTCGGCGTGATCAGCTCCCAGCAGAGAAAACACATCGTCAACTACCTTCTCCTCTTGCATCTCCTTGTCAATAACACGGACCATGTTCCAGATCAGAACTGTTCTGAGAAATGAAGGGAGTGAGCGGGGAGTCGAGCAACATGGCGAGGGTTGCGGGGTCTGGGGTACGGGAGGAGTGTGCGCAATTTTGGATTGTGGCCAATTTAAGAGGGGGTTAAGCCAAATTTTGGGGAAACACGTTTCTGAGATAACGGTTGAAGAGAAGGTGTGGTGACCCAACTTTTTGGGCCAGGCCAGGTTTGTACTCCCAGACCCACTGGCGCCGCCGTGGCGCCGTGCCCAAATATGGCATAAAATGGGCATATTTTTTCAAAAGCATCTTGGGTGGGATCTGAGGTGTGCAATCGATAGATAATGGTCCCCTGAGTTACCATAAAAAAATTGAAGTCGATATCTCAAAAAAAAATGGCCGAGTTATGGCCGAAAAACGCATGCCCATATATGGGCATACGCGCGTCGCGCAAGCCAATTTTGGCCCATAACTTGTGCAAATATCAATATTTTTGAATGAAACCAACTTTATTCATTGAATAGCGTTGGATTACGTATTCTTTGCGAGTTTGGGGTTGATTGCTGCTAAAATGGCGATTTGAGGTCCAAAAAACCTCTGGTAGGGGAAGATGTGGTGAGAAAATATGTGGTAAGGGAAGGTGTGGTAGTAAAGGAAGGTGGGGCAGGGGAATGTGTGGTAAGGTAAGGTGTGTTGAGGGAAGGTATAATAAGGAAAGATGTGGTAAAGGAAGATGTGGTAAAGGAAGGTGTGGTGAGGGAAGATGAAGTAGGGGAGGCCCGGTAAGGGAAGGTGCGGTAAAGAAAGCTGTGGTAGGGTAAGGTGTGGTAAGGGAAGATGTGGTAGGGGAAGATGTGGTAAAACAAGGTGTGGTAGGGGAAGGTGTGTTGGGCTAAGGTCTGGCAGGGGGAAGGCGTGGTTGGGGAAGGTGTGGCATGGAGAAGATTCCAGTCATTCTTAGATAGTAGTTTTATAATCATGTACTACAGAGTAGGAATGTCATACTACCAAGTTGACAAAGGTATGTTTGATGACACATACTGTACTCTGCTGTAAGACAAATATGCCATTCGACATTACGTTAATACCTAAATATATACCTACCATTCCTTTCAGCACTATCGTGAAAGGCCGGAAAACATTTTCCTGACAATATGCCACGAGAAATACAAGGCTGAGTCACGGGTTGGATCTTAAGAAAAGCCAAAGGAACAATGGTATGTGATAGGGTTTATCAGGTGGCTTAGCTCTATGAGTGTCTCTCTATGGGTGTCACATGACCTTGAACTAAACTGGGTAGGGGTGAGAACACAAAGTGCAACAGTGGAGTCCCCTGCCAACAAATGGCCTATGGATACATCCCTGCCCAGGGCCCCTGGCTATGGATACACCCCTGCCCAAGTGCCCAGTGCCCCTGGCCTATGGATACATCCCTGCCCAGGGCCCCTGGCTATGGATACACCCCTGCCCAGTGCCCCTGGCCTATGGATACACCCCTGCCCAAGTGCCCAGTGCCCCTGGCCTATGGATACATCCCTGCCCAGGGCCCCTGGCTATGGATACACCCCTGCCCAGTGCCCCTGGCCTATGGATACATCCCTGCCCAAGTGCCCAGTGCCCCTGGCCTATGGACACATCCCTGCCCAAGTGCCCAGTGCCCCTGGCCTATGGATACATCCCTGCCCAGGGCCCCTGGCCTATTGATACACCCCTGCCCCGTGGCCCTGACCTATTGATACACCCCTGCCCCGTGGCCCTGGCCTATTGATACACCCCTGCCAAGTGCCCCTGGCCTTTTGCCATGGCAGACAAATAATAGGGGCGCCATGATAACTTCTAACCTGGATAGAGGTGGTTCGTGAGCCTTCCATCGGGAGAACTGCAGTTTGTTGACAGACAGTTGAAAAATGGTGTCTCTCAATACCTGTCGAGAATATTAGTTATTCGAAAGATGGTAGGACAAAACCCCACCCGGACAAACCTTTAGATGGTAGGACAAAACCCCACCCGGACAAAACCCCACCCGGACATAACCCCACCTTAGAGCACAAATTGCGCGATGGGAACGTTCGTGCGAACCATACGTCCTAACCCTAACCGTAACCATCGCGTCACAGGATTACGCACGAGCGTCCCTTTCGCGCAATTTGTGCTCTAAGGTGGGGTTATGTCCGGGTGGGGTTTTGTCCGGGTGGGGTTTTGTCCGGGTGGGGTTTTGTCCGCGCACCATTCGAAACCTCATTTAAATCAATCAATGACGAAGGAAATATAGATATTTCTTTTACTCAAGTTGATATTATACTTATAGAATGTGGTAACACGGCAGCACAGCAACTGCTCCCCTAGAAAAGGTCATGTGATATGTCACATGACCTGAAAAGCTGAAATATCACGTTGATCCAAATATTTCAATCAACTCATCCGTGTTATCACGTGATATGGAATAATGGAGGATACATAATGACATCTTTGTACTAAAATGCAGATTCTGGGCGATAGAAAAATCAATTGACGTCAGAAATTGCTGCCAACGCTCAATATCTTCATTATTATAATATACTATAACTATTATAGAGTACTTTCTGCCCACGAATGATTGGCAGATGAGTGTGAAATCATTATCATAATATTATCAAGACTAAAATGGTGAGTAGAACCACATATCTTTACAAACTGGTGTTACGTGTTACGTGCTGGTGTAACGTGTAACCCGCTCGTGAAACTTGTAATGTACTGGTGTTACGTGTTACGTGACGATGTATAGTGTTACGCTCTGGTGTTACGTGCACCGTGCTGGTGTTACGTGTAACGTGCTGGTGTTACGTGCTACGCGCTGGTGTTACATGTTCAACTTAAATTACGTGGTAGCGTAATTTAATATACATGTGGACGTACCTGTAACGTGTTACGTGCTGGCGTATTTTAATGTAATACGTACTACGTGTGCACGTACCTGTTCAACGCTATCCTCAATTATCCTCCTCTTACATCTCTGGGGTAATGGTGACACTGACCTCTTCACTGATTTCCTCTCCTGAAAAGTAAAACAATGCAAAAATGACGGAAAATTGAAAAAGAAATGGTGGTTAAGTGGAAATTTCATTAGAGAAAATCCATCCCAATCAAGTCACTATTCGATATTAATCATCACATTCACAAGTCGCGACACTCAAATGTGCTATGACTACCTCACCTTCTTCAAACGTATTTTCATTTCAAATTTTCGTCAACTCGCCGGCTGTTCTTTTTCTACGATCAATATTTACCAAATCCCAGGTGGTTTTCGGGGCAAAAAAGTTTTACGGCAAAAATTCGATCCGCTGTAACTCAGCATTTACGAAATCTCAGACCACGAGGAGATAGGGCCGGGTACATCTTAACATTCCAGGTGTAAAATACTACAAAACACAAAGCACACACAAACTCTCTCGACATACAGAGAGTTATGTAGAAACCCGAGAATAATACTGTGCTGCTGCTGCTGCCGGTTAGCGAGCTGTCAGCAGCTCTCTCTCCCCCGGAGCTGGCTCATACTCTCCCAGCCTTATAGCAGCTGCCACGTCACTACCGCACTGTGGTGAGCAGTGCGCGAGACGTCACAACGCAGGAAGTATATCCCAGAAGTGCGGATAACTGGAAGCCATCGCCCGCTGGAATGCGTACCGACACACTGTAGTTGCTAAAAACTCTACTTATGTACCCGGCTCTGGGGGAGCACTAGGCGGTCATACGTCATCAACTCACTACTTTGTGGTGTGGTGATGACGTAATAACCGCTTGTTTTAGTGTTCATCCCTCACGCATATTACATGCTAGGTGATATGTTATTTTTTATGTACTTATAACTTGAATATAATAATTATACCAAGCTTTCTCGAGGTTTTGGTTGTGGGCTCTGAGTGGTGTGGACTTTAAAATGGCCAAAACACTGAATTTTCTCAAATTTTTCGACAGAAAACTGGGTTTTATCGGTAAATAATTTAAGCCAATGAATGATGCCTCTCTCGCTTGCACTTTTATTTTGTAAAACATAAAATAAATAATAACTCATTATCGTCACTTTAGGCATAATCATGTGGACTGGTTCCAGAGAAGACCTACAATGCATGTAGCAGTGTACTGAAAATATTCCAAGAATTTATGAACTGGATAGTGATTAGTGAATAGTGAATGTGCGTGGATGTACAACACAGCAAATCAGTAGGTTTGTATTGGCTGAAGTTAATGCTAATATTCTGCTATTGTCAGGATAAAGCAAGTTGCGCCCTAAAGGCGGGGCATTGGGTAGATATTTATCTGTTGCTTATTAACTTATTAAAGTTAAAAAAACGCCTTTAGCAGCCCGGCCTTTTTTTGAAGAAGACAAAAGATTTATGACGAGGATTCAAATAGAAATTTTGGTATATTTGAAAATAAATTCTATCCCAGAATTACTGTACTCATTCTCAGGGGAGGAGTCAAGATTTCAGGAAGGGTTTGGCAGTTGCTGGCGCCAGAAGCAAGCAGAGATGTATTGGGGTTAGGGGCGGGGCTCCCAGAAATTTCTTCAAAAACCTCGTTCCAGCAGGACACCCCTAAATTTCAAAATTTTTCCAAAAAATTTTGTCTGGTGCATTTTTCATCAGTCCGGATATACAAAAAAGTTTCCAGATGATTTTGAAAAAATGAAAATGCAGGATGAGTCTTATCTGACAAGTGATCACTGATTGTAAAAGCAGAGTCTTGTCTTAGCCCTTGATCATGAAGGGGAGGGGGGTCTTGAATGACTCCAAAAGTCATACCAAATAAACAAGGTACTTACTGAGTCATTTCTGGGAGGGGCTTGTTCGAATTTCCGCTTATCCTTCATCAATTTGTCCCTAGGGAGGAAATGGTGAATGATCATGGAAAAATAATGCGAGTTTATCAAAAACGCAGTAATTAAGTGACGCAGACACCTTATGCATGAATTCATAACATAATTTATAGAGATTGGCAATAAGCTGATCTTCCAAGGTTGTTCCAACACTTCTTACTATGTAAAATCAATCATGGAATATCATACACCCATACTTCAGATAAATTTGAAGTGGCAAAACACATTTCAAAACCTTACCTGCTCAAACAAACCACGCGATATATTTATTCTCAAATTGGAAACAGCAAATCACTCCGTTCCGTGTCACGTGACACACCAACAAACCCGAGACCAAACCACAAACAGACAACCGAACAAACACACACGCAGTAAGCGCTGCACACACACACGCACACAGTTACATGAATAATGAGTAGCAGCGCAGCGAGGCTATTATATATTCCTCCCACGATACAACAGCCGCTCCTCCCACTCTCATCAACACACCACTCTAAACCTTGATAATGACGTCACTCTCTTCCGCCGACTTCTGGCGAGCAACTTCTCCCAAGGCAGTATTATAGCACACACAAGAAATATTAGAATATATACATGCAGTAGATATTATACTGCTCATAATATGCAGTACAAGGTGTGTACTGGTAAAGCTGTGGAACTAATGATAGTACAGACCGTGACGTATTGCTATCCGTCTCTATGACAACCATGACATACATTAATCATCATATTATTACTTGGCCAGACGTTGTCGGAGTAATATATGATTAAAGATAAGGGATGAACTGACATATTACTATCATATCGAGAGGAGCATGTTCTATAAAGGAGCACGTACGAATCTAGGCCCAAACGTTTCGACCTAACCCTGGGCCTCGATATACAAAAACACCGCACGAATCTATGTACCTACCAGTACCAAGCAGAACATTGCATGATATACGTCATTGATTCACGATATTCACACCAAACTCAATCACTCCTCTTCCAGTCTTCCAACATGGTACCTTATCACAGGAAATAAAGCGTACAGAAAAATGAGCCTAAGCATGTCATTAACATACATTAGGGCCTTGTTGCTCATAATTAAATGTAAACTTGATTCCCTGTAATAAGGTAATCACTTGGACACATGCCAAGTATCGCAGGGTGATCCTACTGCGAATGAGGGGAAAACACGTCACCAACCCATGTTCTAAATCACAAGATCAATACGTCACACCAGAGCAATCAGCGCACAGGGGAGTAATAGGCGGTTAAGATGTCGTCATTATCACAGCGCGCAATGTAGCGCTTTGATGCGCACCGGGTTTTCCGGCGTTTGCACGAGGAAGTAGGAGGAGGGGTAATCCTCCTGGAGCATTAGGGAGGGAGTGAGGATAGCACGAGGGTTACAGTTACACTCCAGTGTTACGTGAACACCAGTTGGACCGAGTCCGCATGACAAGCTAATGACGGTGTAACAGGCAATGGCATTAGCCTCCACTGCCGCTCGCCATTTGTAAACGGAGTTTTAACCCTGACCTCGAGCATGATAATAGACGGCTTGACGCCAGTAATGCGCTACCTTAAGCTATGATAGTGACGTCATCATAGTCGCCACTGACCCACGTGCCGTGCATCTAGAGCAGTAGGTTAATGAGAGAGCCACGAACACAATGCTCAGGTACCAATTCATTATCACTTTCCCAAAACCACGATAACGATCCAGTGGATCCATCTTATCGGCACTTTTCCGGTTTAAATACCTCGCGTTTACGGGAATTTCAGGCCCTGCAAGACGAAGGACCACGCCCATCATTTGGGGAATTAGTTCTCGGCGAATGACCAACGCCTTTACTCTACGAATATGAGACGAAGACGGCCGTAAACACGAGGGACGGGGTGAGTTGGTCAAAAAGGGTCGAAGTTTTGCAGTATTCGTAGACGTTTATACTCTTCGACTGTACTTCCCAAACTCTAAAACTTATTCCCCAACTTACAGTCAAGCTTTTTATGTTCATATACTTCATTCACATTGACTAAAGAGAAAGAGGAAATTGAATGACACACATGTTTTCAAAACAGGAAGATTGAGAAACAGATTTTCTTATCCAAATTTGGCATAAACGACACGAAAAAGTGCACCTTGTACGAGTAATTTGTCGTATATCGACGCCGAATTTAATGTCAAAGATGTAATCGGATGGGGTACTTATAATAATTAAAGCTTCCGCTCGCGTCAGGGGGTCAGGCAACGCCCGACAACCAAAAATCGGGCGCAATTGATGGTGTTGGAGAACCACGGATTTTGGACTTTGGAGGGCTTTACAGAAGATAAACTTGGAAGACGGTTGTCTGGTGATAATTCTCACGAGGGACTATCAAAGATAGACAGTGGAGAAGATCACTTGGTATTCTTCAGTTAGACTTTTTAGATCTTCCGTAAATGATCACAAAAGCGACGAAACAAAATTCAAGATAAGTTACTAAATTCACAGGTCGTGCGGGTTGCCATGGTAGATTGTTTAAGCACGCAAAAAATTAATGTTCGTGCGTTTTCACGAAGCAATTGCCATTTTGAAACGATTCAACGGCTGATACTCATAATTCAAAGCTCAAAATGAGATTCTTGAGGGAATTTTTGATGCGGTAGGTTAATATTTTCTGACAGAATCATTACCAAGCTTACAGGAGACAAAAGGCCGTTCAAAAGGGACGAAAATCGTTAAATTGAAATTATTTTTTGTTCTTCGATATTGATAATATCCAAAATACCTTAGATAATTTCGCCTAAAAAATAAAACATTTCCTATTTTCAAGAAAACTATTTTAAGATGATTGAAAGTCATCAATTCCATACGACTATTCCACTTCAATCGGAAAAATAGCTCGCATCGGTGTACGTAATGATTTATCATCTGTTCCATGCTTTAGATATTTGGCAGTTATTCAACCGACTCAACTCTGAAGCCCTAAATATTCTTGGCGAGATAATCATTCATAACAACGCAAACATAAATACGCAATTTCCATGCTCATAAACAACACGGAAATTTTCGAAACAAAAGAATCACATTCACAATTACATAGGAGTCCAACAATTTTATGAACAATGAACATAGACAAACCTTTTTAGTTGAAAAGAATTAAAATGGGCTCTGAAAGCTATGGTGAATTAGATTTAAGAGCGTTGAAAACCTTGCATAAGAAAAATGTCTGAAATCCAAACTGTACTCACATGATGGCATTGTGGCGATTGGAGCATGAAGTTAAGAATCAAACGCTCAACAAACACACTTTCTCAGGGTATGGAAACGAGAGCAAGGCTCAGTGATACCACGTGACTCATCTTGAGTGTCATGTGACGACACGCACGTGACTCCGACTTACGTCACTCCTAGCAACCAATGAGAGCCGCGCATCCCACGTCACGTGACAAGCAGCAACACGGTCACGTGCTCGAAGTCCGCAGTACATGACTGCAGACAGACACGATTGTCTTCATCACGTGGCGATGCGATTTCCAAATGTTGCACCGCGTTTACAGACGTACGAGTTAGGTACTGATTATGCATGCAATTTATGAAATCTTCCCGTAAATCACTTCGTTTAAATAATTATTTACAGTCTAAGGGAAAAATTATTAGGGATGTCTATAAATTTTCCTGTGTTCGTGATGGTAAACTTTCAGAGTGTTCGGAAACCGAAGAAAGAAGCGTCTCCAAGAAAGAAGAAATGAAATGAAAAAGATCGAGATTTAACAAGTACAAAACCGTTTATACTGTTATTGAGTTGCCTTATCGCAGTAATGCGTGTTTGGGCCATTGCCAAGTCTATATTTCCGTATAACCTTTACTACTCAATACTCATGTCAACATAAATATATGAATGCAAAATGTGAACAATTAGAAATGGTTATAAATAGTTCAATGGAATCACCGGAATCTACAGACTTAAACATAATCAGCCATCATTTCTGAGCCCATCTTACCGCGTAATATTTTAGTACCAAAATTAACTCATGCTCCTTGAACACCAATAGAAATTAAATCCAAACAACTAATTTTAGAAATTATAATCTCAGATGTCTATAGTAAGCAACTCCATTTCCACATATCACCAAACAGACAATAATCAAGACCAACCCATCCGGCCTGAGTCCTGTTGAAGAAAGCCGCTTTTAAATGACCAGACGGAATCACTTTAAACGCTGTCTACCACCACACCACACACTGCTTCATACAGTAGGGCTGGGAGTTACGTCACTATAATGCGATAGGATGGTGGACAGATGACCTCATCATCAGGGTTTAGAGTGGTGAACCGATGACGTCATCATCAGGGTTTAGAATGGTGAACTGATGACAAATTATGGCCGCTCGTTCCATTTTACATGCTTCAAATCTGTTCATTCTGAGATTGAAAATCAGCCATTACCAACAGTTTTGATATTGGAGTATTGGTAAAGCTATAACGGGCTGGTAAAGATCGCATTTGAAAACAGGTGGTTCAATGATACAAACTTGCCTCGTTAAACCATGATAATGGTGTCATTATCGACCAATTAAACCTGGTATCCAGCCAATAATTAATGGTTTACACCCATGTTAGGCTCATTATGTGGGATCGTCTGTAATGATTTAGCACTTATCATTACAGAAGTGCCTTTTAAATGTTTTGTACGACCTAGTACCCTCTCTTTTTGAAACAGAGAAATATAATAGGAAAATTGTCTTGGGCAGCCGTTTTTGCAAGGTAATAACCACATAATGTGTAATTTCTGCAAGTTTTAGTCATAAGTTAGAGCACAAAAAATGCACATAAAAACCGATAAATTCAGATTTTTGAACAAGAACATTTTGTACAGAAGTACGAACAAATGCCTGATTTCGGAAAAGTAGATTTTCTAACTATGAACTTATATGTGTAGTTTCTGAAAAAATCCAACGATATCTCATGACATATTGACATAACTTCATTTCAAGTTCAACCGCTGGAAGCGCGCACACAGCAGAATCAACCACTCACGGATTTTCATAACATAACACAATTCAAATTGCGAAATGTCGCAGGTTTCATAACCTTTCGAATACTTATTGAACTTCAGTTGCTGACTATTAGACACTGCTTAGAACAAAATTAAGACTTTTGAAATAATTCACAGCTACAGACAACGAATGACGATCCTCTTTAAAACAAAGATAAATACATGACTCATATGACACATTTAATCCATATCGAGACGCTGATGACTCACCTGAGCAAGTTTAAAGTGTGTTCTTGGATTCCCTTCATGATTCAACCCAACTTTTATGTCCTGGATCCAACCCCTTTTCCTCAAAACTCCGACCCCGATATTTTATTATGACTTCCTGTGAAAAAGTTATTAGGTATTTCTAGTGTCATCGAGATGAAGACAAAAAACTTAAAATAGTTAAAATCATACTAAAAATAATCGGAGCCATAAAGTCGCGGAGCTCAAATATGCATAATAAATCCGAAACAAGGAGACGTGTCGGGTTCTAAAAATAGAGCGAACAAAATGAGCGACACTCAATTGAGATGGGGCAAGGGACGACACACACACAACATAAATATATAACAGCTCTCTTGATCTGACAAAGAACTTTGAAGAGCAGCTCAGTAGAGCTCGAAGGATGGTGATGTAGAGGCTAGAAATGTAGCACGTTATATTGCTACACTTCCTTTTGTGTGTGAGGAGTGGTAAGGAGGGGTGGGATTGTGGAGCGAGGGGCAATCAAAATATAGAGGGAATTGAGAGTACGTGGAAAAGCTGATATTTGAGGGACTATCATAATGTTTTAAACCTACATATGATATGGTAATAAGAGTGTTAGTTTCGCAGGGTTTAGTATCTTCTAAAGTATAGTTTCCATGATCGAGAGAGAGAGGTTGAGGATGACACATGTTTGTGAGAGTTTGGAGCGTGAGTGGCAAGGAGCTAGCAGCAAGGAAAATAAGCGAGTGGGTGTCGTCAACATGTTGACCATTGTAACTCATGATGATGACGTCACCTCGGATTGTCTAGTGTGTGGGTTATGCGAGGGCAAGGAATGTGACAAGGATGACGTGGTGCTTTAGGAGGTGATGCATGCAGGGCAAAGCTGCAGGAACAGGTTGAAATATTTAAATCCAGTTCTGCGTGCGCTTAAATCAGGAAAATCCTTATGAAAATTATTAATAGCGTAATTTAATTGTGATGCACTATCGATCTGGATTGGTTCTCACACGAGAGTTCTTAGCAATGTTAACCATCGGCCAAAAATATCTGATCCGAAAAAACACAATGTATGAGAAATGCAAAAAACGAGAGGGCGGGAAGTACTTATAATGACGGAGAGTCTCAGTTGCTTCCTCGGTTTAAAGATCTGAAGTAGAATCGCGAGCGACAAAAGATTGTCAGAGCTCTCAGATCATGGGAGAGAGCTGAGTTTTTGCGTCACTTTGCCCATTAAAATGTTATATATAATGCAAGACATGATCGCTGAAATACAGCTCTTTGAGCATTGCAATTGCGAGGGAGTCACTACCCTACATATATTACATGTTATATAACCGTGCTCCTGTTATAAATGAGACGATCCCGATTTGGTAGTATCGCTAATGGACAACCTCCTAATATGGTGCTACAAAGTTTGGTTTAATTTTACGTCCGTGATTGCGTCGTGACGTCAATGAAGCTGCAGTCGGGTTGTCAAAGTGGTGTTATGTGTCGTGCAGGAGGTATACGCGATTCAATCGACTATAACTTTGAAACGTGATTCTTTGATAATGATCCCTTGTGAACCGCATATTTTTCGAGCGCGATCTAAGCAATTCTAAGACAGATACCCCTATGGTCTAATATGAGTTGTCATGTCTAGCCACAAAATGTCGACATAACACGGGGAGCTTGGTTGATTTAACGTCGGGTTGGGAGTGTGAATCGGTGAGACAAAGAAGTGGTAATATTTCTGTCCACGATGCTCGGGTGGTATAGCGATGGTTTGATTGAACATATTTTCATGATTTAATGGATCATTGATTTTACTAATTAGTGTCTGAAAAATTCGTTTTAACCTTTTAATATCGCACCAAGTTTCTAATTTATCCATTTTTCAATTGGTTGAATTCCATAATCTTAAAACAAAATGCAAATGATAGTTATCATTTAAAACTCTGAAAAGCTCAACTATACCTGATTATAGTGGCACAGAAGTGATCCATGATGCCGTGGATCACATGTGATCTTTGATCCCCCTCCCACTTCATCATCTTCTCGATGTCTTGTGATGTCGATTGGATAATGATAATTGTGATCCAGTGATGACATCCGGCATATACCTAGGGAAAATAAGATTTAGATGTTTATTTCATGTTTCAATACGAAACATTATTTAATAAATTGTCAAGGAATCTTTGGTACAATTCAAACTGCCCAATGAAGGACGTCCACATTGGAGGGAGTATGGCTAGTGCAGACATAGGGTGGGGTTGTCTGACGTCGTCAGACCCATTCTTTTAAATACCAGGCAACGCCTGACAAGGGTGGGGGCAGGGGCCTCCAAATGCGGACGTCCGCATTTTATGAAAATTTTTGAAGATTTGGTAGGTATCTTACCAGAAAACCTAAATTGTTAGGTTTTCTTATGGAAATTGACCTTTATTGAGCCTACTCTTGTCAAATAATTTACTTGAATTTGTCGAGAGAATTACAGAAATGGGCACAAAGTATTTGATGCAAATGATTTTGAAAAAATGCGATCGCCTAGTAAGGGGGTATTTGGGGTTGCAGACACGCACAAGAGGAAGGGAGGAGTCTAATGGCCGGAATATTGTGGACAGCCCCTTATATGGAACATCATTTTGTAAGTAAAGGCGTTGGAAGCAGACGAAAACATGGAATTTCTTAAAGCAATTATTTTAGAAAGATCATTTTTTGACGGTTTAATATTTTATTCTTCTATTGGACTGGTGTATTTAATCATGAGAGCAAAAACCTCCAGCGCCCATATTATGCTCGACTAAACTCCGTAAAGATAGGGGCCGTCCACAAAGGACTTTTGCATTGAGAGGGAGTGTGGCCGATGCGTACGTTTGCGGTCATAGCTTCAAAATATGGGGAGGGGGTAGTATTTGGCCGAGTACGGACGCGGACGTCCGCGTTTAATGAAAATTTAGGCAATTTTCGATGGTAGTAGACGTCACACACAGTAGAGGTCAGTAGAAGGCAGTTGGATCGTGAAGGACCGTTTTGAAATTGACGAAATTTTGTGGATATCAACTGGATCGCAATCAGATCGCGACCCCTTAAAAGTCTCAGACAGCTGCAAACGGAATTGAGTGGTGATTTATACTGAGACATTAGGCAAGCGTGGAAGCTATCGGAAGAGACGTAGTGTTTAAGCGAGAGTCGAGACGTGATTCAGAGTCAAAACTCAAAATAGACCGCATTGATAACGGCATTGTGCGCGCCGCGCGCGCGGCTCACAAACGAGTTGTACTGTAATGTCGACAATTGATCGAGTCACAAGAAACGTTTCGCGCGCTACGCAAAGTACACCAAAAACAAACGATTTCGTAGATTTAGAACTGTCAACGGCACCGCATCAAATTACAAAAAGTTACGTAATGAATTGTTCGTGTGCAGCGTGTGTACAAATCTATAACAATGTTCCTGGAGCGGCATTACGTAATGCAGCGGAAGTCTGAGCACATAGTTTATCCCTATTTAGGGATGTCGAGGACCATGGAGCGAAAATGCAATGAAATGTGGTACCTGCAAATTAAAGAATGGTATTCCGTGTTTGACAAATAAATAATTGAATTTTATTGGTATGCACGGTTAATTCATGACTCAATCTTAAAGCAATAATTTCTCAAGCAGTCATGCGCCACCTTATCTCATCAGTTAGCAAGTTTTACATCTACGTGCACACAAAACCGAAATATGATGATTAAGCAGTCATGAGCTAATTAATTCATAAACTTGGAATCTTTTAAGCATTATTACGTATTAAGGATGATAATTTTTCAGAATCAAGTATTTTTCCACGCTAGATTCCAACAATGTAAAATACTTTTAAACGAATAGGAAGCATTTAGTGGGAAGATAGCAGACTATTACAGTAGGCTTCCACGTAGCTAAAATGATGTTCAACATTCGAATCATAAACTGAACGTCATTGACCGAGATTGAGTTCTATTTATATATAAGCCATAATATAATACCATTACCAGTACCATCGAAAAAGTTCCGAACAAATTCACAGCCCGAATTAATCGTCAGATATTAAAATGCGCGACACTTCGTTAGGCCTAACCGAAGGCTGAAAAACACATCTCATTTTCTCATGTTCAACTTTTTCCTTCAACATATTCAGCTTTTCCAGGGAAAACCGGGCGCAGTTCTTACAAACATGCTCCTTTTCGGTTTGGTGAATGTTGGCAATGTGACAAATCAACTGGTAGGTCGAATCGAAGTGCTCCTGACAAGCGCCAGTCTTGTCAGAGTAACAGCGAACTACCACCTTACCACCACCACCACTACCGTTACCACTTGTAGGTCTGGGTGGTGCTTGGCGGGGTGGTGCCTGATGACGGGGTGGTGCCTGGCGAGGAGGAGCTCTCTTGGCCCGTTTGGCTTGCTGGGCAGGTTTCTTAGCTGCTCGGGGGAGGGAGCTGCGCTTCCTACCACGACCAGGGCTGACATCTGGCATCATGCCAGGGATTAGGTTGGGAGGTATGTTCGGTGGCATACTGGGTGGCATGTTAGGTGCCATATTTGATGCCAGGTTAGGCATCATATTAGGTGCTACGTTAGGTGCCATGTGAGAAGCTAAATTAGGAATCATGTTGGACGGCATGTTTAGTGCCATGTTTGGTGTAGCCAGGTGTGCCAAGTGTGAAGGTGAAAGGTGAGATGGTATGTGAGGTGAGTAAGGCATGTAGTTGCCAGAGTAGGGCATGTGAGCTGTGGGACGGAGCAATCCCCTGCCATCTTGTGATGAGTGACGCATTAAGCTATCTAGAAACCCGGGATCGGGGATGCGTGGGTCAGGGATGCGTGTATCGTATTGGCGTGGTGATATGAGCTGAAATGATTTCAGATTTGAGGTGAGTGTTATTTATTCAGCTTGATTGGTGAATTGATGAATTGATGAAATAGAAATAAAGTGGTGAAATGATGTAAATGATAGTCGCCCTAATTGAATGAGTGTATAGCAACTAAACATGAAAAAATCGAAGTTAATAAATTATACTCACTGTCGAATAGTAAGGAGGCAGGTAAGGTCTATAGGGACCGAAGAATGGGTAGTTAGGACCCAGAACATTCCTCAGATACTCCAGTCCGGCGTCAGACCTGCCCGAGGAACTACCAGCCTCACTTTGGGCCTGGGCAGGTAAACCGTTGAGATTGAGTTTTGGGACATGGCAATTCTCATCGCTTGAGGCCCCTAAGTTCATGTGATGTTGCCCGGTATTTTGAGTCCCGGCCTCGTCTTCCTCGTCCTTAGTGTCAGAGTCAGAGTCCGAGGGGTGGTCAACTCGTGATTCGTTGAGATTGTACTTAGAGTTGAAGTTTGAGGATTGGTTGAGGTGGTGTGTTTGAGAGGAAGAAACGTCTGTGTTCTCTCGTTCGAGGGTTTGAGGAGAAGAGGTGACACTAGCGCCAGGAGTTTCTTCATCTTCTTCTCTGCCGCAGACAGGGGCTTCAGACGGAGCTTTGTTAGTCAGTGTTGATGTGAAGGATTCAGCGGGACCCTGCATTTCATGTGAATCAGTAACCGAGCGGGGGTTCTGTCCTGGCATGTCAGGAAAGATTGGGCTCAACTTCTTCATTTTAACAACTTCAACTTTATGTCCTTGTACACTGGGGTCATCACTCATAGTTCCACCAGGCTCGTTGGGCATGGGCTGCAGATGAACTTCATACTCTTGGCCAGACGTCAGATTGTTCGCGTTGACTATCATGATAGCCTGGTCACAATCCTGAGCGCTTATCTTCCCTCTCTTTTTACTCCTCCCAGTTTGAACTCCTACCTCTGTTTTGACTCCTTCCCCGCTATTTCCATGATCTCGGGAAGCTTTACATTTCAACTCCACCTCATCCACCGTCATCTCGTGCTCCTCAATGATATACGGCACGAGATGCTTACCCGCTGCCTCGTGCTTCACAATAGGGTACACCTCGCCCTCCTCGTTACGATTAGATCGCCTCTCCATCCGCTCCCACATCACTCGTTCTTCCACCACAATGTGAGCTTTCTCCTCCTCATGCATACCCGCTAAGGAGGAACACGAGGTTCCGGGGTAATTAGCGAACTCGTAGGATTCAGCATTACCTTCCTCCATGAGAACAGATTCAGCAGCTTCTAAGCAGGGTGGACGGGACAGTGCATGCTTAGGGGCTCTTGTTTGAGGAACATCATTGAGAGCTTCTCTTGGGGGAGCATCATTCACGACTTCTCCTTGAGAAGCATCATTCACAGCTTCTCTTTGGTAAGTATCATTCACAGCTTCTGTTCTTGGTACAACATGATCATCTAGTACTGTTGTAATAACAGTTTGGAAAACAACATTTGAACTTCCTGATGACACATCAATAACAACTTCAGAAGATACATCATTCGATGGTACATCCATAACACCACTTAACGGTTCAGTAGCCAATTCACCATATGTAACATCCATCACATTACATTCAGGTGCATTTGTCACACCACTTGCCGGAACATCCATTACATCACTTGTGGATACATCAGTCACATCACCAAATGAAACATTATCCACAGCAGCTGATGGCACTTCGTTTACAGCTGCTGATTGCACAGAACTCACAGCTTCTGATGGTACATCATCCGCAGCTGCCGATGGCAGATCATCCACAGCTTCTGTTGGCATATCATTCGCAGGTGTATCTATCATACCAACCTCAGCTTTCACGGCTCCTAGTGGTGCTTCATTTACAGCTTGCAGTGTTAGAGCACTAGCAGGTTCTACTGGTTCATCATTGCGAGTTCCTGATGTCAAGTCCGTCATTTCTGCAGGGGGTTCTAATTTCAAAGATCCTAACGCTGCTTTAGAATGAGGTTCTGCATCCGGAGGTATCTGTTCTGCGTTCGATGCCATTGGATTCAGGAAATCTCTTCACATCACACTAGTGCTCAGGGGCATGCTTAGGTGTGAAAATGTATGAAAAATAAAAATTTAATCATAATATGTGATTGATGAAGTATTTTTAATTGACTTAGGTACTTAGGTATGAATTGCGTATGATAAGGAACATGAACAGTTCAAATAGCTATTTGGTTGCTATTTCTTCTTAATAATATTGATTCATTACGATTTAAAATAAATCACACGGTAAAAAGCCGGTTAACGCATAATTATAAAATGTTCCGTGTCGGAGATGCATACAAGTTTTCAATAAATCCGAACATCTTGAAGACTTTGCAATGAAAGACTTAATAATCATGCCATACAGGCAGTGTGAACATCTGATTTTGCGTCACACTTCGGACTGTGAAAGGTACAAAATACTTTGCTCACTTGAAGCATATTTGGTAGGTATAAACCAATTAAACTCGATTCTCAAAGAACATACGACTTGGTGTGTGGCATGGTGTTTTGCTAAATAGTTATGAAATTCGTGAATATATCGAGACATCTTCTGATCTACAAGTTCTAATTTTAGACATGTATACACGTCACATTTAGTTCTGAGTAGAGTAACTTCCCACGTAACACCAATACCAGAGTAGCAGTATACAGAAAACGGTTACAGTTTTAAACTGCTTTAATTTTTGTACACAACAAAGAATACAACTCACTTAAGACTCGCTAGAAACTCACTTAGTCAGTAATTTTTGTGACGTACGTACTAGGCTCTCTCTCCTTCTTTCTGTAGAACATGCAATTTTCAACTTTAAAAGAAAGCAGTTAACACACAAATTTTGTTCGTGAATTGAGTCACAACTTTTTGAACAAATCTTCACTGCCTAGGAGCAGTCGTAACACTCTCGTATCAGAACCACTAAGGTATTGCAGTCGTAGCACCCTCGTGTCATAACCAAGGTATTGCACCACAAGTGTCATGCTCATGGTGCACCCCTGGGCTGCCAAGTGCACCCCCCACACATGAGACATGGTATGGAAATTAACACAGGAGACATCGTGCAATCATACACCCACACAGACAGGACTAGATAGAGTGCAGATCTAACCCCGTGCAGGCGAGAGGAATAGACATCGCTGGGTCATCAACTCCTACAATGTGCGATGAAAATGACGTCATACTAACTGCCAAATGTCTCGGGCGGACATCTTACTGTTCCGGTTTAATACTTCTTTCCTTGACGTCTGACACACCCTCCACTTTACCATTTTATATGTATGTGAACGTCAATATACGTGATGGTGCCATTACACATGTTCTATATTAGACATGTTGCGGCTGGTTCCTGCAAGAATTAGGACTACTAGAATCTGAGAATATGTCACCAAAGGTTTTACAGAATTTATTGATGAATTTCATGAACAGTAAAAGGAAGTCATCGATCATATCGGCTAACAAATTCGTATTTGAGTATTTGACTGGAAATTCTGCAGAAAATTCAGTGCAGTAATGAAATTTGGAGCTTGGCTAGAAAGTTATAATCCACATATTATCTAGATAACGATTGGATACAACTATGCAGTCCTCGATAAAATGATTTTTCCTCCAAAGTATAAATAGGCTTCAATAGACCAGAATTCCCACAGTCTATCGCTATAAATGCAAAATGACATCAACGGTTCCCACTGCAACTGTTCCTACTTGTCTCTAATTGCTTTTCTCTATTCAGTTTGCAAATTAATTAGGTCTCACACCCAGTCGCACCTTTTGCTGAATAAACTGACGGAGTCACGTTGTTTTTCCCTAGCTCGAGACCTGAGTACTCAAGTACCCATAATGGAAAGAACAAAAAAGTGACTTCAATTCGGAATATGCGAAATCATGGGACATCACAGACGAAGATATAAGTCCTCTCATTTCAATCGTTTAGTAACTCACTATGACACGGTCTACTACTATAGCAAAGCATAAAAGATTAGACCAAATGTGGCTGGTAATGAAGTCATGGTAAGTTTTAAACATTATCAAGAAGCTTAAAAAAGGTGTAGCTATATTGTCTCGATGGAATCAGTGAAGAATGAAAAGTACAATGAATCAAATATTTGAGCTATGTGCTTCAAAGAACATTCTGACATACTGTCATCCCATCATGATATTACTGTTAGTACCAAGGTACGACGCGATTGCATTCTATTTTCTTATAAATTGTATTATATATAAGTTCATAGCGATATTTACAATAGTGAGCAATAATCGACAGTTTAAAACAAATCAGATTGATTCTTACAGTTCAGTAAGAATCAATAGTACTAGTTTATTTATATTTATACCTATGGAGACAGTCAAACAAAGATATAATTAGTGGAAAACAAAAACAGAGTAATAATTAACTACAATCGGTTAACAATAAGTTCAGGCTAATCAGTAGAGCAACGAACTAAGAGCCATCACGGATCATAATATTCATATATCGAAATAATTCATCTGATCAAGACTCACAATAAGATTGATTGTTGAGATTCTACACTTCTTTAAAAGGGATCCTTCACATATTGCGTAATCATAAAGGGGAGGAGGAGTTTTTCGATAATGCCAAAAGTTGTAGTACCAATCACCAAGTTACTTTATCAATGTAATTACAGTGGGGGCTGGCTGGTTGGGGACTTGAAATCCGCCAAAAAGTAATATGTGAATAGCCCCTTATAATATCCTAATAATAGTATAATGGCCATAAACCTACCAGCTACCTAATTATTAATAAGTATAAGTTTCTATAATTAAGGATCTTCCACTTTTGATATGATAACTGTTCAGTAAGTGAAATGCAACCTGACTAGTGATAATAACTAAAACAAAATGACAATGACTTCTACCGTGAATGAACTTTCAGTATGTGCGCAACCAAAGCTTTTCCATTTTTGAAGAGCCGATTGCAAGCTCTGCATGACCTCATGACATCCATTTTAACTGGATGGTTTTTAGTGTCCTCCACTGGTCCACTTTCTTGAGAAGTCCCGCTGGTTGGTGTGGTGCAATAAGCCCTATTTGAGGATGTGGCATATGTTCTATCTCGAGCCTTAGTCGAGGAGATTCGGTACTTTGGTCGAGGACTGATGATGACAACCTCGTCACCACCTTCAGTTCGAACCTTTCGGACTTTACCCAACTTTGTGCAGGACGAAAGTGTCCCAATATTGATTTCATCACAGGGCGAACCTTCATTATTGGGTTTTCTGTGCCCAGAAGACTGAATGCAGTTAACAAAACAGGATGCATCCGAGGCAACAAAACCAGAGAAGTTTCTTTCATTTTCCTGGTCCTTTTCAATGTCTGATTTGATCCTTTTAAGAACCCTGATATTGATTTGCTGTGTTGTAGATACTTTCTTATTTTTGTTATTATTCTTAGGAAGAGGTATATCGGGCAGTTGGTGGGTGTCAGGAGTGACAAAAAACTCATCATTAACTTTTGTTTTATTAACACATCCCCCATCTTCCTCAACACCAATCATGTCTATAAATGATCCCTCAAACTTTGGCTCACAAGAAGGCGTTCTTCTGTAGGACTTCTTGAACTTTTCAATTTCTTTGTTTTCCTTCTTACTGGCCACCTTACTCATGAGAGAGTCAGGGATGCAAGGAATTTCTGGAGCTGGAGGGGGAGGGGGTGGAATGCTTGACAGGAAAATCTGGGGATCTGGTGTGGGGGCATGTGGATTGATTTGAGTTGCAAAATATGAATCGCATGATTGTGAATTTTGGTACCCAGATGCATGGGCATTACTCCTGTTATATTCAGAAGAATTGGGGTTTGGCCAGTGAGTAGTTTGGAATCCTGTCTGTAAGTCCCCATAATTATTTGCAAAGTATGATGAATCAGTAGCAGAACTGTTTAATAGGATATCATTAGCAAGAAATGTCAGTATGTTGTCATCAGCAGATGATGGAAGCATGTCAAAAGGCATTTTAGGTGCTTCTGCTGGCCACATGTTATGCACAGGTGTACTGCAAAAGTTGTTGTATGGTCTCAGGGCTTGTTTGCTGGTATTGTGTGACTCAATGTTATTCAACTGGACTCCAGGTGAATCATTTGAATTCGAAGACTGGCCATTGTCGTCGGTTACACTCTTGAATTCCGCCATCAGCTGTTGGAAAACATCGTTTGATTCTTCGCAAAGGTCTGATGATATGGTCTTGTTTATCTCAGACACAATACTGGACTCTTTTTCAGTAGTTTCAGATATAGATTCCACTGCATTTATTTTAACCTCACTTTCATCTTTATTTTCAAAGTCAGGTACATTTTCCTTGTTTTCTTCCTCGAAAAACTGGGCCAAATCTACAAGAGGCCTGTTGGTAAGTGCTGCAGATAAAGAACTCAAAGAATCTTCAACTTTAGTTTCCCTTTCTGGAGTAGGAGATAATTTGACGTCTTTTTGTTCATCAAGCCAGCACCAAGAAAATGGATCTTCATTTAAACTTCCATCAGACTTATGAAAGAGGTCATCACCCAGGAAGTCAAAACTACAAGATGCTACAGTATCAAGAGTAGAATTTTGTGAAGGAATGGATGACTTACTCTCCGTGTTGCCGCTGAACATTCCACTAACGTCAGCTCTAATATGTGAGTGGGTGTTGTTGGAGTGGTTCGGTGGGGATTTCATGGGGTGTGGTTTGCTCATGTTGCATTCTCTGCAAAGGAAGGGTGAGTTAACTGTTTGTGTGGGTGGATTAATTTAACAAAGTCATAATGCTATGGCTTAAATGATGCTTTCAGACAATGTGATACAGAACCAAGTTATATTATAAAGCATTTTAAAGTTGGAGAATTCAAAACGTTTATATGCAAATTAAAATAGACATGACTTCACATGAGAAAATTTTGGCACGATTATTCAGTGGAAATCTACGTCAATGCCAGTTTTTATGTATTTAGATATCTACAAGTAGGCAATCAAAAGCGTTGGTGTCTATTTATGAATATTTAAAGCCTAAAGTAGCAGATTTACATTACAATTCGCATTTGATTCCCATTACGACTCGTGTGTACATAATATCATTCCCAGGCACAGCAAGACAGGTAGTTTACAGGTAAAGGTTGCCTGTCACCGTTAAATACCCCCGCTACTTGTCTCCCAATCTTCCTGCACGTATTATATAATTATAGAAGTCTGCAACACACTCAGTGACCTACGAATAAAACATATATAACATAATACTTTAATCTTTTAATAAATCCATTTAAACAGCAAACGTAAGTTCCAGTATCATCACTGACCACCCAGCAAAGTAAGCTTCTTATCAACCAAATAAATAGTTGTATTCTTAATTCAATTTATTAATGATTAGAGTGGCACCGTCGTAGGTTAATCTTTGAGAACTATCAGTTTAATGCAGCTAGAGTTATTCATGTAGAGCACTGACCAGAGCAGGCGACCATGTAAAATTCTCACAATATGACGACCTCAAAGCTCATTGAGATTGCCTATATGCGAGAAGATGACAGGGCTATGAAATGTGCAACGCTTACGTTAATAAAATTCAAGTATTTCACAATTCTTCCATTATAAGAGCAGTTTCATTGTTATTAACACCTTTTATTGTGGAGGGTTGGTAAGTTTTATAGTTTTACGTCATTTTTGACGTAGGGTATGTAAGAAAAATAATTCCTGCATAGTAACAAGTTGATAAACTGCACAAATAATAATTTATTATTCATTATGTTCATAAATATTATGTACTTATAGCCTTCATCCAATTGGCTATCAGAGCATTATTATATCATCGATTCAACTAACAGATTCGCCGGATTCGTGCATTGAAAACACAGCTCTTACAACTGCTGATATTCAATGGGCTCTACGACATAATGAAAGTAATATGCAGATCCATCTTTACAAGACTCCACATTCACTTATCCACCCAGACACTTCCACAAATACCTACTGATTTAAAAGTAACTTTATCCAATTCAGTGTTCAGAATTATGGATACAACATCATTCCTGGTAAAGTTGTTTTATCTCAGTCCAGATCTCCTGGGTCTTATCAGCTATGTTAGGCCACCTGTCAGGGTGACTTTGCTCCATTGCAACACCAGCGAGAAGTCCAGAGACAGCACCCAACATCGTTGCTTTGTTGAAAACTGCACTGAAAATAAGACCAGCAGCAAAACCTTTGACAAAACTTGTTTCTATGAGTGGTTTCTTGGATCCATCGGACATATCTATCCCTGTTACATGAAGATATTATTAAGTTATTATTTTAGAGGTTATTGAGACAACTGAGCGGATTGACGACTGAAAAGTAAATATAAATTGCGTTATTGTTTCAAAAGAATCAATTTGAAATACTGCTCAATTTGAGTAAACTTTAAAGTCGTGTTAATCAATAAAAGAAAGTGGAATAAAATACGATATATTGCAATAAATTTTACCTAATTATTTAAAAATTGATCTCAGTTACTTTGACTGTCATGGCCAAGGAAAGGAGGAAAAACAGGAAATTTTAATCAGAATATTGATGCAAAAATATGCTGATTTGACTTAGGCTTATATATTTTACATTTTGGAATTGGTAGAAAATAATATCAAATTTTTGTTCTGCATATGTACAATCAAATAAAGTTATTCTAATAAATGATATCCAATAGGGGGGGAGGTAAGGCAAACTTTGGCAAACTATGGCAAACTTTGGCAAACACTTTATTTGGCAAACTCCAAAAAAAGTGGAAGCATTTGCCAAAGTTTGCCAAAGTTTGCCAAAAATGAAACACCTTTTTGAGCACTTTGGCAACACTTTAGGTATCCATAATAGGCTTTTCAAGGATGCTGAATCGATTCCCAAGGTCTGTTTAACATTTTGACGTTACCCAGAAGCTGTAGCAGAGACCACATCCACATTGAATAGAGTAGTAGGCTACAGTAACAAATACGATATTTCATTACCTCTTACTTTAAGTTTTATGCTAAGGAGTCCGATCAACGGATCAAACTGTTGTATAAAGCCCTTAAACCGAAGCATCTACGCTAAATAAGCAGCCTAAAACCAATGGTAAGGCCCCACTGTAACCACTGGTCACCAGTTTCTATGCATTCCTGCAGCATAACCCAACACAACGGTGTTGAGAATGGTTATTGCCTAGTGAAGGCTTAGTGAGTTAGTGGAGCCTAGTGGAGGCTGAGTGGAGCCTAATGGAGGCTGTGTGGAGCCTAATGGAGGCTGTGTGGAGCCTTATGGAGGCTGATTGGAGCCTCGTGGTCAGTGGAGACTGAGTAGAGCCTAGCGGTCAGTGGAGGCTGCGAGGAGCCTAGTAGAGGCTGCTTGGAGTCTAGTGAAGGCTAGTGGCACCTAGTGGAGGCTAGTGGAGGCTGCGTGGAGCCTAGTGGTCAGTGGAGGCTGAGTAGAGCCAAGTGGAGGCTGAGTGGAGCCTAGTGGAGGCTGCTTGGAGACTAGTGAAGGCTTAGTGGCTCCTAGTGGAGGCTGAGTGGAGCCTAGTGGAGGCTAAGTGGGGCCTTGTGGAGGCTGTGTGACGCCTAGTGGAGGCTGAGTGGAGCCTAGTGGAGGCTGCGTGGAGCCTAGTGGAGGCTAAGTGGGGCCTTGTGGAGGCTGTGTGACGCCTAGTGGAGGCTATATAGTATATAGAGCCTAATGGTGGCTGAGTGGAGACTGAGTGGAGCCTAATGGAGGCTATGTGGAGCCTTATGGAGGCTGATTGGAGCCTCGTGGTCAGTGGGACTGAGTAGAGTCTAATGAATGCTGTGTGGAGCCTAGTGGAGGATGATTGGAGCCTAGTAGAGGCTGGGTGGAGCTCAGTGGAGGCTGAGTGGAGCCTAGTGGTCAGTGGAGGCTGTGTGGAGCCTAGTGGAGGCTGCGTGGAGCCTAGTGGAGGCTGCTTGGAGACTAGTGAAGGCTTAGTGGCTCCTAGTGGAGGCTGAGTGGAGCCTAGTGGAGGCTGCGTGGTGCCTAGTGGAGGCTGTGTGACGCCTCGGCCTAATGGTGGCTGTGTGGTGCCTAGTGGAGGCTATATAGAGCCTAGTGGTGGCTCAGTGGAGACTGAGTGGAGACTAATGGAGGCTGTGTGGAGCCTTATAGAGGCTGATTGGAGCCTCGTGGTCAGTGGAGACTGGTAGAGTCTAATGAATGCTGTGTGGGCCTAGTGGAGGATGGTATGGACACCAGTAGAGGCTGGGTGGTGCTCAGTGGAGGCTGGAGTGGAGCCTAGTGGCGGCTATGTGAGGCCTATTGGTCCAGTGGAGGCTGAGTGGAGCCTAATGGAAGCTGAATGGAGCCTAGTGGTGGCTGAATGGAGACTGGTGGAGCCCTAATGGGCTATATAGCAGCCTTATGGAGGCTGATTGGAGCCTCGTAGTCAGTGGGACTGAGTAGAGTCTAATGAATGCTGTGTGGAGCCTAGTGGAGGATGATTGGAGCCTAGTAGAGGCTGGGTGGAGCTCAGTGGAGGCTGAGGTGGAGCCCTAGTGGTCAGTGGAGGCTGTGTGGGCCTAGTGGGGGGCGTGGAGCCTAGTGGAGGCTGCTTGGGAGACTAGTGAAGGCTTAGTGGCTCCCTAGTGGAGGCTGAGTGGAGCCTAGTGGAGGCTGCGTGGTGCCTAGTGGAGGCTGTGTGACGCCTCGGCCTAATGGTGGCTGTGTGGTGCCTAGTGGAGGCTATATAGAGCCTAGTGGTGGCTGAGTGGAGACTGAGTGGAGACTAATGGAGGCTGTGTGGAGCCTTATAGAGGCTGATTGGAGCCTCGTGGTCAGTGGAGACTGAGTAGAGTCTAATGAATGCTGTGTGGAGCCTAGTGGAGGATGAGTGGAGACCAGTAGAGGCTGGGTGGTGCTCAGTGGAGGCTGAGTGGAGCCTAGTGGCGGCTATGTGAGGCCTATTGGTCCAGTGGAGGCTGAGTGGAGCCTAATGGAAGCTGAATGGAGCCTAGTGGTGGCTGAATGGAGACTGAGTGGAGCCTAATGGAGGCTATATGTAGCCTTATGGAGGCTGATTGGAGCCTCGTAGTCAGTGGGACTGAGTAGAGTCTAATGAATGCTGTGTGGAGCCTAGTGGAGGATGATTGGAGCCTAGTAGAGGCTGGGTGGAGCTCAGTGGAGGCTGAGTGGAGCCTAGTGGTCAGTGGAGGCTGTGTGGAGCCTAGTGGAGGCTGCGTGGAGCCTAGTGGAGGCTGCTTGGAGACTAGTGAGGCTTAGTGGCTCCTAGTGGAGGCTGAGTGGAGCCTAGTGGAGGCTGCGTGGTGCCTAGTGGAGGCTGTGTGACGCCTCGGCCTAATGGTGGCTGTGTGGTGCCTAGTGGAGGCTATATAGAGCCTAGTGGTGGCTGAGTGGAGACTGAGTGGAGACTAATGGAGGCTGTGTGGAGCCTTATAGAGGCTGATTGGAGCCTCGTAGTCAGTGGAGACTGAGTAGAGTCTAATGAATGCTGTGTGGAGCCTAGTGGAGGATGAGTGGAGACCAGTAGAGGCTGGGTGGTGCTCAGTGGAGGCTGAGTAGAGCCTAGTGGCGGCTATGTGAGGCCTATTGGTCCAGTGGAGGCTGAGTGGAGCCTAATGGAAGCTGAATGGAGCCTAGTGGAGGCTGAGTGTAGCCTAGTGGAGGCTGAGTGGGGCCTAGTGGAGGCTACTTGGTGCCTAGTGGAGGCTGAATGGAGCCTGGTGGAGGCCGAGTGGAGTATAGTGGAGGCTTAATGGAGCCTGAGTGGAGCCTAGTGGAGTCTGTGTGGAGCCTAGTGGAGGTTAATGGAGGCTGAGTGGAGCCTAGTGGAGGCTGTGTGGAGCCTAGTGGAGGCAGAGTGGAGCGCAGTGGAGGCTAAGTGGAACCTAGTGGCGGCTATGTGAGGCCTATTGGTCCACTGGAGGCTGAGTGGAGACTTGTGGAGTCTGAGTGGAGCCTTGTGGAGGCTGAGTGGAGCCTAATGGAAGCTGAATGGAGCATAGTGGAGGCTGAGTGTAGCCTAGTGGAGGCTGAGTGGGGCCTAGTTGAGGCTACTTGGTGCCTAGTGGAGGCTGAATGGAGCCTGGTGGAGGCCGAGTGGAGTCTAGTGGAGGCTCAATGGAGCCTGAGTGGAGCCTAGTGGAGTCTGTGTGGAGCCTAGTGGAGGTTAATGGAGGCTTAGTGGAGCCTAGTGGAGGCTGAGTGGAACCTAGTGGCGGCTATATGGGGCCTAGTGGTCAGTGGAGGCTGTGTGGAGCCTATTGGAGCCTAGTGGAGGCTGTGTGGAGCTTAGTGGAGGCAGAGTGGAGCGCAGTGGAGGCTGAGTGGAACCTAGTGGCGGCTATGTGGGGCCTAGTGGTCCAGTGGAGGCTGAGTGGAACCTAATGGAAGCTGAATGGAGCCTAGTGGAGGCTGAGTGTAGCCTAGTGGAGTCTGAGTGGGGCCTAGTGGAGGCTACTTGGTGCCTAGTGGAGGCTGAATGGAGCCTGGTGGAGGCTCAATGGAGCCTAGTGGAGGCTGAATGGAGCCTAGTGGAGGCTGTGTGGAGCTTAGTAGAGGCTGAGTGGAGCCAAGTGGAGTCTGAGTGGAGGATAATTGGAGCTGTCTGAATTCTGAAAGTTTGAATCTATAAATTGATTTTTGAGTGCACATTTTACCAGTTCTATGGAGGCTAATTGATTTAGGCTCCACTCAGCCTCCAAATAGCCTCCACTAGCCTCCATAAATTAAAGCTTTAGCCTTCACGAAAATGTTATATTTTATTTTCCGTTGAGGCTAAAGGAAGCTAATTCTTCTGACTTCAGTGGAGGCTAGTGAAGGTGAAACCAAAATTTTAGCCTCCATTGAGGCTGAGTGGAGGCTAATGGAGGCTAATTAGCCACCACAGTGGAGGCTATTTTTCGAAAATTAGCCTATTGCAACCATTAGCCTCCAAGTCCATGGAGGCTTATTCTTGAAAAAAGCCTCCACTCAGCTTCCATGGATGCTAATGGAAGCTAATGTTGGTCATGTTCCTGTGCTACAATTTTGCCGAAGACACGTTATCTGATGAACTAGTACTAGATAGTAGATACATGGATCCATGCCTGGGAGTTATGAAGATCTCTTTTCTTGAACCAAAATGATCTCGAAGAATTCTAACCCTGGTCCTTTACGATACATTTTATTGTAAACAATGGGGTGCTTGCAGAGGGAAGGTCCAGGCGTGGACACCAGTAAAGCCTCGAAGGGGAAGGTATGAATGAAAATTAAGCATTGGAAATCGATTCAGCACCCTCAAAAACCATGATGCACACGTCCTGCATGCATAGTGGACAAGAAATCAGAAATAACAAAATTTTTGGGGTATTTTTGGCAAACTTTGGCAAACTTTGGCAAACTATGGCAAACTTTGGCAAACACTTTTTTTGGCAAACTCCAAAAAAAGTGGAAGCGTTTGCCAATGTTTGCCAAAGTTTGCCTTACCCCCCCCCCAATAATATTCTTAGAATAAAAATTGTTACCTATATAATGTTTTAACTGAATACTGCCCATATAATTATACTGTCGATATAATTTTATTCGAGCCATTAAAATAGGCCATCTGGCCATCATTTGACATACTGGATGCTCGAAAGTCTATTTAAATGTTGATAGCTTGAGTTTATGTTTTCAAATCATTGCCAAATAAGAGAAAAATTTATAACAAATAGCAATATCCGTTATTAACTTGACATAATTTGCCGAAATCCTCGAACCAACAATTTGCAGCTGTTATATCACACCATTTATGGTCAAATATAAAGAATCAAAATATATCATAAATGATGAAACGTTCGTTGATATACCGAATATTCGAGATATATTATAGCCAGGAGAACCAATGAATCTCCTTTGACAGTCACAGGTTCCCCAGACACAAACCATTTTAATTGTTAATGTGTCTGACTGATGCTTAATAAAAGATTCATTAGAATTAGAAATGCAATGAACAGTTATTTTTAGTCTAATATCATCAAGAATTAGAATGAATAAAAATATCCGACTACAGTAATTCAGTAAGGATTAATCAAGGAGCAGCCATACCTAACATATATAGCATTGAGAAACAGTGCTTTGCTCATCATATGCCTAACTCACAAAACATAGTATCGACATCATGAACACCCTTACTGGTGTACACCACAGTGAAGACCTTGTTAGCAATGACCCGCTGAGCGACGTGCAGGTCCTCTTCAAGCTGCAAGACAAACTTCCCCACACTATTGAAACCGCAATCCTCATGCGTGTGATAGAACTCCAAAATACCGTGAAACCGGGATTCAGTGAAGAAAACCCGGTTATTACCATACTTATACCCGTGTACTTGACAGTGTTTCAGGGCTATGGCTTGGTGAGGAAGGTGCTGGGCTATTTCGTTCCCATGTTGGTCTAACAAGTTCTCCAAGTCCCGTGCTGCCCTGATTACCATTTCCTTGTCAGGTTTCCCAAAGATGCCCAACAGTTCCGACACTGAAATATTATTCTTACTGACAGTCAGCAAGTACCAGGATTGCTGTTTCACCTTGAAGGGGTGCTTGTAGAGCTTATTAAACCAAATAACGTAGCCCTGGGACACTGCGGTCAGCTCTCTGAAGTAAAGGGTCTGTAAGACAATGCTCTGTAGCTCGGGAGGCAGTGAGGTGTACACAATGTGAGGGTAGGACACGACCACCAGTCCACCACACGACACACAAACATTCCCCTTCATCTCCAACTTCACCTCGATGCTGAGGAAGGCATCCTGGAGTTCACACGATACTTCCTGTCCTCTGTGGTGGGTGGGGAGGGTAACGTAATCCACAGTCCCCACCACTTCCAGGGCTGTAGCCACATAGCTGTCCACAACTCGGGTTGTTTCGACGGAGGAGTTGAGGAGGGGGTTGTGGGTTTGGGGCACGAAATGGGGCACAGTGTCGTGGAAATAAACGGCACATTGCACTGTATTGGGGCACGAGTCAGAGGTCACGATGAAGATGGAATCAGTGAAAGTAACGATGCAGCAGTATACTGGTCCCCCATGGATTTGCAGCTTTACATTATACACTTTATAGTCCACCTCGGGTCGCTTAGGGATTTCATTCTTAAAACTTCCTGCCAAACTCCGATTGTCTCGCATCCTCTTGAAAGGACCCTTAACGTTTTCTTCCTTAGGCTTCTCAACAACCTCGTCACCGGTACCTTCCCCTTGTACCAAATTATCTGATATAGAAACCACAGTCAGAAACATGCCCTTCATATCACTGATCCACTGCCCTGACTTGTGTCGGGGGAAGACATAGGTGACCGTGTTGTCAGGGTCATTGCTCAGCACCAGGAGACTGTTGTACTTGTAATCCGAGGAGGAAACACCGTCCAGACGGGAGGAAAGCTCCTGGTGGAGGGAGGTGGTCCGCCAAAGGTGCTCCAATGCGTTCTGGTTTGTGTAGGTGGGTCAAGAGAGATGGTCCGCCTCAAATCCTCCAATGTGTACTGGTTTGTGTGGGTGGGTCAGGAGGGATGGAGTGTCACAAGATATCAGCTATGTGAACTCAAGGGATCTTATAATCAGCTTGACATTATGCTTGGGAGTTAAAAGCGGTTGATAGAAGAATGAAGCAGTGTTCAGATGCTTGAAATGCTTTCAAAGTGGCGATATCATGCGTAGAATATTTAACATCCCATTTGCTAAGTCCTGGTGGTAAGTAGTGAGTGGTTAAAGTTTTTGGAAGTAAATATTTGATATTGCGATTAAAGAATTGGCTGGTTTTTGAGTCCTGTACCTCTGTATGGATGAATTACATGGCATAATTTCAGCACAACCCAGATTCCAAACTCTAATATATTAACTATTCCTGCTTTGAAATTCATACTTTCATAGACCATAGTCCATTTATAATTTACACACACTTGCAGGCTTGTCAATGTCCGTTATCGCCAGTTAGTGCTTTTTAGGACACCACGCTTATTAATGCTTATCCCCTTGAGAGCAGTTTAGAGGCGTTTACAATGACTCACTCAGCGTATATTGCATGCCTCACACTCAAAAAATAATAGACCCTCACTCGTCAACAATTGAGCACTAAAACTAATATTATGACGTCACTATTTGTCCCTGCTCATACCATTCGCACTCCCCCAGCAGCATTATATTAGTGAGTGTCTGTAAGATAGTGATGGCGAGAGAGAGGTTGAAATGTGAGTGAGAGCAGCGATATAAGGTGAGCTCTGATTAATTTGAAGACACGTGATCACGATCAGGTAGCTTCGGTGTGACGCAGTTGTCACGTCAGAACATTTTATGGTACCCCTACTTGTGTGTGCATTTACATACGTATTATATTCAGTATATATTTTGGTGTAAATATTGCTTATATATGTACCACAGAGAAAACCGCAAGCGGTCGTCATAGCAACCCCCTCACAGAGTCACAGGGGCGCCGCTTTTTAATTGTTTGAGGTTATTACGATCTAAACATACGTTATTAGGTGTTCGAAATAGAAATCATTCGTTAAAATCGTTGAAATAGTAATTTCCTAATTTCTACAAAACGTCCGTGAACTCACGTGCAAAAATTCATTATATGGACCTGGAATCATGTTTCTCTATTGCATTGTGACTTGTTTTCAATCAAATCAAGTCGAAAATTCGGTCTCAAGACTCAAATTTCAAATTTGCCTAATTTCTACAAAACGTCCACGTGAACTCACGTGCACTTCATTCCATGGGCCATTTCTTGTTCTATTCGAGTACCAAGTAAATCAAATGTTGATTCAGTCACTATCGTATAGCACAACAGCCCTGCACTTACGGAATTCGGCCTGAAATTGGACTTAGCCAAATTTTCGACTTTTTTCGCGCGGCTCAAATTTACGTTTTGAGGGGCCACCACACCCCCTTAAATCGGGAAGACTTGAAACTTTTACCCTTGATATTTGACTGAGAAAGAACATTGAATCGCCTGGAAAAGATGGAGCAATGTTGGTGAGCTGAGATATAGATGCTCAAAGTCTATATTTTGGCTTAGTAAAGATCCTCGATTTTTGAGGCCCCCAACGACCTCATTTTTCACCAATCACCATGAAACTTCTTTTGTGACTAAATCTCGAGGTCTAGATGCTACATAAGTCGGAAAACATGACGCGGTAGAAAACTTTTCAGATACAGTGCTTCAAAAGTGGTCCAAATTACGTTTTCGCTAAAAATCGTGATTTTATCGATTTGATGACGTCATAACAGCAAAAAAAATCGATCCGCGAAACTTCCTACATAGCCTAAGCCACAATTTCATCTTAGCTGAAAAAAACCCGCCCTCGATCAAGGCTCTACCATTTGTGGTTCTCGAGATCTCAGCGATTCAAATTGGGTCCAAAATTATCAGCTATATATAAGTATATTATAAATATTCCCTTCTATTTCTTTTTAGTATTACCACCAAAACCGTTGGACGGTTGGTCTAGTAACCCCCCGCTGGTTTGGATGTGATCAGCCCATTTTGTCTCTTTTCAGGTTCCGTTGTCACATCCAAACCCGCGGGGGTTACTAGACCAACTCGTCAATTTTTTTTTGGTGATATCTTCTCGATGTATGTAGTTGAAAGCATGTTACTTGCCCAAAGGCAGTTTGGACCCACGTAACTTGCCCTCACGTAGTCCGAACCCACGTTACTAGCCCACACGCAAGTCTAACCCACGCAACTTACCCAGACGAATTTCCAAACTACGCTATTCTAAATAGGAATTACTAGAATTGCTATATTTCTTAATTTCTACAAATCTTCCACGTGAACTCACGTGCTAAAATATAGCAACCAGATCTAATTTCATGTGCATAAGTCGTATTTGGACTCATTTCAACGTAACCAAGTCGAAAATCCAGTGTAAACATTAATTTCTTTAAACCTCCTAATTTCTACAAAACGTCCGTGTGTACTCACGTGCCGAAGTATAGCACACGCATCTTATTTCATGTGCATTAGTCGTATTTGAACTCATTTCAACGTAGTAGCATAAGAATAGGGTTTAATAGCCATAGGGATTAATAGCCACCTCAAAAATCAGTAGGGTTTAATAGCCACCTGGAAATGTATAGGGTTTAATAGCCACTTTGATAATGTATAGTGCTAAAGTAATGTAAAGTACTATTCTATTACCTTAATACACATGTATAAGGTAAAAAATGTATTGAAGGATGGTGATGGGTCCAATTGTATTCGATACTTATTGTATATTGTTTTAAAGCTCTGTTGATCAACAAACTCTCTGCTCCAGCTCCAATACTATCACAGGTAAAGTGTACCTTTGTTTACTGTTACTCAATTTACAAGAGAACTTTCCAGTAAGGTTGGTTAATTACTGACAAAATAGAACAGGTTGATAGAAGATTCTGAAGTGTCGGGGAAGAGACTTTAATTGGAAATATATGTAATTGATAACGTTATGCAATCACCACTTTAGCACCTTTCTCCCGAAATAATTATATGTTAAGTGTGGTGTTTAATTAATGTTGGACGAGACATAAAACCCGCCATTTTATAATGCAGAACACATGAATATTCTTATTTCCGATATAAATAACTGTTGATGATAACTTCTTCTCCAAATACATGTATACAAATAACATGTGACTTTGTTTCAGCCAAATACAGCATCTTAGGTGATCCATCACTCAAATACCACTCAAGTTCATGCCTGATCCCAGCTTACAGTTCAGAGTGCTTTCTTCCTCTGCCTCCTCAAGTTGACTTTGTCTAGAAGTTTGTCTGTATTTTGGTGGTATGTGCCTTCTAAAGTTGTGTATGATATGATCTAGACATGCTATTAATATCCCATGTACTCTCTTTGAAATAAACAGACAAGTTCTATTTTAACCTCTAGACAAACCGGCTTTATGTGGTACTGAATAGGTGAATACTGATCAGACCAGATGAATCTGGCTGGGTGTACTGACTGTTATAGAATTTGGAATATAGAACGAGTTACTGGATGAGTGTTTTCATCTAAATTTCGCTGAAAAAGTTCTTAAACAAGATTTGAAGCTTTCAGAGCAGGTGTCTTGTTCTACAGTTCTTTCTAACTTTCTAAACACCATCATGATAACAGTCATATTTTCTCCTTCATATGGCTTCAATTTTCAGTCCATTAAGATTAGTCCTAGTATAGATCATTTTCCATAAATGTTTCAATTTGGAAACCACCCAACTCTGCCGTTATTGTATTTCTTTGTTTTCAAATATTATCCTCTGCATTATTTCAAATACCTCCCCCTGAAGATCGATAATAATCTCCCTGGCAAAAAATAACCTTTTCTCCTTATAATAATCCCTTTTGGGCTATATTCTACGATGGCTCATTTTTAAAACCAAGCTCCCCCTCTTTTTCCTTTTCTTCCCACATTGCCCCGAAAATACCCAAACCCCTTTCACAAAAAAGTAACCCCCCTTTTTTTTTGACCCCCCTCAGATTTCTACTGATTTAGACTCAGTGTACACTGGTATTGGAATGGTACCATGGTATGTTAAGACCCCATATGCTGGTATTAGAATTTTAGAATATCTAAATATTATAGACTGGTTTGGGAAGGGTCATAGAATGTTTGACCCCAGTTTGACTTATCATGTATTCCTCTATAAAGGGGGGGTTTTAAAAGTCCAAAACATGATTATTGCTTTTTCAATCGTGATTACAAGGTGCCCTATCTTTTTCCCTGAGGTAACACGATGTCGTTTTGAACAAACCTTGTCAATATTCAGCAGAGTGTCGTTTTTTATTCTTTGTATGTTTTTTTTCTGGGTTTTTGAGTGTGTGTTTGTGTAGGCCCTTTTTGTCTTCAAGGCCTTTAATTTAAAACCACACGCCCCCCCCGTTTGTTCACATTGGTGGCACAGGGGTGAAGAAAAATTTTTGACTTCCTATTCGAAGAGGTGGTCAGCATTCATTTCAGATGTTTCTTTAACTATTTTAATAAAAACAACCATGTTTTCTAGAACTGTTGAGATCGATGGTATGTAAAGTTTAATAGCTAAATAATAATGAACTGTAAGCTAGTTACGATCGGGGATGCTATATTTAGCAATTGTCTAATAGATGTACCTTAATAATAAGGATAATAATGATTGTGTATTGAGGCTACGTACAATCTTATAAACTGAAATGTCTCTTTGTTACATCTCAAACTATGAGAATAAGAGACCCACACAAATGATTGTTTGATGAGAATATCGGCATTATAATGGTTTACAATGATGTATTGATGACGTCAGCCCTGCTATCTTTTGTCAATTGATTGAAACTTTCCGCTTTTGACTGCTTTCAAAAAGAGGGCGCGCATCAGCAAAGAAGAACAATTTGTACTGAAATTGAGGGTACATTTCTTCCTTCACTGCCTTTAGCCAATGCCCAATGCCCATGTGCTGTTAAAACAATTGAAAGGTCACATCACTCAATAAACACTGAACGTTATGAACGGTGTACATTTTAACCGCAGGGGGAAGGGAGGGTTTTGACTGTTTTTTTACAGAGCGTTTAAATATTATCAACTGACAGATATTGTACAATTCAGAAAATTCTCTTCATCAAGAAATAAGTGAAGCATAATATTATTATGTTGTGTACATTAATTGGTGGGTTGGTTCCTAAATTACTTGTTTACATCAAATAATGTACAACATTAACTCTACACTTACGTAGATCCTGAGCCATGAAATTAGTGTAAATCAAGCCATACCGGGCTCAACTTCAGCCGTAGTAAACAGAGTTACACCAAACACCAGACGTGTAATTACATGATTAGGCCTTTTAATTCGCATTTCCCCATCCCATAACTGCGCTAGTGTACAAGTACATTATCTATTTTGTTGTATTTTACCAGAAAGTTTAATTTATATAATATTGTCTAATGGATGTCTCCTTCCGTAATGGTTTACTGTAAATTAAACTATTAATCAATTTTAACAGTGATCATTTAAGTTAGTCATATAACAGTACATGGTACACACAGTATGCATTTTCCGCAGCAAAGCCAGGAAATCAGCAAATCTGAAATTCTTTTTAGTTCGTTCAATAAATGTTCAAGATATCAGGGCTTAAACACAGCACTTTTAGCCTTCACTGTTAACCAGTAAATACTTAACTGGTTTTTAAGGGAAGGTTACTGTACATTCCCGGTAAATTTCCAGAAAATCTTTGGTTTTACACAGGGTTCTCTTGTAGGAGGCTAACATCTGTAAATCATTGGTCAAGCACCGTGTAAATGGTTTATCAGAGAAGGAATGGCATTCAAAACACGGGGGGCAATGAAGTGTGTAGTTCAATTCAATTACACACTGTACACTGCCATATAGCTTTATTAGATTACTTTATGTCCTGGAATGTATGCTATGCTAAATGAATTTAATAGCCGAAATGAATATTCCATGCGAGTTCTCTGGCCTACCTTTTTTTTTTTGTATATCGAGGTACTCGCCAGGTAGGTCCAGGGTTAGATCCGGACGTTTGGGCACTGTCCTTGGTTATGGGACACACTCAATGTCATCAAACCAAGCTCTCGATACAAAAACACTTTCATCCATTGTTTAATGATGGAGTGTGGAACCAATTCCACTAACCTGTGGGTTTAGTGTTGGAGAAGAATTTCCCTTGCGATGAGGGGAATAGGTGTCTAAATCAACGAAATGAAGAGCAACTGCAAAGGAAAACCATGACTTCACGCTGTATGAAAGCACTTCCGAAGCAAAACGAAAAGGCATTCAAAAACAACAAAAAGTATCAGAAGTAAGAAAAAACCAATCATAACGTAATAAAACCAAAACTCATTTAGTTAATCTAATTAGTGAACCTCAACATAGAAAAAGATAAGGTGAAAAGATGAACATTAGTTTACCTAAATAGTAAAAAGTAAATAGTAAACCTAATTTACCTAATTAACCTAAACAGTTAATTCCAATTTAGAAAAAAGGGATTCAGCCTAATTAACCTAAACAGTTAATCTAATTTAGAAAAAAAAGATTCAGCCATCCTGATTAGGCAAATAGTTAACTTAACTTGTCGACCTAATTATCTACTTTACCTAACTAAAGGAAGAAGAAGTGCAGATCCAGTTAACGCAAATGGTTGACGTAATGAAAGGAACTCAATTAAGGCAATAAAATAAAGAGTAAAAGTCATAAATACATAAATAAAAAGAGTTGTAACGCAAAAGAAAGGCAACGAAGTTACGAAGTACGTGGGACGATTTCAGTAAACAGCGTGATGTCATGGCGCAAATGAAATCTTTCGCTGTATCTCCGAAACCTCATTAAATAATAGTAAGGCGGAATTTTATTGAAAGAAAATCGAATTTAATGAAACAATTACTCCTTTTCAACTTATTACTTCAAGCATTCATGTAGTTAAGTGAATTCAATCAGAACAGTCGTTGAAGATAAAAAGTCAGACAAGTGTATGATCATAGTAATGAATGAGTTAATCAGCAGACATAAAACCCAGAAGATCGGGAAGCTCTGAAGGAGTGGAAGTCTTCTATGATTAGAATTTAATGAGAAGGGACACAGAAGTCATGCCGGTAGAAAGAGGAGTCAACCAAAATATGATTTACCTACTTGGCTGGGGAGTGAGTCGACAATTCGGCTCACGTGGCTTGGCACGGGGCAGTCTAAAAGTCTTTGAAGAAGAAGAGGAAAAGAAAATAATCAGATCAAAATATTGTTTCCGGAGATCATGCCAGGAAAAAAGGACGAGGGGGGGCACTCGAGAAAGAAGTTGAAAATACAGTAGAAAAAGGGGAAAAAGTAAAGATAGGTATCACATGCATATATATGAAATGCGGATAAGACAAGTCTGAGTGAAAGCAGAACCAGCAGAGTCAAAAACTCAAGTTGATCCCATGAAAGGATCAGAATAACATAAAAAAAGAAAGCAGGACAACATTAGTTCTTTAGTTGAATGAAAAGAGTATGGTGTTAGACAGTAAGAATGGAAATTAATTTTAAAGCAAAAATAAATGATAAAAACAAGAAAGAATGTAAAGTAAATACTCTAGTAGCAGACCAAAGTTGAGCATGCATTTCGGTGTCCAGAGTTTTTGAGAGTTGGGGGTGGTACTTGGGGTGTTTCTGCACCAAGATCACCTTGGTACACAATATGTATCCGTACCCGGTGTTCAGGAGGGCCACGCCCATTTCCGCCCCCAGGCGCAAAGTCAGATTTTACGTAACTTGGCCCAGGAAGGTCGTAGAGACTTCGTTTTGGGCTCAAAAGAATCGCAATGACCATGTTTATATAAGACTTGTTAACAAACATATGCCCTAAAATGCTCACAAACCAAGTTATAGGCCAAAAATGGATTTTTCGGTCACTCGCAAGCCATCAATGAGAAAATGGTTATATCTTGGCCCAGGAAGGTCGTAGAGACTTTGTTTTGGGCTCAAAAGAATCGCAATGACCATGTTTATATACAACTCTCAGCAAACATATGCTCTAAAATGCCCACAAACCGAGTCATTGGCGAAAAACTGAATTTTCAATCACCAGCAAGCAGGGGCATAGCCAAAAGGAGGCGGCGATCAGGTAAATTGAAAACCTATTGAATGTTTAATTCTCTTGGCTAAAAGCTCTCATTATGACGAAACTAACAAAGTTTTCACATTTTCTGTCCGAAAAGAGGGAGGCAGCTGCCTGTGTCGCCTTCCCCCTGGCTATGCCCCTGCTAGCAAGCCATCAATGAGAGAATGCCCAGGCCCCAGAAACTAATTTTTGAGCTTATGCAAGAACTTAAATTAGTAGTCCTTTCTCCGATCTACTCATAGTTGACTGAGATGTTACCCTACAAGCACGAAGAGAGAAATCATGTTCAGAAGCACCAGGCTAAGAGAATCTGTGTACTGATTTCACGGATCGGGTCGTTGAATAAGAGTCACATGATTACAATTGATGAGTAATTTATTAAGTTTTAAACTTTACAACACTACTTTATACAATCAAATTTGAGACCTGAAGATGTCGTAGAACGACGAAATTGATTGTCATTAAAGAACCACATCGTTTACATTTGTATCTGTACCATCGAGTCAAAAGAAAATTAATAAATTACTCATCAATTAGAATCTGTGTACATACAGTAATTAATGAATGGGCTTGAATGTATGGGGTTTGTGACCCAAAGGCCAAAAACTCAAGCCCCACCCTACTTTTTCGATTCTTGGGCTATGTTTTTTTGGGTTAAATCTAAGACAGTTTCTAGAAGGGGTACAAAGAACTTTCACCAGTCGTGTCGCTGGCCTACGTCATCTCAACTATTGGGAAAGACTAGCTAAGCTAAAGCTGATGTCACTGCAACGCAGAAGAGAAAGGTATATCATCTTGACGATGTGGAAGATTCTCCATAAAGTTATTCCCAATTGCTGTGGAATCGAATTCAAGGAGACATCAAGGCAGGGTACCTTAGCCCTCATACCTTCTCTGTCACAAGTCGAGTTCAGTAAGTAACCAGACGCTTTATGACAGATCATTTGCAGTCCAAGGACCAAAACTGTGGAACACTATACCGGGCGCAGTAAAAGCAGCTGAAACATTCGATTCGTTTAAAATCAATTTGTCGAATTATGTTGCTTTGATACCGGACAACCCACCGGTCGCTGGCTACAGCTGCAATTGGTCAAACTCTCTGGTAGACTCACCAGCGCGGTGGTCGGACCTCTGATGACCTTTTCGACTCTCGGATAAACTCTACCAAGTTACCAAGTTAGTTACAGTTTCCAATGATTTCTGGCTTGAAATGAACTTTAAACCAATGAGGTATTTCATGATTAGAAATTCTCAAAAGTCATTTGGCTTGAATGGCATTTTAGCATTACAGTATAGAACCTATTGATATAATCTATCTTCCTTCATCAAGTATATCCAAAGATTTTGCCCGAAGATTTGGATTGAACATTTTAAATGTAAATTGATCTGGAAAACTTTTCATGTTCATATTTCAGCATTGCTGTTATGTATGTTAATCATGTTATGTATGTTAATCATGTATTAATTCATGAGTTCATAATTCTATAATTGACAGGTTTATGAGTGTATGGGGGAATAAATTTGTCTACCATCTTCTTAAACCAGAACCAACCCAAGTCCCAAATACGACTTGAATTTCCATCGTTATGGCATGGATGTATGACTATCAATTGTAACTTCGTAACTTTTCAATCACGCTTTTGGATTTAGAAGTGTTGGTACAGAAAGGGGCGTATACTGAGAAACTTGTGGGATGGGTTGAAGAGTTGAAGCATTGGTTCAAAATGGTACATATAGTATGATGGGCAGAAGTGGTGACTGGTGGTTCAGAGAGGTACCTATAGAATTAGGATAAGAATTGGGATGTATTGAAGTATTGGTTCAGAAAGGTATCTATAAAGCTATAAGGAAGAGTGAAAGTAGTGTTTCAGAAAGGTACCAATATTGGGATGGGTATAATAGGTGGTTCAGGAAGGTACTTAATACCCATTGTGGGATGTGAAGAAGTGGTGTCTGATGGTTCAGAAAGGTACCAATAGTGGGATGGGTTGCCTGTGTCAGTGGTGGTTTAGAAATGTAGCAGGTACCTATATTGAAGTATTGAGATGGGTTGAAGCTGTGGTTCAGAATCTTATATATAAAGTAAAGTCACACGTGAATAATGTTTGTATGTGCCGCCGTCCACAATTAAATTTGAACTTGCCAAGAGAATATCAAGAGAAAGGAAGGCTAAGCCGGGCAAAGTCGCGCCGTTGCTATGGATACAGATATTCTGCACGTGCAGATTATGACCAGTTCTATGCGAGTGCTTTCTGATACGTTGTTGACTGCTGTGTTGTAGTGTTTGAAAGAACGACGTATTTACTGTTTTACATTTGAAATTCAAGATCTGGAAATAAAGAAGGGGTATGGGCTGGCATCGTGGAGGCTATTTCCGATGGCATCTCTTTATGAATCTGTGGCAGACGTCTGTCGATTTAAATTAATGCTGAGTTGATGGTAACGGAAAAATGTGAATTTTAAAAATCAAAATCAAATTGAATCGAATTTGCGCGAAGCACATTGCGACTTTGGAATACTTCTCTTGGCCTGAATAAATTTCCAAGGCTCAACGTTCAGTATGAGTACAATACTCGATTTAAATTTTCAGATTTAGCTTTATCATACAAGAGCAAATTATACTAATCAAAACTTGCACGGTCCAGTATTACTAAAAGTAACCAACAAATAATGGTAAATTTTGCTCCTTTATAAACTTTTGAGAGCTTTTTATTTGGTTCTGTATTATCTAGCAGGCCCAACGGGCCTTTCTAGTGGTACTATAAAATAATAGTAGGATGGGTTGCAGTGGTGGTTTAGAAATGTTGGTATGTATGACATAAACACATATATCGGATTGGGTAGAAGTGGTGACTAGTGGTAAAGGTACCTATAATTATAGTGGGATGGGTTGAAATTTGAAGCGATGGTTCAGCAAGGTACCCATAGTGGGATGGGTTGAAATGGCTGCTACTACAGCCAATCTCGCTTTTTAAGGTACTTATTGCTTTATTGCCTTTCTTTCTGCCAAATATCTTGCCCTCCCACGATTTTTGAAAATTTGGCTGGCGGCAGCTATGCAGTATGTAACCGCTTGCGCCTTGCACTGTTCCTGATGCCAGTGATCAGAGACTGTGTAGGTAGTGCTTATCATAAAATTTTAAAGAACTTACATGAAAAGGTGTGGAAAAAAACGAAGAAGAACAAAAAACAAAAAAAAAACAAGACCTATACTACCCTATTTTCAGATCCTTATAGTGTGTCATGCAATTTTGTTCATAACACAATCAGGCCAATAGCCAAGGCTCTTCCCCCTGGCTATGGGCCTGAAGCCAATGCTCTGTCTTTGGGGTATGTGTCTATTGGATTGGCATAGGGGCATTTTTTGCAACTCTAATGGGACTTGAACAAATTCTGTAGAGCCTTCAAGAGCTAATCTCAAAAGAAAGGACTTATTTCAACTCTTGCTTAAGTTAAAAAAGCAGTTTTTCGCCAATGACTCGCTTTGTGGGCATTTTAGAGCATATGTTTGTTGAAAGTTGTATATAAACATGGTCATTGCGATTCTTTTGAGCCCAAAACGAAGTCTCTACAACCTTCCTGGGCCAAGATATAAACATTTTCTCATTGATGGCTCGCGATTGACCGAAAAATCCATTTTTGGCCTATAACTTGGCTTGTGAGCATTTTAGGGCATATGTTTGTTAACAAGTCTTATATAAACATGGTCATTGTGATTCTTTTGAGCCCAAAACGAAGTCTCTACGACCTTCCTGGGCCAAGTTACGTAAAATCCGACTTTGCGCCTGGGGGCGGAAATGGGCGTGGCCCTCCTGAACACCGGGTACGGATACATATTGTGTACCAAGGTGATCTTGGTGCAGAAACACCCCAAGCACCACCCCCAACTCTCAAAAACTCTGGACACCGAAATGCATGCTCAACTTTGGTCTGCTACTCTAGTAAAAAAGGAAAAACAGTTGGAGAAAAACGAGAAAAGCATGCAAAAGTACAGAGTAAGAATGAAGCAAAAAGGAGCGCGGTGTTGTCACCAATCACTTAAATTGTTACTTTTATTATAAAACAAGGAAGTAAAAATGAGATAATTAATTCTTTAATTGGATACTTATACATTTGAAAGTGACTCCCTGGAGTTTTGTCTGTTGAGAAGGTTGGGAATAAGGTTGGGAAGAGAGAGAGAGAGAGAGAGCTTCAGTCCAACTTCCAAGGGTAATGAACACGACAGAACATAAAATTCTGCCCACCCCCTCACTCGTCTTTCGGTAAGGTAAAGAAAACACCTTACAGAGAGCTCGAAAAACGTGACAAAAGAGAAAACGATGGATATGATCTCTGGCCTACCTTAGTACACTTAAGAACGGCACCACGTAATTTGCGCGCACTTTAATATCGGCGCACTAAATTAGTGCGGTTTTTATGAGATCGAAAACGATGTGTAAATAAATATGAATAAAATTTGAAATTTTCCTCTTGATATCATATCGAGACATCATATTCATAGGACCAGCAATATATTAAGAAGCAAGAAAACGCACCAATCACCATGTAGAGGGGCTTGCCACCCTCTCGCAACATTAAGTTATAATGACTCTGTATTACATGGTTACTGTAACAGATATTGATTACAATAATGATAACATATAAAGCTAAATGACGTATCCACGTAATTCATGACAATCCTGAATAAAAGTATAAACAATACAGTACAACAAACAATTAAAAGTGCAGACACACAATTGTAACATACAGCAAAGTCTAATGTGTTAGATCAGGCAAGGACAAAACAACCAGAAGTTCCGGCGAACAACGAAATAGGAACTAGAAACACTAGCCACCACCCAGTTGATCACATAAACTCATTAACATTGTAGTTGTGCCAGTGCCTAAGCAAACACGCAGGCTTACATTGTATGAAACTCTTGAGTGTATTGTACAATTTGTTCTTCTCAAATTTCTGATTAGTAAGTTTATTAATTAACAGCTTGACATCATTGATAAATACATTACTATTAGACGATGATTTGCATATTCTAAACAATTCACCTTTAAATATACCATATGCTTGTCTATTAGGTATGTTTGACCTAAGGTTAGGTAAACTTACTACATTGAACTTGAAATCACGCCTTTTATCATACAGTTTAGTGTCAAAGTGTCCATTGTTAACACTTATGTCTAAGTCCAAAAAGGTTGTGGTCTTGTTACTCTCATTGGTCATTACTATTTCTAAATCATTTGGGTAAATATTATTACATATTAAATCGACTACATTACTTGGAATATTGGGTGTGTTTAAATCATCAATATATCTACTAGCAAACTTCAGAACATGAATATACGACTCTTTATTGATGACACCCTTAGAGATGAATTCATGCTCATACCAGTGGAGGAATAGGTCCGCCACTAGTGGGGCACAATCACATCCCATAGGGATGCCAACAACTTGCTTGTATATTCTTCCTCTGAATTTGACGTAGATATTATCTAGGAGAAAACTAAAGAGCTCTTTCACTTCTTCAAGCTTAAAAGTCCAACAATTTTTCTTCTTTACCGAGGTCCATGAAGCATGGTAAGACTTGTTGATGGAAACAAACTCTGCTTTCTTATCCATGAAACATCGATCTAACAGATCATTAATTTTCTCAATAACTTTACCATGGGGAAGATTGGTGTATAGCTTTTTGAAATCAAAGGAATACACCGACCTTGCTAAGTCAGAATTATTGAGATAATTAAGATGAGATAAAGTAGTATCTTTATTCTTAGCTACCCAGTAACCTGAAGTGTTCTTAAAATGAAATTTAAAACTATCCATAAATCTAAGAGTCCTATCAGCTAGCTTGAAAACACTAGTTAATATTTTGGCTAAGACTTTCAAAGAAGACTTAATACCTGCTGCTATATAACGATAATCAATCCTGGGTTTATGGAATTTTGGTAACATATGTATAAATGGTAAGCAATGATCATTTACTGGAATATTGAATTTATTACAAAACTGGGCATGCTTTTTTACTATTTCTTCTTCGTTACCATTAACAAATTTATAAGCCACTGTATTGTTAAGTTCGTTAGAAATGTTGTCTAAATAGAACTTCTTACAGATAAAAGAAACATTATTACTAGCTTTATCTACACTACTCATTATGAAGTGGTCTTTCAGAGTAAGTAAGTCATTTCTCTCTGAGTCAAGAATGGTTTGTTTACGCTTTGGACGAATGTCAAGATCAAAAACTTTACTCTTGACTTTTTCCAAAACGCAAACTTTCCAACCATCAAAAAACTTCTCACTTACACTGAATTTCTGGCTCAGTTTTTTAACGTAACTAGTCAAATCATTCATAATACTCTTGAAAATTGCATGTTTGTTACGATACACGGGTTCAATGAAAGAGTAGCCTTTCTTAAATAGCTTTCTAATTTTCTTATTACTAACAACATTCACATTACCTGTTATGACATGACCAACCACAGGATCAACGAATCCACTATAAAGATGACAGTTACATTTGACCTGACTCAGGTTCATATCATCATGCAAAATGTTCTCTTTATAGTTAATAACATTACCCTTGATTGATCTTTCATAGCTATAACATATATTAAACTTAAATTCAGGGTTACTGTACTTCTTACTAAGGTGTTTTGATGGAAAATAATGCATACAATCAACATCATTTAGAAGAGAATTAATATCTAGATCTTCTAATTCCTTAGATACAAACTTAATGGGAATAAAATCTGAAGGCTTGTTGTCAGGTTTGTTATTTACTCTGTAATTATCTAATCTATAATCAGTGAAGCTCACTGAACGAGATTTATAGTGATTACAGAGGTCTATGACTATCTGGCAACAAGTTTTAGTGTACGTACATGATTGAGACAATTTAGCAAACGTGAAGTTACCTAGGGTGATAAGCTGCTTATTATTAAGACTACAAACTATGGATCTAATATCTCTTAAATTACCTATTTTGAATTTATGTATTATAGATTCAAAAACACGAGAAATATCATCATTCTGAACTCTATTATCCCCGGTATTACGAACTTTTGACCCACGTTTCGTTCTTAGTGATATACGTTTAGGAAAGAGTTTGTAAATACAAGAACCTTCCATAAACTCCTTTTGCAATAATGACAAGAGACAATTTTCAACAGTAATAAGTTGTAGTATCCATTATTTTAATCTTCAAACTACAGTACAGAAGTGCTGTAGTTTGGACCGTGCATGTCTCAGAAAGGCAATATAATAATTTCATTCTTTAAACTATTGAAGTTTTAGCTGACGATCATGATTCATTAATTCGTGCCCGAAAAAAAACCAAAATCAGAAAAAACGCAAAATTCATAAAATTGTTCACTTAATTAGCATACACTTAATTTTACGCGCACTTAATTACTTTACACTTAATTAGTGCGGTTTTTTTCCAAACCGCACTGATTAAGTGACGCCGTTCTTAAGTGTACTAAGGTATTCAGTATTCCTGTACAATTTTGTGACGAAATTGCAAAAAAAAAGATTGATAAAAAATTTTGAGATGGAACAGTTTCTTCTTTCTTCCTTAACTTTGAGATAATGTTGAATTTCATCACGTCAGCGATTACACTTCTTAATATTTTCTAAAGTTAAGTCGTGTCTAATTCCACATTTGACGCTGAATTTCGGCAAATTGTTTCACAATTCAACGTGTTTCTAATCACACCATGAACACCTGTTTAGTTCTTTAATTCTACAAACATTTACATTCCGTACAAACATTAACTCACATTATACAAACAAACGAACGCTGATACAAACAAACAAACATTCATACGAACTAACTAACAAAGACATCAACTCTCATATCTTAAGTCTAAATTACATCACATGCTGAAAGATTAGTTTATATCAACATCTGTTCATATCTGTTTGAATGTACACAGACCACAGTCAGCTTATGTCTGTTTAAATAAACTCGGTTACATGATACACCTATTAAATATTTGTTTTAAACTTGACATTGAGCATTATCTGGCAAATGATACTACCGTGTCGTTCAAATGATAAACAAATTCAAGAATTAAATTGCGTGTGGACAACTAATTCACCATTCATTTATGATGTATCAGATAAGTTCCGTGTTTTTAATTCTCTGCGTTTTTCAGGTTACACTCAAGTGTGGTACTCAGAAGATCAAAACGCAGTGTAAAATTGACTCCAACCTCAACCAGAAATGGAAGGATACCCAGGTGGGTTAATTGACGCCTGAGAAAATGAGAATTGACGTATTTTCATTAATTCCAGTATCATTATATTCACTGATATACCCTCCTCAAGGCCACTAACATGTCAATTTAATTAAGTGTTTTTCCCACGGCTATACTACCAGTCCCACCACTGTACACTAACTGCCATGCCACCACTGGGATTGTAAAATACAATGGTGCCAGGAAGTGGTAATGAAATAATGTGGTGGTGGTTTTCTGATGCAGCCAATATCCGACCCCCTGTGGAGGGTAAATTCTGAAATGCGAAAAGTCGATTTACTCAAAATTTCTCTTACCGATTTTCACCAAACTTTCAGGATATCTTGGGGCACATAATTGGAGTGTACTGTGTAAGTTTCAAGGAATTTCTATGTGCCAAATCCGAGATATGACTTGAAACGCAAGGATATATTTTGAATGCGTACAAATTTCGAAAAAGTCGATTTACTCAAAATTTCTCTTACCGATTTTCACCAAACTTTCAGGATATCTTGGGGCACATAATTGGAGTGTACTGTGTAAGTTTCAAGGAATTTCTATGTGCCAAATCCGAGATATGACTTGAAACGCAAGGATATATTTTGAATGCGTACAAATTTCGAAAAAGTCGATTTACTCAAAATTTCTCTTACCGATTTTCACCAAACTTTCAGGATATCTTGGGGCACATAATTGGAGTGTACTGTGTAAGTTTCAAGGAATTTCTATGTGCCAAATCCGAGATATGACTTGAAACGCAAGGATATATTTTGAATGCGTACAAATTTCGAAAAAGTCGATTTACTCAAAATTTCTCTTACCGATTTTCACCAAACTTTCAGGATATCTTGGGGCACATAATTGGAGTGTACTGTGTAAGTTTCAAGGAATTTCTATGTGCCAAATCCGAGATATGACTTGAAACGCAAGGATATATTTTGAATGCGTACAAATTTCGAAAAAGTCGATTTACTCAAAATTTCTCTTACCGATTTTCACCAAACTTTCAGGATATCTTGGGGCACATAATTGGAGTGTACTGTGTAAGTTTCAAGGAATTTCTATGTGCCAAATCCGAGATATGACTTGAAACGCAAGGATATATTTTGAATGCGTACAAATTTCGAAAAAGTCGATTTACTCAAAATTTCTCTTACCGATTTTCACCAAACTTTCAGGATATCTTGGGGCACATAATTGGAGTGTACTGTGTAAGTTTCAAGGAATTTCTATGTGCCAAATCCGAGATATGACTTGAAACGCAAGGATATATTTTGAATGCGTACAAATTTCGAAAAAGTCGATTTACTCAAAATTTCTCTTACCGATTTTCACCAAACTTTCAGGATATCTTGGGGCACATAATTGGAGTGTACTGTGTAAGTTTCAAGGAATTTCTATGTGCCAAATCCGAGATATGACTTGAAACGCAAGGATATATTTTGAATGCGTACAAATTTCGAAAAAGTCGATTTACTCAAAATTTCTCTTACCGATTTTCACCAAACTTTCAGGATATCTTGGGGCACATAATTGGAGTGTACTGTGTAAGTTTCAAGGAATTTCTATGTGCCAAATCCGAGATATGACTTGAAACGCAAGGATATATTTTGAATGCGTACAAATTTCGAAAAGTCGATTTACTCAAAATTTCTCTTACCGATTTTCACCAAACTTTCAGGATATCTTGGGGCACATAATTGGAGTGTACTGTGTAAGTTTCAAGGAATTTCTATGTGCCAAATCCGAGATATGACTTGAAACGCAAGGATATATTTTGAATGCGTACAAATTTCGAAAAAGTCGATTTACTCAAAATTTCTCTTACCGATTTTCACCAAACTTTCAGGATATCTTGGGGCACATAATTGGAGTGTACTGTGTAAGTTTCAAGGAATTTCTATGTGCCAAATCCGAGATATGACTTGAAACGCAAGGATATATTTTGAATGCGTACAAATTTCGAAAAAGTCGATTTACTCAAAATTTCTCTTACCGATTTTCACCAAACTTTCAGGATATCTTGGGGCACATAATTGGAGTGTACTGTGTAAGTTTCAAGGAATTTCTATGTGCCAAATCCGAGATATGACTTGAAACGCAAGGATATATTTTGAATGCGTACAAATTTCGAAAAGTCGATTTACTCAAAATTTCTCTTACCGATTTTCACCAAACTTTCAGGATATCTTGGGGCACATAATTGAGTGTACTGTGTAAGTTTCAAGGAATTTCTATGCCAAATCCGAGATATGACTTGAAACGCAAGGATATATTTTGAATGCGTACAAATTTCGAAAAGTCGATTTACTCAAAATTTCTTTACCGATTTTCACCAAACTTTCAGGATATCTTGGGGCACAATTGAGTGTACTGTGTAAGTTTCAAGGAATTTTTACATGTCCCGAGATATGACTTGAAACGCAAGGATATATTTTGAATGCGTACAAATTTCGAAAAAGTCGATTTACTCAAAATTTCTCTTACCGATTTCACCAAACTTTCAGGATACGGATCGTACTGGAAATAAAAAATCTTGATTTTGCAATTGAGAATATGAAACGCAAAAATTTGAATGTACAAATTAAATAAAAAGTTTCAAATCATATTTATGTCATTGTATAGGCCATAATAATTTAATTTGATAGTTTTGAGCCACTTCCACGGAGAAATAATGAGGCTTGAAACTAATGAGGCCGATATATTTGGAATGCGTACAAATTTCGAAAAGTCGATTTATCAAAATTTTTTACCGATTTTCACCAAACTTTCAGGATATCTTGGAGTGTACTGTAAGTTTCAAGGAATTTCTATGTGCCAAATCCGAGATATGACTTGAAACGCAAGGATATATTTTGAATGCGTACAAAGAAAAGTCATGTCAAAATTTTTAAGCCAAAAATCTGAATTTACTCAAAATTTCATCATTACCAAATTTTACCAAACTTTCAGGAATATCAATTTGGGCCTCACAATGAGAAACCTACCTACAAAGTTTATGAGGTTGGTAATTTCATTCGCTCATTCAAAACCGAGATATGACTTGAAAGCAAAAGATTTTTGAATGCGTACAAAACGAAAAAGTCGATTTACTCAAAATTTGTTTACCGATTTCCTCTAAAATCAGTGATTTTGGGGCCATAATTCAAACATTAAGTTAGAGTTGATCGTACAGAGTTAGAGTTAAAGATAAGAATAAGGATATATTTTGAATGCGTAATTGGGCTCCGGGTTAGGTTTAGGATAATAACTTACCGAACAACCAAACTTTCAGGATATCTTTGGGGTAATAACTGTAGGTACCTAAGTTTGGAATTTCTGTGCCAAATCATGAGACGCACTTGAAACAAAAGCCGCTGCAGATGGTAATGATGTAACCGTTTTTGAACAAGACTCTTTAAGGCCAAAAGATACCTTTAAGTGCAATGTACAGCCCCCCAAACTTTCAGGGTTAGTTGTGAACAGGCATGTAGGTACGTTGCAACGTGTTCACCCTCCGCACAGATGTGTATTGCAGTGGCAGCAAGGTACGGGGGCATTCAAAAATCTTGCCGATCCATGACTGAAAGTGAACAGTTCCCTTTTTAATGAAATTTGATTTTGGAATATGCAGAGTGGGGGCCCAGGCCACGCGATTTTCACTTCTGACAAAAGCACATCCCAGTTTGCTGTTTCTTTGGGCGTTGGCATTGTATACTTATCCGTGGTGTTTCCACATGATAAAAACGGCGCAAGGATATATTTTGAATGCGCAAATTTTTCTTTTATGTTAAACACCACGGTACCCTTCATAATTTATGTGCCTGCTGAGATTTGACTTGAAAAATTTTGAAGGTGAAGGAATGAAAATAAGACCAACTTTACATGCATTGAATAGAAATATTATGCTCATAATATAGTAGGAATTTTACGGAGAAGGAAATACACTCATATTGTCAATAATCTAATTGGTTTCAAGTCAATCTCGAGTTGACTCAAAATACTGATGGGCACCAATGTTTCCTTGAACTGTGATTCAATAATGCAATTTGCGCGGCGCAAGTTTCAAAAATTATATGGCCATGGAACAGGTCCTGAAAGATATGAAAATCGGTAAAAAATATATTTTGACTTTTCGTACAAATTTATGAAAAAGTCAAATGGAACAAGAGGGTTACCGATTTTCACCAAACTTTCAGGATATCTTGGGGCACATAATTGGAGTGTACTGTGTAAGTTTCAAAGAATTTCTATGTGCCAAATCCGAGATATGACTTGAAACGCAAGGATATATTTTGAATGCGTACAAATTTCGAAAAAAGTCGATTTACTTTCAAAATTTGTACGCATTCAAAATATAGGATATTTTGTCATATAATTTGGCACATAGAAATTCCTGTGAAACTTTCAAAGTATTTCAATTATGTGCCCCAAGATATCCTGAAAGTTTGACTTGAAAATCGGTAAGAGAAATTTTGAATAAATCGACTTTTTCGAAATTTGTACGCATTCAAAATATATCCTTGCGATTTTCAAGCTTCAGGATATCTTGGGGCACATAATTCCTTGAAACTTACACAGTACCCTCCAATTATGTGCCCCAAGATATCCTGAAAGTTTGGTGAAAATCGGTAAGAGAAATTTTGAGTAAATCGACTTTTTCGAAATTTGTATGCATTTAAAATATATCCTTGCGTTTCAAGTCATATCTCGGATTTGGCACATAGAAATTCCTTGTATCTTACACAGTACACTACAATTATGTGCCCCAAGATATCTTGAAAGTTTGGTGAAAATCGGTAAGAGAAATTTTTAAATCGACTTTTTCGAAATCGATTCAAAATATTTTTCGAAAGAAATTTTGCTTACGCATTCAAAATATATCCTTCGTTTTTGTTTCAAGTCATATCTGATTTGGAAATAGACTGGTCCTTCAAACTTCATCCCAGTACACTTATCCAATTATGTGCCCCAAGATATTTCCTGAAAGATATTTTGGTAAAAATCGGTAAGAGAAATTTTTGAGTAAATCGACTTTTTCGAAATTTGTACGCATTCAAAATATATCCTTGCGTTTCAAGTCATATCTCGGATTTGGCACATAGAAATTCCTTGAAACTTACACAGTACACTCCAATTATGTGCCCCAAGATATCCTGAAAGTTTGGTGAAAATCGGTAAGAGAAATTTTGAGTAAATCGACTTTTTCTAAATTTTTACGCATTCAAAATATATCCTTGCGTTTCAAGTCATATCTCGGATTTGGCACATAGAAATTCCTTGAAACTTACACAGTACACTCCAATTATGTGCCCCAAGATATCTTGAAAGTTTGGTGAAAATCGGTAAGAGAAATTTTGAGTAAATCGACTTTTTCGAAATTTGTACGCATTCAAAATATATCCTTGCGTTTCAAGTCATATCTCAGATTTGGCACATAAAATTTCCTTGAAACTTACACAGTACTCTCAAATTATGTTCCTTAACATATCATGAAAGTTTGGTGAAAATTGGTAAGAGAAATTTTCAGTGAATCGACTTTTTCGAAATTTGTATGCATTCTAAATATATCCTTGCGTTTCAAGTCATTTCTCGAGTGTGTCACCCGAAAGCTTGCTAATGGGTTCCAATTATTGGCCTCATATAATCCTTTTAATTTGGTCCGATTTCATCCCATAAACTTCAAAATACACCAACATTAACTTCAAAGTTTTTTTTGAAAGATCACAAATATCGCTGTTCATTGCGTACAATTTTGGAGAAAGTCCTACTGATGATTGCCATATTTTCGTTTTTCGCGTAGCGCGCGGTGTTTCTTTCCTTTGAATTTACGCGCAACGACCGTACTTTTTCTGAATTTGTAGAATTTAGGACAATGATTGTACTTCAAAAAATAAAGATTGGAAGATAAAATGAAGTTTTTAAATCGAATTAAACTTATTCGATGACTTTATCCACCGACTTTTATTTTATAATTTCATCAATTGATCCAATGGAAATCGGTGAACCATGCACGCTCACAGACGTACAGAATTTCTAATGAGGGGCAGTGCAAATTGTGATGTATCGTAAGAAAGACTTACCATGTCTAATTCAATAACGCCTACTGCCTTAATACATGCGTCACATTATGTTAAGAAATGGAGTTAGGATAGGGCAAACCCGCCCTGTTTGTAAATATCATGGATGTATTGCAATTTATATACAGGGCAAGGTCGGAGCTGGATCAAATCATCCTTTCTTCATTGCGGTTCCAAATAAAGAAAAAAGTTGAAAGGATTTTTTTATTCTATGAATTTTATCAAGGAATTCATTTATTGAAGACTTAAAATTTGATTGTTTCAGAAATCACTGAAGATAACCTACCACGACCAAATAACAGTCAAGGTACATTTCGATTTATTCATTGTACATTTACCATTTCAAATTAGCATACCATATTGCCTACCTGGCACAAGTTTTAAAATAGACTTGGTAATTATTTTCTGCCTGCCACAGAACGAAAAGAAATGAGAATTTAATGGTTCATTGCAATTGGATACACTTTTTCTCACGAGTGCCCATTATGTCTGCTAGAATAAATGGCCTGTGATAAATGTATTTAATAAGCTTTTACGATATGATTTCCCTTATCGTGGGAAACCTGCTCATAACAACCTTATCAGCTGCTGATAATAAACAGAAATAACAATAACATAATGCAGTTCATGATAATACCGAACTATCCCTTGAGTTCTTGGAATTCTAAGACTTAAACGCCAATTGGGCATTTGAAGGCAATGGAAATCAAGAAAAAGTGAAATCCCCTGTCAATCCATCCGGTATGAGATTGAACGAAATCTCTGAAATCGGAATTTCGCGTTTGTGAGAAGATTTGCCCCGAGATCCCCTCACTGACACGAGAACACTTTTCAGAAGTGCGAAGGACAGTTTTGTTCGCATCATACTGATAACGTCTCGGTATTCTTCGTTTGTCTTCTCAGCAATTAGTTCTGCAAGCTTCTTATGAAACACCTGTGCTTGTGGAGCCATCCCTCCTGACGTGCTGTAAACAAGGGGTGTAAAGCTGCACTTCTCCACCTGGATGACACGTTGCTCATAGTCCCTCTTCTTGATGTTCTCATGCTGGGTGTAGACCGACTTGATGTCCCGATCCTTGTAGGTGTCAGCGTTTGGATGGAAGATTCTGACATCGAACATCGTCCTCTGGAAAGGTCCCCACAACCCTCGAGCAGAAATGTCGAGGCGAGCTCTCTCCTCCGTGTTCCCTTGGACTGTCTGACTAGAGTCAATCGGGATCAACTCAGGCTCAGTTTTAACGTCATGGCAAACTTCCCGTAGAAACGCAGCATTTGTGTCACGAATCTTGTTGTGTCTGAAGATCAAGTAGCCACCATTTTTACAAATCAAGGTGTGGTCTACAGAGTTCTTCTTGCCACAAACACAAAATGCTGGGATGTTAGGAATTTGCCAGCCGTATCTCAGCCCGAGTGCATCCCGAAACTCTTCCTTGTTCAGCACCCATCCAAGTGAACCTAGGGGAAGAACAGAAAGCCATGCCCCGGCACCCTTCTCTTGAGCCAGGGTGATCGATCTTTTCAGCCTTTCATCAGAAGAGTTTGATACAATGGCAGAGACCTTCCTCAACAGCCTCACTTCCTTATCCTTCAAGCAATCACTAGTCACTTCAGCCACAGCACTAGCCTGATACCCATCAAGAGATGACTCTTGACCAATGATTAACTCCTTCAGATTGTCTGTGATTTTCACAGAAGCCTGGAATTCGAATTCTGATCCTTCGACCGGGTTCGAAATACCAAGCCCACCAAGTCTCACAGGCAACGTGAACAAGTCTCTCTCCGTATCCGAGATCTGTCTCCCTATTATTGCTGGTAGAAAGCACCGTCGAATAGCATCTTCCAAAGGACGAAACAGTTCTGAAATGCTGATAATGCATTTATTTATAACATTAATTATTAAAACCATCAGGTGATGGATAAGAGAAAGTACGAGAGGAATGTCAATGTTGGAGAGGTCACATTCAGCATCATGAACTTGCTGTCTGTAAAACCTCTGGTAGGTCTTCCATACAGATATCTGATATCATATCGTATTATTATTACTTGAGATGTGAAATATATGTCATCTGGCACATTAAAGAAGTAAATAGCATGTTATATTCATGATGAGTCTTTTGTGTGACCAAATAACGTGCCATTTGAGTTTTGATAATAAGATGCCCGTCCGATGATGTAAGCTGTTTGATGGAATGTTTCTCACGCAAAGCTGTCAAATACGCATTTCTATGAGTTCGTAATGATTTATAGCTTTTTTACAGTTTCTCTCAAACATTAGATCATTGCTAGGCATTGCAAAGGATCAATAGTAAATTACAGAGACCATTTGTTATCGATTACATCTGTACAATAATTAGAAGATACCAGGGTAAGGAATAAGGATAGATATCCTTGGTGTTGATTCCAAAGGTCAGAAATTCAAACTCTAACACAACTACACAATAATGAACGCTATTTCCCATCACCCCACATTTTCTTACACATCTCCCCTTTTCAGAACGTGATTGTGGCTCTTGGAACCTGTACATCTCTCAGACTAAACTTCACCCTGGCCTGGACCCCTGTGGTCAAGGGGCAGCAGATAAACTTCGATCCTTTCGGGCAGTTACCCTTCCAGGACACTGTCATTGGGGGGTTGTGTCAGGGGTCCTTTGGGGCTGGACTCAAGCACAGGGCCACAAGTCTAGCTCAGTTACAGCAGCTCAATGACCCTTCGGTTAGTTCCTTCCCATCAAAAATGAGGGGAAGAAATGGATGGATTGTTTGTTTTAACGTTTTTCACGGAACTGTTTTTGATCTGAATTGTCCCCCTTCCTTTCCGTTTAACACCGCTCTTTTCTCAGTTTGGTGCGGCATCCAAGGGGTTATCATCAGCAGTGTCCATGATGAGTATCTCGGAGCAGCCTGACATGCCACTCGCTGCTTTACTCCAGGATACCATCATTCTCTACGAGGACTTCGAGTGTAAGTCTAAAGAATTGGAAAGCACTTACAAGGAACTTTCTGATTAGCAATTATTCGCCCTTGTGAGATTCGGCCATTAGTCAACTTATAATACGTTCACCCTTTATCAAGCTTAATCATCATGGGTATGAAAAGGGAATTGTTGCATTTGTTTCAAATCATTAATAAACCAACCTTTCTCCGCAGTGCAATTCATCGAAGTAAAGGAGCTACTGTCTGTTCTACGACAACTCCGGATTGACTTGCACCCGGTGCCCAGGACTACCACTCCCTCCACTCCTGCCCCGCTCTGTACCACTCCCCAACTCACTGGTACCATGTCCTCTGCCTCCTCCTCTCAAGACACAGGACCCTACTACGGGTCTACTGATAACGTGAGGAGTGGAGGCCCGAGCAGTGGGGCCTTCCCTCATATCATCAGCAGCAGGTGAGCGCTAGAGGAGGAGGTGTCAGATAATATGGTAGAAATTTCTAGGTTTCGATATTTTATAATTTTAGTCATCAGTCGAATGTTGAGAGGATGATTTTTCATGCCATTACCCTTTTTCTTCGCACCTTTTGTCTTCCAACAGCTCCTTACCTAACACCTTATATCTAAATTTCTCCTGAAAGCCAGAAAGCTCATTGGCTAAAATATAATCCCTTCTTGCATTTCATTGGCTAACATAATCCCTTCCTGCTTCTCATTGGCTGACACAATATATTCTCTCAGCTCATTGGCCCTGAACACGAGTGATTCCCCATGCAGCTCGCCCATTAGCCGCGACACAAAGTGGATATCTGAGAGCATGAGGCCGCGGTCCCGCAAGAAATCCATCTTCTCCTCCGTGAGACAGAAGAAATACAAGAGGTACAATGTGCCCGTGGGTCCGCTCTTCAATAACTACGATCAGACGCTCAAGAAAACTAGACTTACTTCAAAGAGTGAACAAGTTGATAAGTTCTTGTCCATTCACCTCCAGTACCTTCAGGTGAGTTATTCTGGTGATCAGAATGATGCTTCATAGCTTTAATATGTATTTGAATCTAAGCCCTATTCAGTAGTCCTCCCAGTTCTTGTTAAGCCTTCTCAGTTCCCCTATTAGAAAGACTCAGTTCACCAATTCACTCTTTTTCAGGATATCTGCAGCAACCTGCAGTGCAGTTACCTCCTAAAACCCGCCCTATTTCAGGATATCTGCAGCAACCTGCAGTGCAGCTACCTCCTAAAAACCCGTCAACAAAGCGCCCTGACGGCGGTTCAGGAGCACAGTGGCCTGCTGAGCCGTGTGAGGACGTACATCAGAGAGCGGGGGGAGCTGGTGGCTGTCACTCTGGAACCTCTCCTCCTGGAAGACAGGTGGAGGGGGCTCTGGAACGTTATCTCAGAGGACACACACTGCACAGTGACGTACGAGAAGCTGTACACCAAGCTGGCATCCCAGTACGGTCACCTGACCCAGGGGGTGTCTGATGACATGTTCAAGTACATGGTCCAGTGTATGACGGACTCCACCAACACCAAGTTCAATGATGCTAACTTGGCAATAGTCTGTCAAGTGACACGGTACTTCAAGGAAAGAAGTGCTAACAGGTGGCTAGGTTCATCAGACAGCTAGCTCAGGAGTACAGTATTGTACATGGACTGCAGGCCCATCTGCTGAGGACAGAGGACGCCGTCCAGAGGTGAGGGGATGCCTTGTTTAAATCTACTTTATTTTATTGCCAGTATCTGCACTTATTTCCATATGGTTCATGGATCATACTCTTCATTCCTTCTTGGTTATGCTGGGTTATACCCTAGCTGGTAATAGCTTAATAGGTTTCAGTGCTGATAACACTATTCTCAGGTTCAGCGCCACAAGTTCAGGATTGCGATGTGCATGCTGGGCACAAGATCAGAATCAGTAGCTCTCACCAGCTCTACTTTCACAGAAGTCAAGAACTCAGAGAGTATGCGACAATTGGTGAGTTGCAGGAGTTAAACATCTACAAGCAGTTTTTAGATACTGATCTAGTAGTCAATCCATGTTTCGATACTTTTTTTGTAGTTAACTTTTTTTAAATTTTTTAATGTTGCTTTGAATTAAGTAGTTCTAATCCATTTTCTTTTTTTTAAAAGTTTTTTAATATCTCATGTTTAAATTTAAAAAAGAAATCTTCCAAGACATCAATCTAAAAGATTTTTCCCCAACCTTTTTTGAACACCAACATGTTTTTAATGCAAGGGAAAAATTAGGATCTAAGAGTCCCCCAAAGATGAGTGGGGGAGGCATTTTCAGCCCAATACCCCCTCAGTTTTTGGGGTGTTTAAATTGGAGTTTTTTTGGGTGGCCCCCAAGTCCCCCCTGAAAAGGGGTCCTTTAAAACTTACTTAATACGACTTGATCGTATTTTATTTTGTTTCCAAAAACAAAACTTAGGTTTTTCCCGGAAAAATGATTGCATTTCCAAACCCAAATTTTTTGAAAATTTTTTTAAAGCGAAAATTTTTTAAATTTTTTTAAACCCCCTTTGGGTGTAGGGGAAAAAGCGCTTTTAATAACGGTTATAGACCCGGGATGCCAGTCACCCCCCATCTTGAATTTGGAATTTTCGCAAAAGGAATGAACTTTGTGACCCAATTTTGGATTTTACCTTGCCCGTCGTTTGATTGCTCTCGTAAAATTTAAGTCCTCATTTAAACGTTATGAAACTTTTCATTCACACATAAAAAAACAAACCCCATATTTGTTCATTATTTCCGCGCCGGTTTATTTAATAATTTTTACGCAGAAAAAAAGGGTTTGGAGGTTATTTAACAATAAGTCATCAGTGAGTGTTTGCGCTACGCCAAAAACTTAGAAGTGCGGTTAAAATGGCCTAAAAATGAAAAGGTCGGGGGACCCGCCCGGACTGGGGTTTCGCTTGACACCAGTCACCCGTCATCTTGACTGTCCCTTTTGGGGGGGGTTTAACCAAAAAAAAACTCAAATTTTTGGGGACAAAAAATCGGGGGTTGTATTTTTAAAATAGAATTGCAAGAATTTAATTTTAAAAAGGGGTCTTTTTGTTCCCTAGTTTGTGTAGAACAAATTCAACCAGAGATAATATTTTTTAAGAACCCCGACCATACTTTTAAATTTTAAATAAAAAAACACTTAAGTCTCTTTTGAATTTTTTGGTTAAGTTCGGCAAACATTTTAAATAAAAAAAAAACAAGTTTCCTATTTTAAAAGATTTCGGAAAAACTTTTTCAGTTTTTACTTAAGTCCTTTTTTTCTTTGGTTTTGGGAAAAGGGCCCCAGGGTATGACTTCAAGTCTGAATCCGAATGAATCTGAAACTTGTTTTTGGTCTTTGTCTTTACTCCAAATACACCAAGAAGAGATATTAATTAGATGTGAGGGGAAGTAGAGAGTGAAGGGAAGTAGTGAGAGGAAGGAAGTAGTGAGGAGGAAGGGAAGTAGTGAGATTGAGGGAAGTAGTGAGAGTGAGGGAAGCATGCAAATAGTGAGGAGTTGAGACGTAAGGACATAGGGGTACTGAGAGAGGAGCAAGGGAGAAGAGTGGTGTCAGTCAGATAGAAGAGTGTTGTCAGTAGGATAAGTGGTGTCAGTCGAGGATAAGTTGTGTCAGCCATGATGAGTGATGCCTGTCAGAGAAGAGTGGTGTCAGTTGGAGAAGAGGAGGGGAAGTGGTGAATAAATAAACAATAAATATAAATAAATCAAAAGTACTTATTACACGCTAGACACTTACTAATAAAACCTTCGAAAATAGAGGAGGGACCTAGTGAAGAGGGGGAAGTAGTGAAGAGTGGATCAGTGGAAGTAGTGAGTAGTGAGAATGGCGTTAGCCAGAGAAAATTCAAGTAGTGTCAGCCGGAAAATAAGGGTGTCAGTCGAGGAAGAGTGGTGTCAGTCGAGGAAGAGTGGTGTCAGGGAAGAGCGGAGTCAGCTGAGGATGAGTGAAGACTGAAGAGGAAAAGAAGTGAATAGGGAAGTAGTGAGGGTAAGTAGTTAGGAGTGAGGAGAAGTAGTGAGGAGTAAGGGGAAGTAGTGAGGAGGGGACACAGTGAAGAGGGAAGTAGTGTTAGCTGGAGAGAAATTCAAGTAGTGTCAGCCGGAAAATAAGTGTGTTAGTCGGAGAAGAGTGGTGTCAGTCAGGTAGCCACAGGCCCACCCTAAGATGCTAGGTTATTTCGTCATTCAGGCTCACTTTTTCGACCACAGGCCACATACTTAGTCCTCGATGGGAGGCCCTTTTAACAGATTTTAAATTTGACTTGGTGCCTACCCTCAAAACATCCCAAATGCTACATTATATAACCCAGAGAAAAATATATTTCATGTTTTGTGTTGTAAAAAATTTATAATTGAATTGACTTTTTAGCAGAAACTTGATCACAGAAACAGGCCCATTTGAGATGTCACAAGCTCATTTGAGATTATACAAGCCCATTTGAGACAACACTGGCCAATGTTTGACAATGTTTGCCCATTAATTGATATATCTGGGGCCCATTTGAGACATAAAAAAGGCCCAAATAGACCACACAGACCGGTTTGAGACAAAACAGGTCCATTTGAGACATCTGGGCCAATCTTTGACATTACAGGCCCAAATTTCACCAACCCTAACCCCCTTTTTTCCAAAAACTCCTCGGATTTCGAAATTTAAAACAAGATTTTGAAATCCAGTAAAAAATCGTTCTTAGATGCAAGCCACCCAGTTCATCCAGGAAAGAAGAGTGAAGGGAAGTAGTGATGAGGGAAGTAGTGAAGAGGGAAAATAGTGAGGAGGGAAAGTAATAAAGAGAGAAAGTAGTGAGGAGTGAGAATGGTGTTAGTCAGAGAGAAATTCAAGTAGTGTCAGCGTTGATACTAAAAGGTGGAACCACCCGAAACCACCCGAAACCACCCGAATCCACCCAACCCACCCGAAACCACCCCCGAAACCACCCCCGAAACCACCCAATAAAGCTCCGAAACCACCCGAAACCACCCGAAACCACCTGAAACCAGGCGAAACCACCCAACCCACCCGAAACCAGCCAACCCACCCGAAACCAGCCAACCCACCCGAAACCACCCGAAACCACCCAAAAACATTGTTTTTACTAAAATATTTTGTGCAAAATACGAACCCAGCCCAAACCCAGCCCGAACCCAGCCCGAAACGAGCCACAATTTTTCTAAAAGGTGGAACGACCCGAAACCACCCGAAACCACCCGAAACCACCTGAAACCACCCAATCTACCGAAACCACCCAACCCACCCGAAACCACCCAACCCACCCGAAACCACCCAATCTACCGAAACCACCCAACCCACCCGAAACCACCCAACCACCGAAACCACCCAACCCACCCAAACCACCCAATCTGCCGAAACCACCCAACTCACCCGAAACCACCCAACCCACCGAAACTACCCAACCCACCGAAACCACCCAACCCACCCGAAACCACCCAACCCACCCGAAACCACCCAACCCACCCGAAACCACCCAACTGACCCGAAAACACCCAACCCACCTGAATCCGAAACCACCCAACCCATCCGACCCACCTGAACCCGAAACCATCCAACCCACCCGAAACCACTTGAAACCACCCAACCCACTTGAAGCTATCCAAAACCGCTCTGAAGACATGTTTGGGCGTGTCAGGTGGTGGTTTCGCGGGTTGGGTGGTTTCGTGGGTTGGGTGGGTTCGGTTGGGTTGGGTTGGGTGGTTTCGGATCAGGGGTAGCTGCATGACCCCTGAAAAACTGAAATCCGGTTGGAGCGAGGGAAATTTTTGGACTTCAAGATAGTGGTTGATACTTAGCTTAGATAAGGGAGCCGCCACACATTACGTCACCCTTTTTCCCCCATTTTTAACCCCCTCCGTCTGTCAGCATATGTCATCATTGGCTGACCCTCCCCCATGCTTACGTCAGCTGTGGCCAAACCCTCCTTTTTTCAAACAAATTTTGGTTATTTCGAATCGAAACAACAGACATGAAATATCAGTCTTAAATGTGTGGTGTGATTCATATTGTTAAATTCGTTTAAAACAAGCAAAATTTGCTTCTTATTGCTATAGACGAACCTCATTTAATCATAAAATATGGCCTCTCACGTGTCCAGTTAGTTGGAAATATAGTCATATTACAGAAATGAAATAGGTACTCCGAAAAACTTTGGAAATCGTACCCTACTACCCTAAGGATTTCAAAAATTTAAAATTTTTGCTGACGTCAACAAACCCCAAACCCCCTCCCTCCCCTGCCCCTACCTGTAAGCATTTGAAAACCCCTCCCCGTATAGTGATGACGTAATATGTGACAGCTCCTAAGATTATTTTCACGAGGGAGCCCAACTGGTCGTTTTGATAGGTATATATCTTGAGGCCTGAAAAAGGATGGCAAATTGGGCCATAAACAGGGCAAAAAGAGAAGTTTCGAGAGCAAAATTTAAAAAAGAGGCGTGAGATGGTACGCAATAAATATGAATGTAGTTCATGATAGCTATCTTTAGACTATCGGATGGGTTGTCGGGTTGAATGGGTGGACTCCGTTAATTCAGTGGTTTCGGGTGGTTAGGATGGTTTCAGAGCTACAGAATCCAAAAAGTTTACTCAAATGCGTGACCACGGAATGGTTTCTGTATAATCAGGGCAGAAAAAGAAACACAATTAATAGAAGTATAAGAAAATTGGAACATGTAATAATAATGAAAGTTTAGAATGAACACGATGACAATACGAAACCAAACACTCTCAAACGTAATTTTCAATAAATGATCCGAATTTGTACATAACATTTGGGCATGCCCGCGCGCGCCCTTTGCCTACGAATGGCTGTCACAAAATGGCGATGTGCGCATTCAGTATTCATACGTATTTGATATTGCCCGGGTTCTTTCTTTCTTTGTAAATGTACAGGGTGCGCCAAAAGTCTTGACCCTTTATTTTTTTGATCATTCGAAAAATACATAAGATATTTCGATTCTGTAAAAATTTTCTTTCAATATAACCAAAGAATGGCGGATTCTGAGATTTTCAGGTTGCTGGGACGTCCCTAGCAACCACACACGAGTTCCCATAGCAACCGACCTAAAAATTGAAGATTTTTAACGTTTCTGACATTTAGATCAAGACCACATTTTATGTTTTGATTACTCATCATACAGGATAGATATTTCGATTCTGTGAAAATTTTCAGTGATCATAACAAGTCAACGCTGAATTCTGAGATTTTCAGATTGCCATGGCTTTCATTGCAAGCACACGAGTTTCCATAGCAACCGAACAGTACAGCAAGCTGAATTTCAGCACGGCCGTTGATATAAATTTCGGATTTCAGATGTCTCACAATCTCTGGTGTATGACTACGTAATATTTGAGAATTTGCAGAGCTTTATGCCACTACTTCCATGCAATTGTGCTCGTAAAATAATCCATGCACATTGCACGTGGCACATGATCAGTTCATGATTCATCATTGCATGTGATCATTAAATTTCGGAAAGTTACCAAATTTCCTCATTTTATTTGGTAACAGAGCTATAGGTACATCATATAATGGAGATTGGAGTAATGGTACCTACACACTAAGTTAACGTAAAATCGACAGAGTATCAAAATGTACATATCGGAGGAGAATGATTGATATGATCACAATTGCCAGTTTAGAAACCGTCAGTCCACCATAACCCAAAATTCATCGTTTGGGTGGTTTCGGATTGTTGTGGGTTGTTTTGGGTTGTTTCGGGCTGTTTCGAAACCATACGAAACAGCACAAAGTGCATAATTCATATTTTGTGTGGAATCGCCTGGTTTCAGGTGGTTTGAATACCCCAATTTACGCAAAAAATTTCGAAACTAGCGCAAAACGAACCAAAATTTTACTTAATTTGAACTACCCAAAACCACCCGAACCCACCCAGAATATGGATTTTGGATAGTTTCAGGTGGTTTGGGTCGTTTTGGGTCATTTTGGTGGTTAGAATTCCCCAATTTATGCAAAAATTTTGAAACGAGCCAAAATTTTACCTTTGTTTGAACTACTGAAACGACCTAACCTTATCGAACCAACCCAAAATATGAATTTTGGGTGGTTTTGGGTGGTTTCGGTGGTTTTGGGTGGTTTTTCGTGGTTTCGGTGTTTTAAGTTCCCCAATTTATGTTGTACTTCAAATTATCCCGAAATATCAGCCTGAAACCAGCCCGAAACGACCCAAAATTTAACTTAAATGTAACCGAAATCAAACCGAAACCACTTGAAATACCCAACCCAGCGTTGGCTGGGTTGGTGGGTTTCGTGGTTTCGGGTGGTTGGGTGGTTTCGGGTGGTTTCGGATGGTTTCGGGTGGTTTCAGGTGGTTTCGGGTGGTTTCGTGGTTTCGGGTGGTTTCGGAGTTATGTTGGGTGGTTTCGGGGGTGGTTTCGGGTGGGTTGGGTGGTTTCGGGTGGTTTCGGGTGGTTTCGGGTGGTTCCACCTTTTAGTATCAACGGTAGTGTCAGCCGGGTGTCAGTCTGAGAAGAGTTGTGTCAGTCAGAGAATAGGAGAGTGGTGTCAGTCGGAGAATATAAAAAGGTGTTGTCAGTCAAGAATAAATTGTGTCAGCCCAGGAAGAGTGGTGTCAGCCGATGAAGACTCAGAAGAGTGATGTCTGTCAGTGACAGGTGGTGTCAATCTTAGAAGAGTGGTGTCAGTCAGAGAGCAGAAGAGTGGTGTCAATCAGAGAATAGAAGAGTGTTGTCAGTAGAGGATAAGTGGTGTCAGTCGAGGATAAGTGGTGTCAGCCAAGGATGAGTGATGCCTGTCAGAGAATAGTGGTGTCAGTTGGAGAAGAGTGGTGTCAGTCAGAGAGTAGAAGAGTGGTGTCAACCGGAGAATAGAAGAGTGGTGTCAGCCGAGGATAAGTATTAAGTAGTGTCAGCCAAGGAAGAGTGGTGTCGGCCGATGAAGAGTGATGTCTGTCAGAGAAGGGTGATGTCAGTCAGATTATAGAAGAGTAGTGTCAGTCAGAAAATAGAAGTGAGGAGTGAGGGAAGTAGTGAGGACTGAGGAGTGAGGAGAAGTAGTAAGGAGTGAAGGAAATTAGTGAGGAGTGAGGGAAGTTGTGAGGAGTGCAGGGAAATAGTGAGGAGTTGAGAAGTGAGAAGGTAGGGTCTTTTTTGACAGCCAAAAATAACCAAGACACTCAAAATCCACCTTAGTCGACTTATAATTACCATAGGACTTAAAATACCTCAATTTATGACAAATTTGCCCAAAATAATTTTTGTTGAAATTTTCATTTTTCATGGATTTTCTGGAATCATGAACGTTTTGTCAATATACTGTTACAAATTGCAAAAGATCTTTTTCCAATCTTGCTGGGATCTTTTAGCGATCTTTCACAAATTTTCACCAATCTTTTTCAGATCTTTTCACGCACAATTTCTGTACTCTTTCAGACCTTTTTCCGATCTTTTGCCTATCAAAACATAAAGAACTAAAACCTGTGCTCGGGCCCAAATAAGACAGGGTGCCCTCTTAATTTGACCGAGTTTTCTCGGTTCTGATCATACTTAAATAAAAGAATAAAATTAATTGTTTTTGCATCTATACTGTGAAAGTTATATGTGTACTGTTGTCAATTTTAGGGGAAATTTTTTGCATTTGTGGGTAATTTTATAACTAAAAGCCCCAAGTATATTTACAAATTTCACTCTTATGCCTGTATAAGCATCGATTTCTTCATTGATTCATATTTTAATATGAAGGGTATAACATTCAAAATTTCAAGAGATATCTCAAAATTTCCTGCAGTCTGCACAGGAATCTGGATTCTTGAAGATCTCAATCCAAATTCTTGGAGCATCCAGATGCATGTGCAGAATTTTTTTAGAGTTATCTCAAGAAGTTAAACTCAACATTTCCTAAAAAGTTCAATTAGGAAAGCTTATTCATCAATTGGAATCTATGGAATCTATATTGGATTCATTACATATGGTTGCATAAGCATATTGATACCTTATACTCATGCAGGTAGAATCATGTCAAGGAAGCTTACACAACAGAAGGAATTTAATGATCAGGTTTATGCAAGACTTAAAGCAAAGTACAAAAATTTCAAGCTACCACATTCTTGGTCATACAGTTATAGGCAAAGAAACAATTGTAACTTGACTCACATTCTTCGAGCTGGTCTAGAAACTCCTAATTCTCAGTATAGTAGCTCTCCTTTTGTTACCACAAATAAGAGTGTGAACCAAATCATTCGGTCAAATTCATACAGATCTGATAATTTACCAACTCCATCATCAGTATCATCTAATGGAAATGCTATGCTCTCTACTCAGTTTAACAGGGAAATCCCTCTATTTTCTCTTGAGGATCACAACATGACCATTGTTGGATTTAATGAAAACAGTGCTCTACATAATTCAAAAGAGGCTACACCAAAATCAAGTTCCACAGGAGATGATTTGAACCTGCTTAATGATGAGGAAATAATGTGTGACAATGACACAAATGAAAATAAAATTACCCAGTCTGATTTTTCTATTTCCCTTAAGAAAGCCTTTAATAGAACAATTCAATCTGCATCAAAAGAAAAAATTGAGCCTGACTATACTCTTGAATCAAATGTACATCCTCAATCTCAGAATAATGCCCTACATAACACTGACTCATCACCAATAAATTTCCTCAACCTTACAGAAAAAGAGCAGGAATTTGTACAATATGAAATGCATAAAAGTAAAGAGGTCTCTGTTGCACTACTATATTCTGATAATTCATCACATCTTGGAATAACTTCCACAGCACAATTGAGTAATGAAAAAATTACAGTATCTGCTATTTGTTTTGTGTATAAAGCCGACAATTTGCTGAGTAGCAGTAGACTTTTATATGTTCCAGTGTCATCATCTGGTGGGAATGATGAAAAAGTTCTTAAATTTTTGCATTATGTTTTCACTTCTGATATTCTGAAAGTCTCATTTAATGCCTACCAACTGTATATTGTGTGCAATATTTTAATCAGAAATCAATCAAAAAAGGACGAAATGAAGAACATCATTGACCTCAAAATAGCAGCATGGCTATTACACTCAGATAGTGTTCCACAAACTATTCATGACCTTGAAATGCAACATTGCATCCAAACTGGAGAAAACAAATCACAGCTCAATGATTCGATTTGTGAAATGTATTTTTCTTTAGAAAAACTGCTTATTTTCAAAGCAATAATTTATAAAAAGCTTGAGGATGAAAAGTTGTTGAACCTTTTTAAATATCTTGAGTGTCCCCTTCTTAGTACAATTTGTCAAATGGGACAGAGTGGTATTTGTATAGACAAAGACAAGTTTGAAATTTTTAGAAAGTATCTCAATGTGAGACTGGCTGAAATTGAACGAGAAGCAGATAAACTTGTTGGCAGAAAAATATCACTAACCAGCACTGTTCAACTTAGGCAATTATTATATGATGAATTGCAACTTGATACAGAAATCAGTGATTCTATTGCACGAACTGTTGCAACCAAAGAAAAAAGCACATCCGAAGCGTGCCTTTTGAAAATTGCAGACCTGCATCCTCTCCCACGAATTATTCTAAATCATAGAAGGCTCAGTAAAATGAAATCTACATATATTGATGGACTTCAGCAGTATATGAGGTTTGGGAAACTTTATCCTTCATGGGATCAAGCCTCAGCTGCTACTGGTAGATTAGCTGCATTTAATCCTAATGTTCAGGCTTTTCCTAAGGATTCAATTGAACTCAACCAAGAGAATGAAAGCAATTGCCAGTATGTAAGAGATATCATTGTTCCTTCTCCTGGGTATAAATTTGTTGGTGTTGATTTTTGTTCCATTGAACTTAGGATTCTTGCCCATTTTTCCAAAGATCAAGAACTTATTGAGATATTTTCAAAGCCTGGGGATATCTTTACTACACTTACATCATCCTGGAAAGAATTGCCCTATGATTCTGTTACACCTGCAGAAAGGAATCGGACTAAACGAGTTTGTTATGCAATTATCTATGGAGTGGGTCTTCCAAAATTGTCACAAATATTAGAAATAAGTTTTTCTGAAGCTAAGGTATTGATGAATAGTTTTCTTAATAGGTTTAAAAATATAAGCAAATTCACAAACGCTGTCATAAGCAAGGCCCGGCAGACTAAAAAGCTAAGAACTATATTGAATCGTTTGCGCCATTTTTCTGATATCAACCATAGCAATTTTGCTCTGAGAAAATCTATCGAACGACAAGCCGTAAATTTTGTCATTCAGGGATCTGCAGCTGATATTTGCAAAGTTTCCATGCTTAAGTTATCAGACTATCTTCAGGTAAATCACCACATAGATGCTAAGCTCCTTATTCAGATTCATGATGAATTGTTATATGAGGTTCATGATAGGTATGTCACTGAGTTCTCTGATGTTATTTTCGATATTTTAGAATCCCCTAATTTCACCTCTGAAATTCATTTATCAGTTCCTCTGAAAGTTAAGGTTCAGAATGGAGAATCATGGGGAAGTATGAATAATTACTGCAGCCCTCCTTAATAAATTATTTAAAGATTTAAGTTAGATTTGATAATGTGCCCACAAAATATCAAATGGTACAGCGGTATCACTGTCTGTTTTAACCAGAAATCAAATGAAAATAAAAAAGGGGCAGATAAAATGGACATCAGCATTAAATCTTCCTTTTTCCCGCTTTGTCAGAGGAAAACCTGAAAACAGCAAATAATTGACTACAATTGATGCCCATTGATTTTAAGGGTAGGTTGATTTTGAGGGACACAGTTTTTGACATAGGTAAACGTATATGTAAATGCTTATTATATCCTGTTATAACAAAATTTTGGCACTGAAAGCATTAGTAGGTATGTTCTGACATTGAAGTTAATTCATAAATTTTCTAAAGTTCTAACGAAATTGTGTGCTAAAAACTTCCGAATTAATTTGATATTGAAGTGTTGTTGACCGTTTCGAAAAGTGAACAAACTGCATGGAACAGGAATTTCTGTGACTGTTTTGTCCCAAAATCAGGACGAATTCAAAAAGTTGAAAACGTGAAAGAGGAAAAACGGACACTGACACTCCCCCTCTTAAAGTTTTAATGCTTAAAAAGGGGACTATCCATGAAGGACGTCCGTGAAATTTTGTCCATTTTATACTCCCTCCCCTTACATCGGCAAAGGTCCCCGACCTCAAATACCTCCTCCCCCCGGAAGTCCTCAATTTTATCGAAAAGTTTCTGTATTCCCATTTTACGCCCTTTTTTCTTATTAATTATTGCGACAAAATAGGTCCAAAAATCGAAATAGCGAAATGTTTGTCAAATCGACCAAAATTTTCATAAAATGCGTAGAAGTCTGGATTCGAGCAAACACCCCCTCCCCCCGGCTCTCCGTCCGCAAACGTCCACATTGGCAAGACTACCCCCTCCCCCCTCATTGCGGACGTCTTTTATGGATGGTCTTAAATTAATACTAACATCATGTGTCGCTTTATATCAGGGAAATGGAGAATTGCACCTTGCTAGTTGTTACTACGTTGTGCATGAGTTTATGGATTTGTCCAGTTACTTTTCTAATATTACAATTACTTGATATTACAGTTAAGATTCAATCTTATTCATATTGGATCGTGAGTTAACCCCTTGTGATTGAAAACTAACAAAGTTGAAAAATAACAATTTTTTGTGTATTTTCTACTTGATTTATTCTATATCGAATCTATAACCGCCCTCTATTCCCTTAGGGATGGTGGAAATCACTCAGATAACCCATTCCAACCTCCTATCGCATTTAGAGTCCCTTAAGTTATCTCTGGGCAGTGTTCACCGTAACTGCATGTGCAGCAAAAACTCTCTCATTATACAGAATGCACTCATCAACGTTGAAACCATGACAGGCTTTCTGGAATCTATTTACGAGAACTCGTCAATCAGTTTGTGTGCAGTAGATCTGGAGTCATTGGTGGGTGTTGGGAGGGAAATCAGTCGCACAGAAGACACTTTCTCTAGTCCAGATAATGTCAGGACATGTTTTCAGGACACTGAAACCTCGCCGCTTCTCAGCACCTCTATTGAGACAACTAACGCTAAGACCGGTAATGGGGATGAGAAGGACAGAATACATCGAATGTTAGAAAAGTCCCTGGTTGAGCATGATAATCTGAAGTTCAGTATAGATCACGTGGAAGAGAAGCTATCGGAGCTGCTGCGCAGTATTCGGGTAAAGGAAAACGGAAAGCATGAGCTTCACAACACAAATGCAGCGGAGAATAAGAAGCGAGAAAAGGCAGCGTCACCTGATATCGATTCAGAAACTGTACAGTTGAAACTCTGTACTGTTGAGAAGAACATAGAAAACCTGCTCCAACAAGTCGAACAGAAGAAGTCGATGATAAAAACTCGACAAGATGCGAAAAAGTCGATTTACTCAAAATTTCTCTTACCGATTTTCACCAAACTTTCAGGATATCTTGGGGCACATAATTGGAGTGTACTGTGTAAGTTTCAAGGAATTTCTATGTGCCAAATCCGAGATATGACTTGAAACGCAAGGATATATTTTGAATGCGTACAAATTTCGAAAAAGTCGATTTACTCAAAATTTCTCTTACCGATTTTCACCAAACTTTCAGGATATCTTGGGGCACATAATTGGAGTGTACTGTGTAAGTTTCAAGGAATTTCTATGTGCCAAATCCGAGATATGACTTGAAACGCAAGGATATATTTTGAATGCGTACAAATTTCGAAAAAGTCGATTTACTCAAAATTTCTCTTACCGATTTTCACCAAACTTTCAGGATATCTTGGGGCACATAATTAAAGTGTACTGTGTAAGTTTCAAGGAATTTCTATGTGCCAAATCCGAGATATGACTTGAAACGCAAGGATATATTTTGAATGCGTACAAATTTCGAAAAAGTCGATTTACTCAAAATTTCTCTTACCGATTTTCACCAAACTTTCAGGATATCTTGGGGCACATAATTGGAGTGTACTGTGTAAGTTTCAAGGAATTTCTATGTGCCAAATCCGAGATATGACTTGAAACGCAAGGATATATTTTGAATGCGTACAAATTTCGAAAAAGTCGATTTACTCAAAATTTCTCTTACCGATTTTCACCAAACTTTCAGGATATCTTGGGGCACATAATTGGAGTGTACTGTGTAAGTTTCAAGGAATTTCTATGTGCCAAATCCGAGATATGACTTGAAACGCAAGGATATATTTTGAATGCGTACAAATTTCGAAAAAGTCGATTTACTCAAAATTTCTCTTACCGATTTTCACCAAACTTTCAGGATATCTTGGGGCACATAATTGGAGTGTACTGTGTAAGTTTCAAGGAATTTCTATGTGCCAAATCCGAGATATGACTTGAAACGCAAGGATATATTTTGAATGCGTACAAATTTCGAAAAAGTCGATTTACTCAAAATTTCTCTTACCGATTTTCACCAAACTTTCAGGATATCTTGGGGCACATAATTGAGGTGTACTGTGTAAGTTTCAAGAAATTTCTATGTGCCAAATCCGAGATATGACTTGAAACGCAAGGATATATTTTGAATGCGTACAAATTTCGAAAAAGTCGATTTACTCAAAATTTCTCTTACCGATTTTCACCAAACTTTCAAAGAATTTCCATGTGCCAAATCCGAGATATGACTTGAAACGCAAGGATATATTTTGAATGCGTACAAATTTCGAAAAAGTCGATTTACTCAAAATTTCTCTTACCGATTTTCACCAAACTTTCAGGATATCTTGGGGCACATAATTGGAGTGTACTGTGTAAGTTTCAAGGAATTTCTATGTGCCAAATCCGAGATATGACTTGAAACGCAAGGATATATTTTGAATGCGTACAAATTTCGAAAAAATCGATTTACTCAAAATTTCTCTTACCGATTTTCACCAAACTTTCAGGATATCTTGGGGCACATAATTGGAGTGTACTGTGTAAGTTTCAAGGAATTTCTATGTGCCAAATCCGAGATATGACTTGAAACGCAAGGATATATTTTGAATGCGTACAAATTTCGAAAAAGTCGATTTACTCAAAATTTCTCTTACCGATTTTCACCAAACTTTCAGGATATCTTGGGGCACATAATTGGAGTGTACTGTGTAAGTTTCAAGGAATTTCTATGTGCCAAATCCGAGATATGACTTGAAACGCAAGGATATATTTTGAATGCGTACAAATTTCGAAAAAGTCGATTTACTCAAAATTTCTCTTACCGATTTTCACCAAACTTTCAGGATATCTTGGGGCACATAATTGGAGTGTACTGTGTAAGTTTCAAGGAATTTCTATGTGCCAAATCCGAGATATGACTTGAAACGCAAGGATATATTTTGAATGCGTACAAATTTCGAAAAAGTCGATTTACTCAAAATTTCTCTTACCGATTTTCACCAAACTTTCAGGATATCTTGGGGCACATAATTGGAGTGTACTGTGTAAGTTTCAAGGAATTTCTATGTGCCAAATCCGAGATATGACTTGAAACGCAAGGATATATTTTGAATGCGTACAAATTTCGAAAAAGTCGATTTACTCAAAATTTCTCTTACCGATTTTCACCAAACTTTCAGGATATCTTGGGGCACATAATTGGAGTGTACTGTGTAAGTTTCAAGGAATTTCTATGTGCCAAATCCGAGATATGACTTGAAACGCAAGGATATATTTTGAATGCGTACAAATTTCGAAAAAGTCGATTTACTCAAAATTTCTCTTACCGATTTTCACCAAACTTTCAGGATATCTTGGGGCACATAATTGGAGTGTACTGTGTAAGTTTCAAGGAATTTCTATGTGCCAAATCCGAGATATGACTTGAAACGCAAGGATATATTTTGAATGCGTACAAATTTCGAAAAAGTCGATTTACTCAAAATTTCTCTTACCGATTTTCACCAAACTTTCAGGATATCTTGGGGCACATAATTTGAGTGTACTGTGTAAGTTTCAAGGAATTTCTATGTGCCAAATCCGAGATATGACTTGAAACGCAAGGATATATTTTGAATGCGTACAAATTTCGAAAAAGTCGATTTACTCAAAATTTCTCTTACCGATTTTCACCAAACTTTCAGGATATCTTGGGGCACATAATTGGAGTGTACTGTGTAAGTTTCAAGGAATTTCTATGTGCCAAATCCGAGATATGACTTGAAACGCAAGGATATATTTTGAATGCGTACAAATTTCGAAAAAGTCGATTTACTCAAAATTTCTCTTACCGATTTTCACCAAACTTTCAGGATATCTTGGGGCACATAATTGGAGTGTACTGTGTAAGTTTCAAAGAATTTCTATGTGCCAAATCCGAGATATGACTTGAAACGCAAGGATATATTTTGAATGCGTACAAATTTCGAAAAAGTCGATTTACTCAAAATTTCTCTTACCGATTTCCAGGATATCTTGGGGCACTTAATTGGAGTGTACTGTGTAAGTTTCAAGGAATTTCTATGTGCCAAATCCGAGATATGACTTGAAACGCAAGGATATATTTTGAATGCGTACAAATTTCGAAAAAGTCGATTTACTCAAAATTTCTCTTACCGATTTTCACCAAACTTTCAGGATATCTTGGGGCACATAATTGGAGTGTACTGTGTAAGTTTCAAGGAATTTCTATGTGCCAAATCCGAGATATGACTTGAAACGCAAGGATATATTTTGAATGCGTACAAATTTCGAAAAAGTCGATTTACTCAAAATTTCTCTTACCGATTTCGGCCTCATATAATCCTTTTAATTTGGTCCGATTTCATCACATAAACTTCAAAATACACCAACATTAACTTCAAAGTTTTTTTTTGGAAGATCACAAATATCGCTGTTCATTGCGTACAATTTTGCATATCGTGAATTGGAACAAAATGGGTACAAAGTGATGACATACTGTAGATTGGAACAAAATGGGTACAAAGTGATGACATACTAAAAGTTGGAACAAAATGGGTACAAGATGTTGACAAACCGTAAATTGGAACAGAATGGGTACAAAGTGTCTGCAAATCTTAAAATGGAACGATGGCTTGGCTTTTTTCCCGCTCAGATATATGTCATCATTTTTGTACCCAATTTGTTCCAATTTTGCGGAAACATCATATTTTGGTTTGCGTAGGGCGCAATGTCAAATTTATAGATTGAAGTCGATTTTTCACTAGTTAGCGTAACATAAGCGTGGCGCGCGCGCGACCAATACCGTGGGAAAAGTTAATCTGTCCATACTCTCGAAATAATCATACCTACCTTAGAGTACCTTAGAGTCCGTTTAGCCGGGATTCGTAGGATGTTACCCGGGATCACAGATGGGCGACGTCAACATGCGAGTCTTCCAAGCCTGCCATTCTGGAACATCTCTGAAGATTCCATTCAAGAAGGCTGTTGCTGTTTACAGCAGTGTATCCTGTTGTTGGAGGTGTGTCGGGAAAGCTTTCAAGAAATCTTCCCAGAGCCACTTTGAATGAGTCAAGTGTGGACTGTTCGTTTACAGATTTGGGAAGAAGGTTCCAGAGAAGGGCTGCTTTCACTCCAAAGGAGTTGTGGTAGTGGGTTGCTACGGATCTTTGGGCTTTAGAGTTGAGGCTGGGGACAGTTACCTTCAGGCCTAGCCTTAGATTCTTCTTGAAGCTCATGCCAATGTCGTTTGGAGCAGCTCCAGAAGCTATTTTTCATGTGTGGATAATAGTGTATCGCTCTCTGCGTCTCTGGAGTGACATGAGTTTAAGGGTCTTTAGGCGTTCCCAGTAGTTTTGTCCTTTACAGCTACTGATTTTCCTTGTGAAGTTTCGCTGGATGTTTTCGATATCTCTGATATCTTCAACTTTCGCTGGGTTCCAAACAGGGCAGCAGTACTCATCGATCATTGCTGATATTTCTTAACACGACTTTAATTCATAAATTTTTGCTTTGATTTGTGATAGAATATTATTTTATTTTAATGAATTTACTTAAGATTCTAGGGACGGCACTTTCATGGTTGTCAAAAGTTCTCAGCTCCATCTTAATCACTAAATGTTACTATTTTGTTTGTGAAAGATTTTGAATTCATTCATATCCTAATGGATTAGATTCATGTTTATTTGTTAATTCGAAAAGTAAGTTACAATTTACAAACCATCTCGGCATCTCATCATTGATCATTCACAAATTACAGTCCGTTATTTTCCATAGATCTATAGATGATTATCATCAAAAATACAACCATCGATCAGATTCAGAAACCGTACCTCAAGTCAAAGTTCATCTCTTTTGTAAATCATTTTACCAAAATCAGTAAGTTCGTTCTTAACAAAGCCTCTAATTGCCATTACTTCGGACTCAATACCCAGAAACCCGTCCTCATCAATAGAACAATTCAATCTGCATCAAAAGAAAAAATTGAGCCTGACTATACTCTTGAATCAAATGTACATCCTCAATCTCAGAATAATGCCCTACATAACACTGACTCATCACCAATAAATTTCCTCAACCTTACAGAAAAAGAGCAGGAATTTGTACAATATGAAATGCATAAAAGTAAAGAGGTCTCTGTTGCACTACTATTCTGATAATTCATCACATCTTGAATAACTTCCGCACAATTGAGTAATGAAAAATTACAGTATCTGCTATTTGTTTTGTGTATAAAGCCGACAATTTGCTGAGTAGCAGTAGACTATATGTTCCAGTGTCATCATCTGGTGGGAATGATGAAAAGTTCTTAAATTTTGCATTATGTTTTCACTTCTGATATTCTGAAACTCTCATTTAATGCCTACCAACTGTATATTGTGTGCAATATTTTAATCAGAAATCAATCAAAAGGACGAAATGAAGAACATCATTGACCTCAAAATAGCAGCATGGCTATTACACTCAGATAGTGTTCCACAAACTATTCATGACCTTGAAATGCAACATTGCATCCAAACTGGAAAACAAATCACAGCTCAATGATTCGATGAGTGAAATGTATTTTTCTTTAGAAAAACTGCTTATTTTCAAAGCAATAATTTATAAAAAGCTTGAGGATGAAAAGTTGTTGAACCTTTTAAATATCTTGAGTGTCCCCTTCTTAGTACAATTTGTCAAATGGGACAGAGTGGTATTTGTATAGACAAAGACAAGTTTGAAATTTTGAAAGTATCTCAATGTGAGACTGGCTGAAATTGAACGAGAAGCAGATAGCTTGTTGGCAAAAATATCACTAACCAGCACTTCAACTTAGGCAATTATTATATGATGTGAAACTTGATACAGAAATCAGTGATTCTATTGACAACTGTTGCAACCAAAGAAAAACAAGCGTGCCTTTTGAAAATTGCAGACCTACCCTCTCCCAGGTTATTCAAATCATAGAACCATAAATGAAATCTAATATATTGATGGACTTCAGCGTATATGGGGTTTGAACTTTATCCTTCATGGGATCAACCTCAGCTGCTACTGTAAAATTACTGCATTTAATCCTAATGTTCAGGCTTTCTAAGATTAAATTGAACTCAACCAAGAGAATGAAAGCAATTGCCAGTATGAAAGAGATATCATTGTTCCTTCTCCTGGGTATAAATTTGTTGGTGTTGATTTTGTTCCATTGAACTTAGGTTCTTGCCCTTTTCAAAGATCAAGAACTTATTGCGATATTTTCAAAGCCTGGGGATATCTTTACTACATACATCATCCTGGAAAGAATTGCCCTATGATTCTTTCACCTCAGAAAGGAATCGGACTAAACGAGTTTGTTATAAATTATCTGTGAGTGGGTCTTCCAAAATTACAAATATTAGAAATAAGTTTTTCTGAAGCAAGGTATTATTAAATAGTTTTCTATTAGGTTTTAAAAATATATGATTCACAAACCTTCCAATATAAGCAAAGGTGACAGACCAAAAAGCTAAGAACTATATTGAATCACGTTTGCGCCATTTTTTCTGATATCAACCATAGCAATTTTTGCTCTGAGAAAATCTAATCGAACGACAAGCCAAATTTTGTCATTCAGGGATCTGCAGCTGATATTTTAAAAGTTTCCATAGCAGTTATCAGACTATTCTGGTGGAAATCACCACATAGATGCTAAGCTCCCTTATTCAGATTCATGATGAATTGTTATAAGGGGTTCATGATAGGTATGTCACTCTGAGTTCTCTGATGTTATTTGATATTTTAGAATCTAATTTCACTCTCCTGAAATTCATTTATCCAGTTCCTCTGAAAGTTATGTCCAGAATGGAGAATCATGGGAAATATGAATAATTACTGCAGCCCTAACAATAAATTTATTTAAAGATTTAAGTTAGATTTGATAATGTGCCCACAAAATATCAAATGGTACAGCGGTATCACTGTCTGTTTTAACCAGAAATCAAATGAAAATAAAAAAGGGGCAGATAAAATGGACATCAGCATTAAATCTTCCTTTTTCCCGCTTTGTCAGAGGAAAACCTGAAAACAACAAATAATTGGCTAATTGATGCCCATTGATTTTAAAGGGTAGGTTGATTTTGAGGGACACAGTTTTTGACATAGGTAAACATTATATGTAAATGCTTATTTATATCCTGTTATAACAAAATTTGGCACTGAAAGCATTAGTAGGTAATAGGTGTTCTGACATTGAAGTTAATTCTGAAATTTTCTAAAGTTCATAGAATTTTCTAAAAACTAACGAATTAATTTGATATTGAAGTGTTGTTGACCGTTTCGAAAAAGTGAACAAACTGCATGGAACAGGAATTTCTGTGACTTCTTTTGTTCAAGAGTGACAAATTGAAAACGTGAAAGAGGAAAAACGGACACTGACACTCCCCCCTCTTAAAGTTTTAATGCTTAAAGGGACTATCCATGAAGGACGTCCGTGAAATTTTGTCATTTTATACTCCCTCCCCTTACATCGGCAAAGGTCCCCGACCTCAAAATAATACCTCCTCCCCCCGGAAGTCCTCAATTTTATCGAAAAGTTTCTGTATTCCCATTTTACCTTTTTTCTTATTAATTATTGCGACAAAATAGGTCCAAAAATCAGAAATAGCGAAATGTTTGTCAAATCGACCAAAATTTTCATAAAATGCGTACGTCTGGTTCGAGCAAACACCCCCTCCCCCAGCTCTCCGTCCGCAAACGTCCACATTGGCAAGAATGCCCCCTCCCCCCTCATTGCGGACGTCTTTTTTGGATGGTCTTAAATTAATAACATCATGTGTCGCTTTATATCAGGGAAATGGAGAATTGCACCTTGCTAGTTGTTACTACGTTGTGCATGAGTTTATGGATTTGTCCAGTTACTTTTTCTAATATTACAATTACTTGATATACAGTTAGATTCAATCTTATTCATATTGGATCGTGGTTAACCCCTTATTGATTGAAAACTAACAAAGTTGAAAAATAACAATTTTTTGTGTATTTTTCTACTTGATTTTATTCTGCCTCTATCGAATCTATAACCGCCTCTATTCCCTTAGGGATGGTGGAAATCACTCAGATAGCCCATTCCAACCTCCTATCGCATTTTAGAGTCCCTTAAGTTATCTCTCTGGGCAGTGTTCACCGTAACTGCATGTGCAGCAAAAACTCTCTCATTATACAGAATGCACTCATCAACGTTGAAACCATGACAGGCTTTCTGAATCTATTTGAGAACTCGTCAATCAGTTTATGTGCAGTGCGGTAGAGTCATTGGTGGGGTGTGGGAGGAATCAGTCGCACAGAAGACACTTTCTCTGGTCAGATAATGTCAGGACATGTTTTCAGGACACTGAAAACTCGCCGCTTCTCAGCACCTCTACTGAGACAACAACGCTTAAACGGTAAGACCGGTAAAGGGACAGGAATACCATCGAATGTTAGAAAAGTCCTGGTTGAGCATGATAATCTGAAGTTCAGTATAGATCACGTGGAGAGAAGCTATCGAGACTGCTGCAAAGTATTCGGGTAAAGGAAAACGGAAAGCATGAGCTTCACAACACAAATGCAGCGGAGAATAAGAAGCGAGAAAAGGCAGCGTCACCTGATATCGATTCAGAAACTGTACAGTTGAAACTCTGTACTGTTGAGAAGAACATAGAAAACCTGCTCCAACAAGTCGAACAGAAGAAGTCGATGATAAAAACTCGACAAGATACGCTTCAAGATAAGCTGTCTAATCTTAGGAGAAGTCTGGAAGCTCCGATATAAGGTTATGATTTACGATTCTTATTCATAACAGATGTCCTACATTTTTTGGTACATCGAGCAAACGCGCCTCCAGGTCCTGGTGAACTTTTGGCAATGTGCTTGGTTATGGAATGCTCTCTTTTGTATTGTCAGACGTTGAATGACCCCCGCGACAGATATCCTACATAGCTACAAAGCTAAAACAATCATCACAATCGGAATAGGCGTTGATTAACGATTTAGGAATGTATACCTGTGAAAGCAGATGATTATTACCGCAGAAGTTCAACTGTCGCCCTCTGGAAATCGGGATTATATTATTTTGATTTGGCAAGATGAGATCGAAACGGGGAAATAGATTTTGAAAGCAATAAAATCTTAAATCGATTGTGCCAGTGGCAAATTTATGTAGTAAATTTTGGTTTGCGTAGGGCGCAATGTCAAATTTATAGATTGAAGTCGATTTTTCACTAGTTAGCGTAACATAAGCGTGGCGCGCGACCAATACCGTGGGAAAAGTTAATCTGTCCATACTCTACAACTCGAAAATTTCGAGTTGTAGAGTATGGACAGATTACCTTATTACAGGAAATATCGCCTACAGAAAAATGAGCCTACATGTCATTAAGCTACATGAAATTAAGCCCTTTTTTGAGGCCCTAGGGCTTAATTACATGTAGGCCTAATTTGATGCATTCTTAAATACATGCAGCCAAATTATCATTGTGGAGATATAAGGCGCATGTATAGTGCATCGGTCGATCGAATGGAATTGTTCGATCGATCAACTTAATTGATCGACTGATGTGTTTCACGCAGAAAATCTTTGAGCTAGTAGGGAAACAACTATACTATCGCTAATTAAAACACGATCTATGTAATTTGGGACCAGTAAAACACATCAGTCGTTCAAATGATTTTGATCGATCGACCAATTCCATTCGATCGACCGATGTTCTATACATGCGCCTAAATTTCATGAGATAGAAATTTCAGCCTTGTAAGCTTGTATGCAAATAATCAAGACTTTACATGTTACGAATTAGGAATTTTTGGCTTTATTTGACACTTTGATAGTTTAAATTACTCTCTCCAATTACCATAACACAATTAAGTACAATTGGGGAATTTTCGAGACGATGATTACAATGACAAAATAACCTATAGAATAGATTATCACAGCATCATGAGAATCTTATCAGTTACATCAAATTAATGATCGAATAAGTTTCCACAAAACACCACATAATAGCTGATTATCATTATGGCCTTGATTCTTGAAAACATTGGACGCTATGTAAATTCAGGTTTGAAAGTATGATGGAGTGTCAAGAAGGGAGCTCCAAGATGTGTCTATTGCATTATTGATAGTCTTGGCAATACCAGTGGCTCTCCATCCGGCATCAATAATTGAAAAAAAATCAATGTTTTCGAACTTATTATGTTCAAATTTGCTTGAAAAATTAGTCCTCATGAAATTAAGAATACATGTCATTAAGGTGCATGAAATTAAGCCCTTTTTGAGACCTTAGGGCTTCATTATATGTAAACTTAATTTCCTGTAATAACTTTAATAATCATCGATCATTGCTGATATTTCTTAACACGACTTTAATTCATAAATTTTTGCTTTGATTTGTGATAGAATATTATTTTATTTTAATGAATTTACTTAAGATTCTAGGGACGGCACTTTCATGGTTGTCAAAAGTTCTCAGCCCCATCTTAATCACTAAATGTTACTATTTTGTTTGTGAAAGATTTTGGATTCATTCATATCCTAATGGATTAGATTCATGTTTATTTGTTAATTCGAAAAGTAAGTTACAATTTACAAACCATCTCGGCATCTCATCATTGATCATTCACAAATTACAGTCCGTTATTTTCCATAGATCTATAGATGATTATCATCAAAATACAACCATCGATCAGATTCAGAAACCGTACCTCAAGTCAAAGTTCATCTCTTTTGTAAATCATTTTACCAAAATCAGTAAGTTCGTTCTTAACAAAAGCCTCTACAATTGTCATTACTTCGGACTCAATACCCAGAAACCCGTCCTCATCAATATCCATTTTTCCTAGAATGGCCTTCACTTTCTCCCTCAAATGTCTCCTGTCGTCGGAGACCCAGGCAAGGACCTCTTGAGGGGAAAGTAGCATGTCCTTGTCGGTGTCTAGCTCCTGGATGAAGATGTCAATGTGTCGTTTGAGGGAGGGGTCCTTATCCCTCCTTACTGCCAACTCCCTCTCAGACAACCCCAGATACTCTGCTAGTGACAGACTTCTGTCTCTGTTCCTGACAACACGTTTCGTAAGTTAACAGAATTCTGAATGATGGATAAAATCCTTATTGAAATCGATGAATTATAGCACGACAAATTTCAACATTAAATAACGGACTGAAGTGACATCTATGCCTCGTATGATACACTAATTAAAAGGTCTACCTGTCCCTGTCCCTCATCTCCTCCTCGAACACGTGGTCCCTCATTTCAGGTGCTATCTCGGGGAACACGAAGAGAGCGAACTCCTCCTCGCACAGCTGGGAGTTGGTGTCCTTGTCTGCCCGGCTGAAGCGCCGCTCTTCGTGAGCTGCGTACTCGCTGCCCTGCAATGGGCATAATTACAGTGCGACAAGCACACGTAAGTGAGTACTGCACATGTCATCTCTTTACTACTTTACTACATTCTGGGTTATTTGTCCTTTTGTGGGGTCCCCGTGTCCTCTTATAACGTGTTAAATATTTCTCATCGTCCTCCCTTGTTTCCGCGTATCAAAGCATATTACTACTTTTCTTTATCTTAGGTACTGGAGGTAAGAAAGCCGTTGCTAAAGTTCTAAGCCAAGCGTCGAGCTTTCTCTTGAATTTCATGGTTTCCAATATAACATTCACTCTTCTTCATCTGTCTTTTACACTTGGTAGGGAAGTCTCGTATACTCATTTACCTCTGGGGCTGCACTCTAATACCCCATGTTATCGTTTCATTCTCGGGTCTATGTGCTGTTGCATACTTGGACATATTATACCCTAACTACCGTAGTTGAATAATTTGTGGCGATATGTCAATGGATCCCATGGTAAATTAGTCCTCATTTTGGGCTAGTAATATTATAACAGCTCTTTTATTAAAAAATAATGGAGCTGCCCTTTCAATCAACATTGTATGAGTTGTATTGATGCATTAATTGCACTGTGACGCATGTTTTATGATATCACAATAGCGTTGTATCTTAAATTCTGAGAAGTGTTCGGATTATCTCATCGTACTATTGTCATTTACCTCAGTGAACCCCATGTAGGTCTTCAGCTCTGAAAATGTGACTGCTTTATCCCCATCCCTGTCTGCACCATCCCACATTTCCTTGAGTTCCTTAGCCTTCTGTCTGATGTCTATGTGATAATACCACTCTAAGAGCTGAAAATAAGCGTTTTATTTCATAATGTAGCAATATGTCTTGCATACATAACCTCTGCTACAGTTCCTCGTAGGAGGATGCTTGATTCTTTGACATTATTAATTGATTGTTGAGTTGTTGTAACTACTCGCTGTTTCATAAAATTAATATTTGCTATTCGATAAAACATCGACTTTTCGATAGATTTGAAAATGATGCCCGATTTTTGGCTCTGTCTTTCTCGTCTATGATCATCAAAATATTTAAGGTATAGATACTACCTAAAAATCAGTATATGAAAAGCTAAAAATCTGCACATTTAACCTCGTCTGGTGAAAGGACTCCATCCTTGTTTTCATCATAGGACCGCGCTATCTGCTGTAGTCTGGATTTAATCTGAGCTTCCGGTGACTCGGTAATAGGTCCTGGTTTGAGGAGGAGGAGGACGAGGAAGCCGAGTAACCCTAGTATCGGGAGGAACTGCTTCAGTCTAGACACGCTGTCTTTCACAATGGTCATCTGGTTTGAGATATAGCCATGAGATAAAAGATTCCTGTTCCAGGTTATTGCTTTATTGTGACAAATGCCACAACTGTAAACATGATAGGAAGTTTGGATGCAGTAGAATTTCATTGCGTCATGGCCTATGGGCACGTTATTCGAACAGCTCCTTTTATACTATGATGTCACGAAAGACTCAAATAGCTCACTAAAAATTAGTAAATAATAGTTGCACAATATATGAAATCTTTTATATAAAAATTTTAACAAAAATAGAATAATGCTAATAATAAAGAGATCGACATAGCAATTGTTGTTTAGTGACATGATGACCAAATAAACAAATAAGCTGATGATGCAATGACATAGTACAATATGTTCGGTGTACATGAAACAAATACTACTATTCGGAATCTGACGCCATCTGATCAATTTGCCTCTCACCTGCATTGTACTTGGATACTAAATACCGCGCGTGATTGATGTACTGTTCCATATATCACCACATAGGTACTTCTAATCCTGCTGTGTAAGTCACCCCACAGCACCTTTCATTAGTGTGCGATCTATGAGCACGAAACACTTATGATCATGCTTTATTCTTAATTAAAATTCTCTTGCGTTGTCAGTTGAATGTTCCTTCGGTAGTGTCACGAGTACATTCTTAGGTTATATCTAATTAAATAATCTCAATGAATTTGGTTCATTGGATCGAACATCGTGACCGTCTCACATTGTATACTTCGAACGTCCCAGCGAAAAAGGTTGAACCACTTTTGATTAATACGTAATATTTCGATTATACTAGTATAGTCTCATAGGTATGTGACAGCGCTTGTTCTTTCGTAGTCTTTCTGACCTATGAAGGTATGGTAATATAATGTTGCAAGACCGATATTTGTGTGAAAAGGACGAGGCGTATAGCTGATTCTTAGAAATTTAATCAAAATGTTCATTGGCCTATACTAATGAATATCTAGTATTCTATCTAAGTTACATTTAATCGCGCTAATTAGATTGTTAATAAAACATGTCTCACAATTTCAAATCAGTACTACTTTGGAACTTTTTTGACAGTAATTTGTCGCACAGAGCGCACGTGGCTCTGCATTCTTGGGGCTTCTGTTTTTAAAGTTTTACAACGACGTACAGTGGCATACTTAACCAACTTTTTCTACAATCAAAACTGTTAACTGTGACTCCGTTTGCTGGTGATGAGATAAGGCCTGTCTTGTTTAAAAGTCTTGTTCAAAATTTTCCTATATTAACGTAGTTCACACGAAAATTCTCTTACCTCAAACAGTTCGCCAGAAATAGGTCAGTAAAATTGTTTATGGAACTTACTAAGTATATTCACCCCACCACTCCGGAGACACATGTTTGTTTTATTTAGTTGAGATATTACCCTACTAGGATGGTATCACTTTTAGTTATCTATCTGAGCATCTAAATCTTGTCTATACTCTGTATTATCACATAGCAAAGTAGTTATAACTTCAAACTGTTCTTATTGATTGACTGTCTGGTATGACATGATTAATACCTACTCTAATATTGACTTTATAAAGTCAACGCAATATTAGATTCATATTCATAAAGTCATACCAGACAAAGAAAAACTTCTGTTCGAATCAAGGTGTGGTGGTGATAAATCACCACCAAATCTTGCTTCGAACAGACGTTTTTTCTTAATGTTACAATAGTACGTTTACACTGCGCGTTGTACTTTAGTAGATTTACATTATCCATGTTTGAAATGACCTCAACGAACCGTACTATGGAGGCCTTCAGTCGAGCTTATGATGCTATTTCGGTACTTTTGCTATTGTAATAATGGAACATATTTTAATCTACGAACTACAGTCTGATCCATCCAAATCTTTTGGTTACAAAAGGCAAATGAATTGTGGACCAAATTATGAACCAAATATGCCCAGTGACAGAACACTGCTGATCTGCCACGCTCAGCGTGGCGACATGTCGGCCTTCTCCAGACGTGATTTTGGCGAAAAATGGACGATGATCATAATCAATATATAATAGCTTTGGAAGCAAAAGGGCGATTCAATATTCATGACATTGGCGATTTCACCAAATTTCGTCGTTGCATTGGTCAGAAAATGTCGTTATTATAGCTCCTGCAATGACCTAAGTCGTCATGAGAGTGAAGACGTGATCTCAGATCACGTCTGCACTCTCCGATCAGCGTTTTGCCACTCTCAGCATTTTCCTTGTGTTTGAATAATGTGCGTAATTAAGCAAAGAATTGTGAACTAATGACATCAAAACACCGTTGAAATGTCATAGTCCATCGCAACGAAAAGTTTTGCAGCTATCAGATAATGTCTTCACAATCAGATCGGTGTTTTGCCACTTTCAGAGCGGAGACGTGATTTAATCACGTCTCCGCGCTGAGCGTGGCAAAATGCTGATCTGAGCGTGCAGACGTGATCTGAAATCACGTCTCCGCTCTGAAAGTGGTAAAACACTGATCTGAGTGTGAAGCCATAATCTGATAGCTGCAAAACTTTTCGTTGCGATGGTTCGCGACATTTTGACAGTGACCTGATGTCATTAGTTAATATTCTTTAACTAATTACATTCGTGTAAACACAAGGCTATAAGATGCATTTTAAGTGTAATATTTTTCTTTTGAAAGTGCCGTAACTGAGTGTAGTAAAATGCTGATCTTCGGCCAGCAAGGCAGTCACCACGCATACCTCGGCTTTTTATTTTGGGGCGTGTGCTTCTTACCCAGCGCACAGTGATGTGTAATCACTAAGGGATCGTTCACATATTACGTAATCAATTTTTGGGCATTTTACCTCCCCCCCCCCTCCGTAATCAAACGTAATCATGGCCAAACCCCCCTCTTTTTCGGAAAATATTGCATGTCATGACTAACCCCCCCCTCCTTCAGTTTTTGACGTCACCAAAACTATATTAACTGACAAATATTTGAACAGTATCGTGTTTCAATTCAGTATCAACATCATCGACTTGAAGATGACATTCAAAGCTTTATTTAGTTTTTCCTACGGAAATCTTGCCTACGACAACTCCTCTGACAATGAGATGGACACCTCCTCTTTCTCTTGCTCCAATGCATCCTCATCTGCTCCAACAGATCATCCTCCTCCTCCTCTACACCTGAGGCCCCCAGTTCCACTAAAGAGCCAGAAGTCAACGTCGTTGGTCCCACCTCAACCTCCTTCAAAACCGATGGGACAAGTTCAGTATCCGTGTCTGCTCATCTGCCACCAAAAGTGCCAGATCAGAGTCTGGCAACTTCTGAACAACTGCCTTCCTACACCTTCATCAAAAGATTGATTCCTGGATAATGGAGCTGCGGATGTACGCCAAGACCTCCTGGCATCAACTCTAGAGCTCTAGGGAAAGAAAAGGCCTCCGAACCTCTCATCAAGCACAGAGCAGCCGTCTTATATAAGTATGTACAAAGAGGCACTGAAGTGGTTCGGAAGAATTCAACGAATGGGTTCATCCTCCACATAAATTCTCACTACGGGCAGCACTAAAGGAACTATACATTCTGAACCATATTGAGTTAGAGTAGATCATGTTTTAATCATAATTATGAAATTTTGAAAATTTTTCTCTGCAAATGGTTAATTTTGGTAATAAATTCGGATATCCTTTAAATTTTCATAAAAATTCTTGAAATTTTCATGAAAATTCTTGAAATTTTCATGAAAATTCTTGAAATTTTTATGAAAATTCTTGAAATTTTCATGAAAATTAGTGAAATTTTCATAAAATCCTTGAAATTTTCATGAAAATTTAGATATTTTGATTACGTAATCATTGGCCAAACCCCCTCCCCTCGTAATCAAACGTAATCATTTGAAACCCCTCCCCCCTCGGCTGATTACGTAATATGTGAACGATCCCTAATCACCTTAAACAAATAAATGAACGAAACACACTCACTAAGTAGATTCAGGCCATGCTGTGAGACGATACAAAATCGATAAGGTATAGGTTCGGGAAAAAGTATGCCGGTGATGGAAGACGTGATTTGGTACTCCTGAAATTCGGGATCGGCGAGGTGCTGACTGTGTTCTGTCACTGGGCAAATATGAACCAATATGAGTTATCTGATTTACTTGATAGTATAACAATACCTTCAATAGCAAGCATCAATTAAACACTTACAAAGTTACAATATCCAGTATCCTCTAAATTGTTTTTCCGCATTAAAATTTTGGCTTCTGGACTAAGGATTCATCATACACTTAAAACTTTAACTCGTTGTCTGCGTGTGATATCTGCTTATTATATTTCTTGATGATTAGTTTTCGGTTTTCTTACTTAAAGGTACCAAACGACCGGTTACCTTTTCTAGAATCTTGCGCGCGCGGATATAAGCGCGTAGAATCCGCGGATGGTCGCATACCGCGCCTTCCATCAAGTATGGCCGATACAAATCGTCAACGCTCCAGGGGTTCCCGGGGTCCAATTTCAAAAAACCGGATATCCTCGGTCTTGTCTCACCGAGATCTATCGCTCAGGGGTTGAGCACCAAAAATTTAATTTTTTTGGTGCACCCTAGCCGACTATTTTCTGACCAAACAACAGTATTTCTTCCCACTCGGGTCTGACGACCCTCGTCCCGATTCAACGCTTAAGTAGATTTTTGAGTGCTCCTTTATAAAATAAAATTTCATTTTAAGCTGTCGCTGAACCTATTTTCGCTGAACCTTTTTTCTACTTTCTGATCCCGAGCAAACTCATGATTCCCATCGACCTAACCAGACCACCTTAGCTTTCCCTCACACTATCCTCAGTAGGTTTCAATAGTTATCTTTTGTCCATAATATATTATTAGCTGAGCTTGGCCGTTCTTATATTCAGTTGCTGATTGTTGTTATTATGTGATTACCATCAGTCTCATTCTATACTTTGATGATAACTTACTTTTACAACCTTGGATAACTTACTTTTACAACCTTATTTTAACATGGTTTTACTTCAGAACTCGACCTCAAGGCTATAGACATTCCTCAACTATCCTCACTACTTCCATCATCACTTTTGGGCATATCATCCTCCCTTGATGACTCAAGACTAAGAACTTAGAAACTTCCAGCTCTAAGACTCCCTAGTGTATCCATGAACTATATAAGAAAGATATAGTGTTTTCTATCAAAACCCAAGTTTAATAGTTTATTTATCCAAAACGTCATGTTCTCTTGGATTAAGATATGATATAGTTTTTAAAGACTTGTTGAAGTATTTATTTATTCAGTTATTTATTTTCCAGCCATTTAAAGTGTCGTAGCTTATCTCACTCTTATCTTGATTCAAATTGGGCAGAGGGCAAATTCATGGTCTGGGCAGCGACTGTTATTCAATGCAAGAAAATCGGCACGATACCCTTTCCCTGCTCTTAACTGAGCATAACTAACCAAGGCCTATGAATCCGTAAACCAACGAAAGTATAAGTTTTAGATTATTTCTATAGCCAAATGTGACTGGAGCCTTGTGCCCCCATCTGCACTAAACAAAATGTTACATTCTGTTAAGTAGTAAGTAGGAAAACTGACCTAACTTCCCCGTTACGGATTTGTAGTAGGAACTTCCCTGTTGCTCTTTATTCCTTTATCTATAACTCCCTCACACGTCCATAGATCCCAAAACCGGCCATACCCCAGCGATTAACACCGTATAACCAAACTTACACGGTCGCTAAAACAAGCTTGGGAGGGGTATAATAAGCGGTTACATGTCGAAGTGGTGACCGTATACCGCAACTTACATGGTCGAGGCGACAGCCGAGACTGTGTAAGTTGGATAATGGACGAGGCGTGCCGAGTTCATTATCGAAGGTACACGGTCACAGCTGAGATCATTGCCAGGCGTTGCCTGGCCCCCTCGCGCGCGCGAAGCGCGCGCGCCCCGATTCGCAAAGTACCATATTTTGAAAAAAATATGGGGCAGGCAACGTCTGGCTATGAGATCATGGAACCGGATTATACCCCGACCGGAAATAGCTTTGGCCGACTATTTTCTGACCAAACAACAGTATTTCTTCCCACTCGGGTCTGACGACCCTCGTCCCGATTCAACGCTTAAGTAGATTTTTGAGTGCTCCTTTATAAAATAAAATTTCATTTTAAGCTGTCGCTGAACCTATTTTCGCTGAACCTATTTTCTACTTTCTGATCCTGTGCAAACTCATGATTCCCATCGACCTAACCAGACCACCTTAGCTTTCCCTCACACTATCCCCAGTAGGTTTCAATAGTTATCTTTTGTCCATAATATATTATTAGCTGAGCTTGGTCGTTCTTATATTCAGTTGCTGATTGTTGTTATTATGTGATTCTCATCAGTCTCATTATCTACTCTTGATAACTAACTTTTACGACCTTTGATAACTTACTTTTACAACCTTATTTTAACATGGTTTAACTTCAGAACTCGATCTCAAGGCTATAGGCATTCCTCAACTATCCTCACTACTTCCATCACCACTTTTGGGCATATCATCCTCCCTTGATGACTCAAGACTAAAAACTTAGAAACTTCCAGCTTTAAGACTCCCAGCTCGTGTATCTATGAACTTTATAGGAAAGATATATTGTATTCTATCAAAACCCAAGTTTAAGAGTTTATTTATCAAAACGTCATGTTCTCTTGGATTAAGATATGATATAGTTTTTATAGGCTTGTTGAAGTATTTATTTATTCTGTTATTTATTTTCCAGCCATTTAAAGTGTCTTTGCTTATCTCACTCTTATCTTGATTCAAATTGGGCAGAGGGCTAATTCACGGTCTGGGCGGCAACTGTTATTCAATGCTAGAAAACTTGGCTCGATACCCTTTCCCTGCTCTTAACTGAGCATAACTAACCAAGGCCTATGAATCCGTAAACCAACGATAGTATAAGTTTTAGATTATTTCTATAGCCAAATGTGACTGGAGCCTTGTGCCCCCATCTGCACTAAACAAAATGTTACATTCTGTTACGTAGTAAGTAGGAAAACTGACCTAACTTCCCCGTTACGGATTTGTAGTAGGAACTTCCCTGTTGCTCTTTATTCCTTTATCTATAACTCCCTCACACGTCCATAGATCCCAAAACCGGCCATACCCCAGCGATTAACACCGTATAACCAAACTTACACGGTCGCTAAAACAAGCTTGGGAGGGGTATAATAAGCGGTTACATGTCGAAGTGGTGACCGTATACCGCAACTTACATGGTCGAGGCGACAGCCGAGACTGTGTAAGTTGGATAATGGACGAGGCGTGCCGAGTTCATTATCGAAGGTACACGGTCACAGCTGAGATCATTGCCAGGCGTTGCCTGGCCCCCTCGCGCGCGCGAAGCGCGCGCGCCCCGATTCGCAGAGTACCATATTTTGAAAAAAATATGGGGCAGGCAACGTCTGGCTATGAGATCATGGAACCGGATTATACCCCGACCGGAAATAGCTTTGGCCGACTATTTTCTGACCAAACAACAGTATTTCTTCCCACTCGGGTCTGACGACCCTCGTCCCGATTCAACGCTTAAGTAGATTTTTGAGTGCTCCTTTATAAAATCAAATTTCATTTTAAGCTTTTTTGCACTGTTATTCAATGGAGACCGTATAACCAAACTTACACGGTCGCTAAATCAAGCTTGGGAGGGGTATAACCAAACTTACACGGTCGCTAAAACAATTACTCCATGTTACGGAGCCTTATTTTGCGCGCGCAAGCGCGCCTCTTCGAAAAGCGCGCGCAAGCGCGAACAAACAGGGACACGTAACATGTGGTAATAAAACAAGCTTGGGAGGGGTATAATATAAATTACTACAAAATTGTACGCAATGAACAGCGATATTTGTGATCTTTCAAAAAAACTTTGAAGTTAATGTTGGTGTATTTTGAAGTTTATGCGATGAATCGGACCAAATTAAAAGGATTATATGAGGCCGATAATTGGAACCCATTAGCAAGCTTTCGGGTGACACACTCGAGAAATGACTTGAAACGCAAGGATATATTTAGAATGCATACAAATTTCGAAAAAGTCGATTTACTGAAAATTTCTCTTACCGATTTTCACCAAACTTTCAAGATATGTTAAGGAACATAATTTGAGAGTACTGTGTAAGTTTCAAGGAATTTCTATGTGCCAAATCCGAGATATGACTTGAAACGCAAGGATATATTTGGAATGCGTACAAATTTCAAAAAAGTCGATTTACTCAAAATTTCTCTTACCGATTTTCACCAAACTTTCAGGATATCTTGGGGCACATAATTGGAGTGTACTGTGTAAGTTTCAAGGAATTTCTATGTGCCAAATCCGAGATATGACTTGAAACGCAAGGATATATTTTGAATGCGTACAAATTTCGAAAAGTCGATTTACTCAAAATTTCTCTTACCGATTTTCACCAAACTTTCAGGATATCTTGGGGCACATAATTGGAGTGTACTGTGTAAGTTTCAAGGAATTTCTATGTGCCAAATCCGAGATATGACTTGAAACGCAAGGATATATTTTGAATGCGTACAAATTTCGAAAAGTCGATTTACTCAAAATTTCTCTTACCGATTTTCACCAAACTTTCAGGATATCTTGGGGCACATAATTGGAGTGTACTGTGTAAGTTTCAAGGAATTTCTATGTGCCAAATCCGAGATATGACTTGAAACGCAAGGATATATTTTGAATGCGTACAAATTTCGAAAAAGTCGATTTACTCAAAATTTCTCTTACCGATTTTCACCAAACTTTCAGGATATCTTGGGGCACATAATTGGAGTGTACTGTGTAAGTTTCAAGGAATTTCTATGTGCCAAATCCGAGATATGACTTGAAACGCAAGGATATATTTTGAATGCGTACAAATTTCGAAAAAGTCGATTTACTCAAAATTTCTCTTACCGATTTTCACCAAACTTTCAGGATATCTTGGGGCACATAATTGGAGTGTACTGTGTAAGTTTCAAGGAATTTCTATGTGCCAAATCCGAGATATGACTTGAAACGCAAGGATATATTTTGAATGCGTACAAATTTCGAAAAGTCGATTTACTCAAAATTTCTCTTACCGATTTTCACCAAACTTTCAGGATATCTTGGGGCACATAATTGGAGTGTACTGTGTAAGTTTCAAGGAATTTCTATGTGCCAAATCCGAGATATGACTTGAAACGCAAGGATATATTTTGAATGCGTACAAATTTCGAAAAAGTCGATTTACTCAAAATTTCTCTTACCGATTTTCACCAAACTTTCAGGATATCTTGGGGCACATAATTGGAGTGTACTGTGTAAGTTTCAAGGAATTTCTATGTGCCAAATCCGAGATATGACTTGAAACGCAAGGATATATTTTGAATGCGTACAAATTTCGAAAAAGTCGATTTACTCAAAATTTCTCTTACCGATTTTCACCAAACTTTCAGGATATCTTGGGGCACATAATTGGAGTGTACTGTGTAAGTTTCAAAGAATTTCTATGTAATTTCAAGAGAAATTTTGAGTAAATCGACTTTTCGAAATTTGTACGCATTCAAAATATATCCTTGCATTTCAAGTCATATCGGATTTGGCACATAGAAAGTCCTGAAACTTACACAGTTACTCAAAATCAATTATGTGCCCGAGATATCCTGAAAGTTTGGTGAAAATCGGTAAGAGAAATTTTGAGTAAATCGACTTTTCGAAATTTGTACGCATTCAAAATATATCCTTGCGTTTCAAGTCATATCTCGGATTTGGCACATAGAAATTCCTTGAAACTTACACAGTACACTCCAATTGCTTCAAGATATCCTGAAAGTTTGGTGAAAATCGGTAAGAGAAATTTTGAGTAAATCGACTTTTTCGAAATTTGTACGCATTCAAAATATATCCTTGCGTTTCAAGTCATATCTCGGATTTGGCACATAGAAATTCCTTGAAACTTACACAGTACACTCAATTATGTGCCCCAAGATATCCTGAAAGTTTGGTGAAAATCGGTAAGAGAAATTTTGAGTAAATCGACTTTTCGAAATTTGTACGCATTCAAAATATATCCTTGCGTTTCAAGTCATATCTCGGATTTGGCACATAGAAATTCCTTGAAACTTACACAGTACACTCCAATTATGTGCCCCAAGATATCCTGAAAGTTTGGTGAAAATCGGTAAGAGAAATTTTGAGTAAATCGACTTTTTCGAAATTTGTACGCATTCAAAATATATCCTTGCGTTTCAAGTCATATCTCGGATTTGGCACATAGAAATTCCTTGAAACTTACACAGTACACTCCAATTATGTGCCCCAAGATATCCTGAAAGTTTGGTGAAAATCGGTAAGAGAAATTTTGAGTAAATCGACTTTTTCGAAATTTGTACGCATTCAAAATATATCCTTGCGTTTCAAGTCATATCTCGGATTTGGCACATAGAAATTCCTTGAAACTTACACAGTACACTCCAATTATGTGCCCCAAGATATCCTGAAAGTTTGGTGAAAATCGGTAAGAGAAATTTTGAGTAAATCGACTTTTCGAAATTTGTACGCATTCAAAATATATCCTTGCGTTTCAAGTCATATCTCGGATTTGGCACATAGAAATTCCTTGAAACTTACACAGTACACTCCAATTATGTGCCCCAAGATATCCTGAAAGTTTGGTGAAAATCGGTAAGAGAAATTTTGAGTAAATCGACTTTTCGAAATTTGTACGCATTCAAAATATATCCTTGCGTTTCAAGTCATATCTCGGATTTGGCACATAGAAATTCCTTGAAACTTACACAGTACACTCCAATTATGTGCCCCAAGATATCCTGAAAGTTTGGTGAAAATCGGTAAGAGAAATTTTGAGTAAATCGACTTTTTCGAAATTTGTACGCATTCAAAATATATCCTTGCGTTTCAAGTCATATCTCGGATTTGGCACATAGAAATTCCTTGAAACTTACACAGTACACTCCAATTATGTGCCCCAAGATATCCTGAAAGTTTGGTGAAAATCGGTAAGAGAAATTTTGAGTAAATCGACTTTTTCGAAATTTGTACGCATTCAAAATATATCCTTGCGTTTCAAGTCATATCTCGGATTTGGCACATAGAAATTCCTTGAAACTTACACAGTACACTCCAATTATGTGCCCCAAGATATCCTGAAAGTTTGGTGAAAATCGGTAAGAGAAATTTTGAGTAAATCGACTTTTTCGAAATTTGTACGCATTCAAAATATATCCTTGCGTTTCAAGTCATATCTCGGATTTGGCACATAGAAATTCCTTGAAACTTACACAGTACACTCCAATTATGTGCCCCAAGATATCCTGAAAGTTTGGTGAAAATCGGTAAGAGAAATTTTGAGTAAATCGACTTTTTCGAAATTTGTACGCATTCAAAATATATCCTTGCGTTTCAAGTCATATCTCGGATTTGGCACATAGAAATTCCTTGAAACTTACACAGTACACTCCAATTATGTGCCCCAAGATATCCTGAAAGTTTGGTGAAAATCGGTAAGAGAAATTTTGAGTAAATCGACTTTTACGAAATTTGTACGCAGCGTACATTGCGTACACGAAAGTCCAACTCGGGACTTCCCAGTAGGACATAAATCGAAAGTGTACCAAGAATACTGCCGAAAGTAAGGTGTTTTGGTACGACACTTTTTAGAAAACTACTCGTCAGATTTTAAAGAAACTTTTTATTCAAGGCAAGCATGACCCAGAGGATAAAGAAAGGTCAAAAAATTGGTAGGTCTATGTGCTAACTTTCGAGAAATAATCGAACACATGGAAATGTTATTTTAGCGATTTTTACGGTATTTTGGTACAACGGGTATCTCACAATAACCGCACCAAACTAACCTATTAGCCCTGCACATTCTCACAATACCCGCACCAAACTAATCTATTAGCCCTGCACAATCTCACAATACCCGCACCAAACTAACCTATTAGCCCTGCACAATCTCACAATACCCGCACCAAACTAACCTATTAGCCTTGCACAATCTCACAATACCCGCACCAAACTAACCTATTAGCCCTGCACAATCTCACAATACCTGCACCAAACTAACCTATTAGCCCTGCACAATATCACAATACCCGCACCAAACTAACCTATTAGCCCTGCACAATCTCACAATACCCGCACCAAACTAACCTATTAGCCCTGCACAATCTCACAATACCCGCACCAAACTAACCTATTAGCCCTGCACAATCTCACAATACCCGCACCAAACTAAACTATTAGCCCTGCACAATCTCAAAATACCCGCACCAAACTAACCTATTAGCCCTGCACATTCTCACAATACCCGCACCAAACTAACCTATTAGCTCTGCACAATCTCACAATACCCGGACTTAACTAACCTATTAGCCCTGCACAATCTCACAATACCTGCACCAAACTAAACTATTAGCCCTGCACAATCTCACAATACCTGCACCAAACTAACCTATTAGCCCTGCACAATCTCACAATACCGGCACTTAACTAACCTATTAGCCCTGCACGATCTCACAATACCCGCACCAAACTAACCTATTAGCTCTGCAGCCTGCAATAAAACGGCATTTGGGCATTTGACCGGCATTAAACCTGCCTTAGACTAGCGCCAGGCTAAAGTGGGAGACAAATCTATGCACCAGCGGACTCCAGCTTATGTTATGTACTTAAACTGATGAAGTTGAGCTAAAATATTTTTTAAAATAATTTTTGGTGTGCTGTGCCCTGCAAAGGGTTTTTATGTTTCACATGTATTATATATTATTTTTCTCTTTCAAAGCCCTTAGTGGTGCCCCAAGTGGGTATCCAATCAATCATTAAATCACAGTAAAACAAGCAGTTAGAAAGTCACAAACACAAATCGACAACAAACAAACGGAATCAATGCTTAAAAATGAATTTAGTCAAAACCTCAAAATTAATATCACACTGTAAAATTAACTATACGCTAGTCTAACGGCTCATAGTGATACTGTCACAGTAATTGCACGAAGGGAAGCCGAGTGCCAATTAATGTACTAATCCGAGTGTTGATTAGTAAATTAATTAGCTCGAGGCGTCAGCCGAGTGCAATCAGTACAACAGTGTCACTTCTGTGGCGTTAGATTAGTGTATAGAACCACGAACAGTTATACACTTAAAATAATTGCACGGTAGCTATCTGCAGGAGAGTGCTACTATATAAGGATACTTATAGCAACGATTCTCAAAACGAAATATTTCAAATTTGGTTTATAAACGCATAATACATGATCAAGAATTGCGCCTGCTGACCCCCTGGTGAACCCCTATTGACCCCCAGGTGAACCCTTACTGACCCCCTTCCGACCACTTCCTGATCATTATTCTAACACTAACCATGACTATTTTAAAAGCACTTGAGATATCACCCAGGCTTAGTATGTTGCTTTACCTGACTGACCAGTGACCTGACTATCTTGATCGAAATAACTTGACTAACTGACCTGTCTGACTAGACTAACTTTATCATTATGGTCTTATGGTACATGTAGGGTGCATCGATCGACTTGTCATTGACCAGTAAAGCGTAATCATGAGGCTGAGTGATATTTTAAGTGCTTTTAAAACAGCCATGATAAGTGTTAGAATAATGATAAGGGAGCCGTCACATATAACGTAATCAATTTTTGGTCGATTTTAACCCCTCTCCCCTTGTAATCAAGTTTACAGTAGTTGTATTTGTTACAATTTATAACATGTAACGTAATCAATAATCATTTGGCCCCCCTAGGTGAATACGTAATATGTGAACAATCCCTAAGGAAGTGGTCAGCAGAGGTTCACCAGGAGGTCAGTAGGGGTCAACAGGGGTTCACCAGGAGGTCACCATCGGCATCAGCTCAATAGGGGTCAGCAGGGGTTCACAAGGGGCTCAGCAGGGGTTCACTAGGGGGTCAGTAGGAGGTCAATAGGAGTCATCAGGGGTTCACAAGGGGCTCAGCAGGAGTTCACCAGGGGGTCAGCAGGGGTTCACCAGGGGGTCAATAAGGGGTCAGCAAGGGGCATTGGTATATTTTCATACGAACACAGAATATAAATTTAGAGAGCAAGTTTAAAACGTTATTAAATGATACGATAAACTTTAAATCAGGAGCTTTCGAAAATCATGTGATAATCGTCGTCAGAATATAAAATCATTATCAACGGCCCAATAAATTGAAACATTGAAATACGCAATTCCATAAATTAAAGCCTTTAGATATCGCTGCTATTCAAGACAATGCCAAGCAATAGGTATGGTAGGGACTGCAATGACTCTAGATACCCTTGCACTGCAGGGAACTGCAATGACTCTAGATGCCCATGTCCTTGCCCTTGCAGGGAACTGCAATGACTCTAGATGCCCATGTCCTTGCACTTGGCTAGTAGCATCTCCGTCTTCCTGCACTCGTCCTGGAACTCCTTCACCACAAGGTAGTACTTCCTCCCTTCTTCCACCAGGGCCAGGTACTCATCATTCAGAGAGTCCTTGGTCGCCTTCGCCTCGTCGCGCCGCTTCTCGATGCCTGTCTTGCTCTGTTTGGCGCCCGCCACGAGCTGCTCGAACTGGTCAAGGAAGAGCGCGCCCTTCTCCACGTCGCCCACGCTGCGGCGGAAGGACTCGTTGATGGAGTTGAGACGGAGGAGGTGCTTCTCCAGGTAGGAGCGGGTGTCGCTGAGGTTGTTGAAGAGCGCGTAGAACTGCTTGGTTTCCGTGTGTACCTTCCTCGTCTGCTGGTGAAGCTCTCCGAACCGCTTCTGGTACTGCAGCAGCTCAATCCGAGTGGGGATGTCGTCCACTTGTCGCTGCACACTCGAGATCAGGTAGTTCTTCTTACCGATCTGCAGCCGGAGCTTTTCCAGCTTTGCTTTGTCTTTGATGTATTGGTCATGAACCAACTTAGCTCGTTTGTCGTTTTCAATAGCTGCTATTTTCTGGGTAACTTCCGCCATTTTATCTCTGAAAATAACAAAATATTTCAGCTATTGAATTATTAAGCACAAACGATGAGTTAATAATGATAAGTCAAGCAGATATAAATACTATAAAAGTATTAACTCAATGGAATCTGCTTATTGCTAAAAGAGAAAGCAAAACAAACCTAAATTCTAAATATCTTCAGTTTTCAGAATCTGAAAACTGTACATTTTCACTTCCATCATTCACTTCTACTCAGCTATCTGACCTGTAATCCTTGACTTTTTCTTTACATTCCTTTGTAAAAGATTCCTTCTCTTTGACGACCTTGTCATAATGCTGAACTAACACATCAACTTCTTGCTTTTCTGAAAATAAAATTAACTTACAACAACCGTGAAACATACAAAGGATTTGAAAGCTTCAGGGATCAAATCAGTACTTTGATGAAATAGAAGAAATATCACAAGAAGAAATATACAAGGCTTCACAATGACCATTATGCACCTTCCAGGCATGTTTATGCAATGCATTCAAAAACCCTATAGGCACCAGGGAACCGTTTGCAATAAATTATTACGCACTGTAGTGCCAAAATCATGATTTATTACGCACTGTAGTTCATAATAATTTATTATGCACCTTCCAGGCGTGTTTATGCCATGTATTCAAAAACCCTATAGGCACCAGGGTACCGTGCGCAATAAATTATTGCGCACTGTAGTGCCGAAATCTTGATTTATTACGCACTGTAGGTCATAATAATTTATTATGGTGCAGTAGAACAGTGCGTAATAATTTATTTCGCACAGTTGAGCAAACTGTACCTTCAAATCTTAATTTAAAACATTTCCTTGTGTTTGAAAATATTGCCATTTTTCGAGTAAAGTCGGTGCATAATTCAGTTTAATAACTCGTAAAAATTACTAAACTCAGCATTAAAAAACCTCGGCCTTCGGCCTCGGTTTTTCAATGCCATATTACACACTCGGGCCTCCGGCCCTCGTGTGTAATATGACGTTTAGTAATTATTACTCGTTACTAAACCCTTCATTATGCAACTTCTAAGGAGGTTTACGCAGTGCTCCTTTATACCCATCATGCACGCTAAAACAGTTACACTTTAAAAAAGTGCAACTACAGTGCCAAAAAAGTGGAACTACAGTTGATAATAAAACCATTTTGGCATTATACTCTAGTGTTTTTCAAAACGTGACCTTACTAGGAGGGAGAGGTGTTAAAAATGAACACTGGGGTGACACTGGGGCAAATGGTAAGGACTATTGAATGGCTCTTTGATATCAAGTCTCCTAATCTCCTTACTTCTTTAGTCAAAAGAGGTTATTGTCGAGCTCTAACTCACAAACTTTCAGTTTCAGTATTTTATTCGAGCAAAATCGTAAAATGTTAGTCACAGAGGTTCTGGAGGTATGAGGGAATGGTATAGTACCAAAGTTTGTCCATACTATGTTAAAAGGATTTCCCTATATAATTACCTTACTAAAGTTCTATTGTTGCCCTGGCCAGGGCGTGACTCGGGAGTCGTTTTGTACCATAGGTTTATAACTATTGTACAGAACGACTCCCGCTTGACTTAGTACTTCAGACGTCATACCAAAAACCCTCGAATAGTAAAGACGGACTAACCAGCAGCTGAAATGTTCATGTTTTGGGCGTGCAACGCCTCCAAGCCCCGGATTTTAGCGGTAGCTATCTCGATCTTATCGTCCAGAGCTGCTATTTCACTGGTAGTGCTGCTATAGGTTTCTTTCATCGAAACCTGGAGGTTGGAGTATGTCAGATAACAACCCTCAAACTTCTGAATGATGCCGTAGGATGGCAGCAATGTGGTAAGAGCTCTTCTTCAAAATTTTGCGGCAACTTTATTAATCCTTAATCAAATATTCCGTACTTCCGTAGTGTAATTATCATTTTTATTCCCCTGAAACCCTGACGCCAGTATCAGACATCGGCTGCTTCAACTATTCGTTATATTTACAAAATTACAAATACCAAATTGCTTGAGTCCTAAATTGCTTGATATCAAGCAGTAATCTAGCTATGATATCGCTAAAAATTCCAATGGTGGAATATCGAATGGAAGGGGTTTGTCAAGTTGTCATGAATGAAGTGCAAGAGGGTATTCTTGCAGCTAACCATGGTATCTGAGTTCTTGGCGATCAGGTCCTGAATATGAGAGATTTGCGAGCTGAGCGTCTTCAGGGCTCTGTCGTGCGAACTTATCAGCGCTTCTCTCTTATTTAACTCCTGAAATAGGTTATATACCAACAACTTAATTAACCTTTCCGGTGCTTCACAGGCGCATTCATACGGATCAGATTGAATAACACGCACAATATCAGTCAATTAAACACGTAGATTAAATGTTTAAATAATGATAATTAGCAAAAAAAAGATATTTAACGAAACAATTGAAAACATGGAATTTGCATGACGCATGAAATGTATTTAACTTATCAAGTTATCAGGGCATGTGAAAAGCAGGATCTACTTCTTGAATCGCCAAAGTACAGTTACTAATTACTAATAACTCAAACGGAGGCAAATGCTGCAATAAAGCTTTGTTTCAACCTCGTTTATGACTGCCTGTTTCTCTTCGTATTCAGAAGCAGCTTGTGATATTTCCTCTGTCTTCGACTGCAAGATCGCACCTGTACACAGTAGCATAGTCATTATATATTGGAAATGGAAATTAGAATATTATATATACATACGTTAGGCCCGTTGGGCCTGCACATACACAGCTCACTCGTCGCTGCTACGCAGCATCTCGTTCAAGAATTTCGGCTTATGCAATTCAAATTGGTGAATACTTTTTATCGCACCAAAAAATTCCAATCAGATCAAAAGTTATACGGAGAAACGTACTTATTAAAAACATCATTAAACAGAAATGAACGCGCGTGCGCAATATGCAACCATAAGAACGCTCGCGCCTATATCCATACTGCACGTGGCATTGCTACGAAGCACCTCATTCGAAAATCTTAAACACCACAATTGAAATTGATTGAATGATTGAATACTTTTTACCGCTTCAAAAAACTCCAATCGGATCAAAAGTCACGGAGCGACGAAATTAAAACAGCATTAAACGAAAATAAACGTGCGCACAATTCATCTACACGTGCACTTTATAAGTAAGACTAGCAGGCCCGTTGGGCCTGCATATACACAGCTCACTCGGCGCTGTGTACGAACGTATTTTGGACTTCGTAAATATATAATTTGGCTCTTAAGGAGAAAATTTACGAAGACTGAAAATTTTGGCTTTTACGAAAGAACACTATGCATTCGCAACTCGAAAACTTTACGAATGAAAAAATAAGCTACGCAACACCTCATTCGCAAATTTCAAACCCCACAATTCAAATTGATTCAGTACTTTTTACCGCATCAAAAATTCCAATCAGATAAAAGTTACGGAACAACGTAATAAAAACAGTATTTAACAGTAATGAACGCGCGCGCCGTTAATCTGCACGTGCACTTTTCCCTCATTTCGCGCGCGTTGCCATGGGGCGTGACGTACGGAGAAACAGTAAACACTATCTCCGACTTTATATAAGAGACAAGCAGGCCCGTTGGGCCTGCAAATACACAGCTCAAAGGGCGCTGCTACGCAGCACCTCGTTCGCGAGAAAACGTTAATAGACAGTAGCATGTAGTATGTTGTCAGGGCGGGAAAACGTTAATAGACGGTAGCATGTAGTATGTTGTCAGGGCGGGAAAACGTTAATAGACGGTAGCATGTAGTATGTTGTCAGGGCGTAAAAACGTTAATAGGCGGTAACATGTAGTATGTTGTCAGGGCGGGAAAACGTTAATAGACGGTAGCATGTAGTATGTTGTCAGGGCGGGAAAACGTTAATAGACGGTAGCATGTAGTATGTAGTCAGGGCGGGAAAACGTTAATAGACGGTAGCATGTAGTATGTTGTCAGGGCGGGAAAACGTTAATAGACAGTAGCATGTAGTATGTTGTCAGGGCGGGAAAACGTTAAAAGACGGTAACATGTAGTATGTTGTCAGGGCGGGAAAACGTTAAAAGACGGTAGCATGTAGTATGTAGTCAGGGCGGGAAAACGTTAATAGACGGTAGCATGTAGTATGTTGTCAGGGCGGGAAAACGTTAATAGACAGTAGCATGTAGTATGTTGTCAGGGCGGGAAAACGTTAAAAGACGGTAACATGTAGTATGTTGTCAGGGCGGGAAAACGTTAAAAGACGGTAACATGTAGTATGTTGTCAGGGCGGGAAAACGTTAATAGACGGTTACATGTAGTATGTGTAGAATTGGGCATGGAAAAAATAGAGGTTTTAATTTAGTACGTGACAACATTGAAATGATCACGGGTCAATTTCATTGAAAGTCAAAGACAAGATCCGTGTTTTACGTACCTATAGCACTTGAAAGATTGGATTTAGTGGTTGGGGCAGGAGCCGAGGACATTGTTTTGAGAAGTGCCTTGATATTGCTCTCATCAACCTGCTTCCTCGCTTCTTCCTTCTCTCTGAGCTTTGCTACCTCCTCTGCTGAACCTGATGCAATTAGCTTGTCAACGTCAGAGTCTGTTAGCTTGTCAATACCATATTACTCTGACAATGCCAGAGTCATAAGTCAGTTAGCTTGTCAATACCATATTACTCTGACAACGACAGATTATTAAGTCTTTTAGCTTGTCAATACCATATTGTGAAATCTTATTGACGGGCTGGATGTAGCAGCGGTCACACTGTCTAGTAGGTATTGAAAGTATAGTATAGCGGGTATAACTATAGTAGTACAATATTATTTAATTCTTATTGACAGGCTAGGTAGTCTAAGCGTTACCTTTGACTTCCGTTTCATCTATAAAGTCCGTGGCTGAGTATTCCAGAAGGGTTGCTAAGTTACCATATTCCAGCAATGTCGATTGCGCCTGAAAGTAGAAGGCAAGGAATATAAAAAAACCGTATGTCAGTAGAAATTACAGTAGTTCTATTGCAAAGCTGGACCTGCCACGCCCATAATATCCTATTTCTCACCTCCCAACCACGATCTCTACTACCCTCTTCAATGCATATATTTTGTAAGACAAAGAGGCATGGAGTGGGAAAAATGGACGTGGCCAACCGACAGTCAAAAATTTGAATCAATTTTTTGGTGGCTCTAGACACCTATTAGAGTCGATTGAACCACTCAAACCTTTGTAAGTTACTTTTCCAAGGCCTCCACATAATTCCCTTACTATATAACGCTAATATTACAAACCTGCTGCTTTATATCCAATTTCTTGGAGTTCTTCGGTTTCTTGTAAATTCTATTTGGTCGTTGACTCTCACTAAATCTGTTGACAGCTTTGACAGTCTTTGCAACTTTTTCTTCCATCTCTACTTCAGATGGCAGTTTGTACTCTTTACTAAACTGCATCTCGCTGAAGGAGCTAGAAACGATTTTGAAGAATTTGATTCTTGATTTAAAGAAAAAATCAGATAATATTAAAAAGTACAATTACCGAATATTATTAACGTTAGTACATTGCTAAGAAAGTTGAAACTCAGAAAGAAAGTGACACGAATCATCAAGTTTTCTGGAAACTCAAAACCTACCGTATGTAGTGAGACATCTCATCCCTCCTCTGCGGAAACATGATATATTAGGGAGTGGTAGGACTGCGGAAACATGATATATTAGGGAGTGGTAGGACTGCGGAAACATGATATATTAGGACTGCGGAAACATGATATATTAGGGAGTGGTAGGACTGCGGAAACATGATATATTAGGGAGTGGTAGGACTGCAGAAACATGATATATTAGGGGGTGGTAGGACTGCGGAAACATGATATATTAGGGAGTGGTAGGACTGCAGAAACATGATATATTATTGGTAGGAGTGGTAGGACTGCAGAAACATGATATATTAGGGAGTGGTAGGACTGCAGAAACATGATATACAGTGGTGAAACATGATATATTAGGGAGTGGTAGGACTGCGGAAACATGATATATTAGGGAGTGGAGACTGCGAAACATGATATATTAGGGAGTGGTAGGGACTGCGGAAACATGATATATTAGGGAGTGGTAGGACTGCGGAAACATGATATATTAGGGAGTGGTAGGGAGTGGTAGGACTGCGGAAACATGATATATTAGGGAGTGGTAGGACTGCGGAAACATGATATATTAGGGGTGGTAGTAGGACATGATATATATTAGAAACATGATATATTAGGGAGTGGTAGGACTGCAGAAACATGATATATTAGGGAGTGGTAGGACTGCAGAAACATGATATATTAGGGAGTGGTAGGACTGCGGAAACATGATATATTAGGGAGTGGTAGGACTGCGGAAACATGATATATTAGGGAGTGGTAGGACTGCAGAAACATGATATATTAGGGAGTGGTAGGACTGCAGAAACATGATATATTAGGGAGTGGTAGGACTGCGGAAACATGATATGATATTAGAGAGTGGTAGGACTGCGGAAACATGATATATTAGGGAGTGGTAGGACTGCGGAAACATGATATATTAGGGAGTGGTAGGACTGCGGAAACATGATATATTAGGGAGTGGTAGGACTGCAGAAACATGATATATTAGGGAGTGGTAGGACTGCGGAAACATGATATATTAGGGAGTGGTAGGACTGCGGAAACATGATATATTAGGGAGTGGTAGGACTGCAGAAACATGATATATTTGGGAGTGGTAGGACTGCAGAAACATGATATATTAGAGTGGTAGGACTGCGGAAACATGATATATTAGGAGTGGTAGGACTGCGGAAACATGATATATTTGGGAGTGGTAGACTGCAGAAACATGATATATTAGGGGTGGTAGGACTGCGGAAACATGATATATTAGGGAGTGGTAGGACTGCGGGAACATGATATATTAGGGAGTGGTAGGACTGCAAAAACATGATATATATTAGGGAGTGGTGGTAGGACTGCGGAAACATGATATATTAGGGAGTGGTAGGACTGCGGAAACATGATATATTTGGGAGTGGTAGGACTGCAGAAACATGATATATTCGGGAGTGGTAGGACTGCGGAAACATGATATATTAGGAGTGGTGACTGTGGAAACATGATATATTAGGAGTGGTAGGACCAGAAACATGATATACTGGGGGAGTGGTAGGACTGCAGAAACATGATATATTAGGAGTGGTGGTGGAATGCGGTAACGGATATATTAGGGAGTGGTAGGACTGCGGAAACATGATATATTAGGGAGTGGTAGACTGCGGAAACATGATATATTAGGGAGTGGTAGGACTGCGGAACATGATATATTAGGGAGTGGTAGGACTGCAGAAACATGATATATTAGGGAGTGGTAGGACTGCGGAAACATGATATATTCGGGAGTGGTAGGACTGCGGGAACATGATGTCTTAGGAAGTGGTAGGACTGCGGGAACATGATATATTAGGGAGTGGTAGGACTGCAGAAACATGATATATTAGGGAGTGGTAGGACTGCAGAAACATGATATATTAGGGAGTGGTAGGACTGCAGAAACATAATATATTAGGGAGTGGTAGGACTGCGGAAACATGATATATTAGGGAGTGGTAGGACTGCAGAAACATGATATATTAGGGAGTGGTAGGACTGCAGAAACATAATATATTAGGGAGTGGTAGGACTGCAGAAACATTATATACTAGGCAGTGGTAGGACTGCACTTTGGAGAGTTATGAAAAAGCACAAAATGTTTCAAGTTCTACAGAATAGAAAGGATGCACATGAACAAGTAATATTTAAAAATTGAAAACGTGTAGTCCCATGAGAGGAACAAAGGCTATGTGGCGCATATTGGTGCCGTTGCTATGGAAACCAATTTTAGTGCACGTGCAGATTATGATCAGTTCTCTGAGAGCCCTTTCTATTACGCTACTAGCGTTAAATACAGTGCTGTAGTTTTTCAAAACTTGACGTTTTCTTTACTGCAAATTCAAGATCTCAAGATGGAGAATGGACATAACTTGAATAACGTAGGATATCCAGATGGATAGTTTTCACCGGTTTTCATAGTTAAATTGCGGTCGAGCTTGGCCCATAATGAATGCTTAGTCGGTAATAACAGTTGTGAAATTAACCGTAAGAGCAATTTAAGGTTTACAAACGCTTAAAATTTAATCGAGTCGAATATATTATAGGTGTAGCACATTACGAGGACATGAGTTCCTGGCCTGGATGAATTTGATCAAGACAAAATTGTTCAATGTTAGTATGAGAATCAGTTGTCTGGGTTTGAGTTGGGGATAACCCAATTTGTATCAACCAACAGCTGCTTGTACTGAACGCAACCTCTCAGCTTCAGTACTTTGTTTAAGATGCCGTTCAGGAAGAAAATTCACTGAGTTTACAAGGCTAGGCGCATGCGCGAAAAACTAATGTGACAAATGTGGTATTTATAAATTCGTACTTTTTTTTCCAAATTTGTGGACGTGGTGGCACTAATAAGTCCCGCCTTGTGAGCTATGTATCCGATTCTATATTATTCTAGTTCAACATAATTTCGACCTGCAACAATTTTCTCTGTTAGAGAGATTTTCTGTCCAATAGTTGAATTCTCCTGATAGAGTAAGTCAACGTCTAACTCAACATTACAAGTGCTAATGCACCAGACCAAACCACCCACTACCTGAAAAAGTGGAAATTATGGACAACTCCACATAATCACAAACCACTGCTTATTGTTATTATCATTTCAGGAGAACTATGTCACAACTCGGTGAAATAGGTAGGGACCATCCATAAAGAGATAAAGGACGTCCGTAAAATTTCGGCTATTCTAAAACCCTCCCTCCCCCCTTGTCTGCAAACTTCCGCAACCTGAAATACCCTCCCCCCTCCGGAAGTTCGCATTTTCATTTTAAATATATTTTTTTCATCATTTTTATGCCGATTTTCTCACATATGGAGACAAAATTAACTTTATTATTTCACTCAATGTCCAAAATCTAAGTCAAATTCTAAATAATCGACTATTCTCTAGTGAAAAACTTTTCAAATCGACCAAAATTTTCATAAATGCAAACTTGGCCAAACACCCCCTCCCCCTACGTCCGCAAACTTCCGCATTGGCCAGACTCCCCCTCCCCCCTCTTTGCGGACGTCCTTTATGGATAGCCCGTAGAGTAGCTGCACCATTTCATCACCGTACCGCCATTTTGGCAAAGAGGCTGACCAAAACTGCCAGAGCAGTTAGCCAGATGTGACTTCCAAAGTTCTGAGTACGGGTCAGTGGTTAGGAAATTGTGATTTAATTTGAAGTTAGTTAAACAATTTTTTTTTCTTCATATCCTTGAAAAGTAAAACATTGTCGTAGTTAAACATTATAAGTAGGCACCTAATTTGAAAAAAAGGTAGAACAATAGTTGAGGAAGGAAAATTTAGAAAGGGCAAAAGGCAACGATCCGTTTAGTTCTTGAACTTCAAAGAAGTATACCAAAAGCGTCATTAATTTGATTGATTCCAAACGGTTTGATTTTATTGACTGAAATTTATGGATAAATTTGTTTTTATCCAACTCATTATCATAAAGGGGGGGGGGGGATTCAACTCTTATATTTTGCAAAGAAACCGAATTTGGGATAGAAGCTCAATAGGGAGTTCCAGTCAAAATCAATAAATTTGCGATGTAATTCATCTTCATTCATTTTGTTAACGTTTCTACGGTATATATGTTGGCCAGGATGACCTGGACCTGTACTGACATCTGCCGGTGGTCTCGAGTCCATAGGTCTATCATTGCCTGGATGTGAGGCCTAGGAGCAACAAGAATTGCGCCTGCCGTCACAATTCTTGTTTTTCCATTGTTCCCGTATGCAGGCGCTTAATTTACCTCCCCCACGGTGCTTGATGTAACCTTTGCATCATGATACAACACGCAGTCGTTCGTAGTACGATTTTAAATGTTGCTCCACTGCTGCGGCGCTGCGCGCAACCACCGAGAAAATGCATTGGCACGTGCCATTCCTTCTAAAATACTTGCGCGCGCGTTCTTACGTACCAAGTTGTTGTACTCAGTTCGTTGTAGATTTCGCGCCGTTTTGTTGAATTGGTTAATGGTTTACGCGCTGTATTTTCCTGAGTTCCTGAAACTGCTTCATTAAGCCTCAAATCACCTATGCACTTTGCCATCTGGGAAATTTTCTCGTCAATTAGTTATTGGCTGAGTGATCATCAAGGAATTGAAATTTCGTACCGTGATGTGGAATTAATGAAATTTAAGCATAGATGTTAGATTATGACACTGATTTAATGATGATGATTTTCTATACACTCATGACTTTATAACAGTTGTTCACTAAGCTGATATCACTTTCAAATTTCATGCTTTCGTTTTGTTTCAATGCTGTCGCTTGTTCCGAAAAGCAATATTCGTCTTTCACATCGACCATAGTATTTCTCGAACTTAGTTGAATTCAGTATACAGTCGAATAGTTATGTAATTTGGCACTAAACTAAGTACAGAACCAACCCATAGCCCGAGTCGCTCCTAAGATTTTAAGACACACGAAATCTTCATCAGCCCTTTAATTTAGAATGAATCGTAATTTGGGAGAGTTTGAGCACGTGGCACGGATGAGCCTATTCAGTCTATAATATTTACATTTTCGACAATCGACGGCTTCAAAATTAACAATTTTGTGATTTCGGGGGGGGGGGGGGGCGGACACCGGACGGACGGACATGGGACATTTTCGCGACTGATATTATAAAGGAGCAATCCGGGCACTTTCCAGAAATTACAGTAGTTGTATTGCAAACCTGGACCTCATATACACATATCCTATTTCTCACCTTCCCAAACCACGATCTCTGCCAACCCTCTCATTCGCCTTTTTGTATTCACAAAAAGGCCAATGGGGAGGGAAAAAATGGGGTTCAACAATCGAAATTTTAACGGAAGGAGGTAGAGCTTAGCTTTTGCTAACATTCGATTCGTCTCGACGTGATGATCATTTTAGTGTCAATGAAATAAAGAGGCAATGAAATGTCTGATAAGCAACATATTTAACACATTTAACATGCTTTTCATCTATTTGAGACTTGAGTGATCTTTTACTGAGTTCGGTTTCAGTTCGGGATGAATGCAGAGCAGTTTGCTCACTGTCTGTGTCCATAGGCTAGGGAGCAGAAAAACCGTGTGCGGTACATTTAGTGCCTCATAATCACCCTGACCCAACTGATGATCCCTTGTTAGCCCAGAGCACTTGTTGGTTTTAAAGCATTAAATTTTTATTAACATCATTGAATCATTCTTATTCATTCCAGAATGAAGCTTGCATAAATCTATGAGCATGTTATGAGCATGATATTGATTTAGTCCTTTCTTTATTATTATTATTATTATTTTTTGCCTACTTACTATGAAGACATGGACTGATCAGAGTACAGGAATTCCGTACTGTGGTTTGTAGATAAAAATATATACCGTAGAAACTTAAACAAAATGAATAAAGATGACTTACATAAAATTATCGATTTTGGGATAGTGAGTTCCTATCCCAATTTCGTGTTTTCCCAAATATTAGGGTTGAACCCCCACCCTATAATTTCCACATTGTAAATATCTGAAGATTCAAATTCATCTGAAAAACAAACATCCGGTTTATCAAACAGTTCAAAGAATTTCCTTTCTTTATTCATCCATGAAGGTGCTGGACCGTTCTACCAGCATCAAATTTCAGATAATGTTTGCACACAAAACAGTTAATGATATTTGTATGATTGCAAGTTACCGTTAGTCGGTAATAAATTTCCTTACCTTGTCAAATGGTGGTAAAGTGGAAATCCTAGCTCGGAAATAACCAGCAGCCAATAGCAGGTCTATAATTTGGCCTAATTTTTCTTTTGATTCCTCATCTTCTCTCAGATCAACCTAAATATAGCGTTTAAAAATTCAAAGATCCTTATTATTAAATTCAAAGATCCTTATTATATTGAGTTATTGGCACAAGACGTTGCACAAAACTCAAAGTATCAACCACCCCCTCCCCCTCCCAGTCATAATTTGAAAAAACCCTCCCCCTTGAGCTGATGTAATATGTGACAACTCCATGAGCAAGATTTAAATACCTTAATAGCTTTTCCACTCTGGTCTTTCACAGATGCTTTGACATCAATTCCAGACTTCACTCCAGCAAAAAGCGACATCCTTTAATAGGCGTCAAAGTCATTATTTAATAACACCACCAAAACCGTTGGACGGTTGGTCTAGTAACCCCCCGCTGGTTTGGATGTGATCAGCCCATTTTGTCTCTTTTCAGGTTCCGTTGTCACATCCAAACCCGCGGGGGGTTACTAGACCAACCGTCCAACGGTTTTGGTGGTGATATCTTGACAGATGTATGTAGTTTGAACCCATGTTACTTGCCCAAAGGCAGTTTCGACCCACGTAACTTGCCCTCACGTAGTCCGAACCCTCGTTACTAGCCCAGACGCAAGTCTAACCCACATAAATCACCCTGAGGAAATCCAAAACTAAGTTATTCTAACTTGTGTTACTAAAATTGATATATGTCTTAATTTCTACAAAACGTCCGTGTGTACTCACGTGCTTAAATATAGCAACCAGATCTAATTTCGTGCATTAGTCATATTTGAACTCATTTCAACGTAACCAAGTCGAAAAATCCCGTGCGTAAATATCAATTTCTTCAAATCCCCTAATTTCTACAAAACGTCCGTGTGTACTCACGTGCTGAAATATAATACCAGATCTAATTTCATGTACATTAGTCGTATTTAAACTCATTTCAACATAATCAAGTCGAAAATCCTGCGTAAATATCAATTTCAAATCCCCCAATTTCTACAAACGTCCGCGTGAACTCTCACGTGCTTCACTAGTCCATCGTATATTTCCCCGTTATTCGGACCCCCCATATTCGGACCCCGTTATTCGGACCCTGTTACCGGGACCCCTGCATTATTCGACCCCGTTATTCGGACCCTGTTATTCGACCCCCGTTATTCGGACCCCCGTTATTCGGACCCCCGTTATTCGGGACCCCCGTTATTCGGACCCCCGTTATTCGACCCCGATATTCGGACCCCCGTTATTCGGACCCCCGTTATTCTGACCACATAATCCGATGAAACTCTATGAGTTGGAGATGTAATGTAAAAAGTAGCGCAAAAATAGCGTTCTATCACAAAAATACGCTATTTTAGTGGTTTTACGCGATTTTGGATGACGTCATCACACAGCACCCAAATAAGCTCAAACTTCCCATATAGCCTATAAGACAGACCCGCCTTAGTACAACATACTTTGACCGGTCTCATCTCAAGATAAGCTGCAGTTCTTGACATATCACTCGTTTAAGTTTTTCCTAAAATTTTGAAATTGATTTTTCACCGTACCTTAGAAAATCGCGTGTATATCTCGATGAAAATCGAGATAGCCCAATGATCCGTATGATTTTCTGAAAGCTCTTTAAATCTCCAACTAACGATTTTTCAACATTTTTGAGCTATTTCCATTCCTTCTTGGTGAAAAATGCGCATAAAGATGGCCTATTCTCGCTAAAAAAGCAATAAAATTTCGCTGAGTTGATGACGTCATAGTGACGTGAAAGTGACGTCACCAGAACTCTCTTATAGCCTATAACATTTTTCCCATCTTTCTAGATAAACAAAACCTGACCTCGATCATGGCTCTACCATTTCCTGCCTCCTGACATCTCGGCTTTCAAATTTGCTCCCAATTATCATGTATATTATATATTATATCACCCTGTGACACTCAAATCTCTAACTTATACCCCTGGCCAGTTTTCTTTTTACCGCGGGGGGTTACCGCCCTGGCCAGGGCGGGAATCACGGGAATAAGAAAATCTATGAATGTTAGAGATAACAACAATTATTTATTAGTGAAAGTGGGCAAAAATTTTATCTTAAATATAGAAACCTACAATAGTTCTTTTCAGAAAAATACTTTTTACTTTTTTATTCTGCAGATACCTTAGCCGTATGTATGGGAGGCTAATATACCACGCAAAAACCCCCCCTTTTTTGATCGGGGCCCCCTCCCAAAGAGTTTTTTAAAATTTTCATGAATTTTATCAGCCATCTATCTGATAGATGGCTGATTTAAAACCCTTAAAAAAAACCAAATCAAAAAAGGCAAGGGGCCCGAAAGGGGAACAACAAGTTCTTTTTTGGGCATAAAGGATCTGCTGGAAAAATTTTTAAAGATGAGAATGTTACAGAGGTGATTTTAACACTCTATGGAGGGGACATGTGATTGGAAAAAACTTAAAAAAAAGGAAACATATGATTCAATTTTCCAGCCATGAATATTATAAGGGCTTTTTTTTTTTTAAAATGTAATTTCTCAACATAATATAACGTAACATAGTAACATTGTTACATGACAAAGAGCGGTATCATAATATTTATTATGATAATAAGTACCGACTGGGCTGAGACAATTATTTATCGATTATATTAGGCGCCGTAGATCGTACAATGTCCCAAATACTAATACGCCAGGCATGCATATGTATACAAACATACTTGCTCTAGAATATAGTGTCCCCAATTTTATGACTTCATGGTTATCAGGGGTTTTAAATCACAAATCATACGACAAAATATCAAATTTATTAGAGTAATAAGATTAGTATATATACAATCATGTAGCTCAGTAACAATTTTATTGAATTTATTAAACATAGAAGCGCTTTTCGTTATTATACAAAAGCTCGCCTGGATTAATGTCATTAATCATCACAGTCTATCTGTCTACAGGTCTATGGGAAGAAACCTTAGTGTAAGATTTACACGTTGTAGTTTACTTTCTGAACATGTATAATTATAAGAGGTAAGGGATTGATTCAGAAACTCAGAAAAAAGCAGAGATTGTTTCCAAGTTTGGTATCATTGAATTTTGATACCGTGCCAAGTGACAAATTGACATGGTGATTATTTGACCCAAGAGAATTGTAAAACTTTAATATCAGCTGACTTGAAGCCATCTGTTTAAAATTGATTTGATATTTTCCGGTCACATTCAAAACGTTAGGCTTGGAATTAAAACTGCTCTATCAGATGGTACAGCCCTACCCGCCCATTTCTTTGGCATTCTGATAACTGCAGGTTCAGTAATTTGATTTGCTTTAGAACCGTGATACATGAGTATTGAGTTGGTGCATAATGCACAATATTATGATAATGATGGCCCCTTAATCTTAATATCCTTTAATTTATGCAATGCATATTACTAAATGCCCAAAACGTCGGTCACTATTTTCAAATCATGGAAATAATAATGGGCAATAATTGACATATTCAAGAATCAAGCAGCTCCTCTATTGTAGTCACAGACTTAATTTCTCTGTTTACACAGAATGGTAGTCGGCAATCACCCCGGAATAGGTACTGCAAATTACTTTCATTAAACATTAATTAAGCAGTGTATTAACTATACATGATACAGCTACCCATGAGCATTCAGCACTGGAATCCTGCAGACTGGAATCCTGCAGACTCTCTGAAAGCTCAGCATATTATTAGATTTGACATCTTTGGAACCAACCCATGAAACCCTGTGAATACACGTGAAATTGTTACTCAATACCCCAATTTGCCAGATCCCACTTTGCCAAAACCCAATTTGCCAAAGCCCACTAAACCCAGTACGCGAGAATAGAGGGGCCGCCTACTAAATAAGTAAATACCCGGGTGGGTACAAAAATTGGAAAATGGTGGTTTGATTTTCCGGAGTTTATGGGGGTTTGAGGAGGTTTAAACCTAACTTCTTGAAAAAAGTACCATTTTGTTCGGTACCTATCTTTGTTTCTTTTCAAGGCTATTGGCTTCTATAATTAAGTAATTAGATATATTTACCAAATTGCCATGTAAAATTTCATGTAATTTATTTGAATTTTGAAATAAAATCAGCGCTTATCATATGGAAACAGAGGTCAGAGACTACTACTATGTGATCAGTCGTCTCGTTTCAACTGGTTTGATATGAAACATGAGGACTGATGCTCTCTTGTATCGCTACGCTACACACGACTGTAGTGCTCCAGTAGTTCATTAGGCATATCATGAAACACATAAACTCACTTTACCGGACTATACCCTCACTTTAGTAACTATAGTGAATACTTTCCAGTGTTTGTGTGTGTAACGTGTTGGATAGAATTATGTATGTGAAAACTATGAAAATCTCGTGTTTTCCTGCACGGCTAATGAGAGTTGAAACCTCCTTGACATTGATCTCTTGACGTTAGATCACCGCCAAATATAGGAATGGTAATAGCTGTTTCATCTAAACGGTGCAATGCATTGTTAACGACTTAATTACTTTACGTGTCTGAATATATCCTTACATTATGTAATACCAATTTACTTGTGTATGTTGGATGTAACTCTAGAGGTTGTCTGCAGGAATACACGTAAGGATACCTAAATCTATGTATTCGAATGGGACTATTTTCATAGCCAGGCCGAATAGACAAATTGAAACCCATCCTTTTCCGTATCTGCATGCACCATATCCCAAATAACACTGTAATATAATTATTATATCCAACGTTTATGTGTACATGTGGATTGATCAAAAAGAAAGAAAGAACGGCAAATAAGGACAGAAATTCTATGAAAATTAAATTTCAAGCGTACTGTAAAATGCGCTTTTTTATCAATCCCTTCATTGATCGATGCATGTACACACATATCTAACCTCTTCTCCTCGCCAGGTATAACAGCGCCATGAGCCGTCTAAACGATGAGGACGCCTCCCACCTCTCCTCCTTCTCTCGCCCCCAAACACCTCATCCCCCGGCACCGCGGTACATACCGCGTGAGCCGCCACGCGGTCAGAGCCACGCGTCATCGAGTCACGTGACATCTAGTCACGTGACAGCACTAGAAGAGACGCTACCCACCACCGGCAACGTGACGTCATCAAGCTACGTAACGGCACTTGAAGAGACGCTCCCTACCCTTGGTGGAGACACTTCCACCCCTGCGTTGGAAACCCCACCGGGGTGTAAGCGGGAGAGTAGTTGTTCCGATAGCGGGGTGGACGTGACCAGTCTGTCGGTGTGCTGAATGCTGACACTTTCACTGTTATTCCTGCGCGTTGAAGGAGTGCTCAAACACACCTTCACTCTCATCTCAGAGTGCTGAGTGCTGGCACTTTCACCCTTCTCTGGTAGTACGGAGTACTCCTGAGTGCTGAGTACTGACACTTTCAACTTCTTTCCGGGCACTCTAACTACCACTTTCCTCATTTCCAGAATTTCGGACTTCAGGACGACTTCACCATATCAGACTTTGTAAAAAAACCAACGTTGTCATGAAATTTTCCGACAAAGTAAATGAATGAAACTACAGTATACTTTCGACCACGAATTGAGGTTTCGACCACAATTGAGAAAGTTTCTACCATATTCGTATGTATACGTATATTTTGACAATCCCAAGTTACACGACTGGTTTGATTGCATTTGAACCATTATATGGCGGCATCAGACCAAAGACAGATTTAACACTAAGCTTCTACCTTTGCAGTTTGCACGGACACTGGACAATGATTCTTAATTAGGTATTAGCAGTAGCCAGAATTTTAGGGACTTGTAACATTGAAATCAAGAGTTTTGGACGTACTGATGTTCCATAGGAATGATAATTGCGAATTGGTAATACTCTAGTAGCAGACCAAAGTTGAGCATGCATTTCGGTGTCCAGAGTTTTTGAGAGTTGGAGGTGGTACTTGGGGTGTTTCTGCACCAAAATCACCTTGGTACACAATATGTATCCGTAGCGGGTGTTCAGGAGGGCCACGCCCATTTCCGCTCCCTGGGCGGAAAGTCAGATTTTATGTAACTTGGCTCAGGAAGGTCGTAGAGACTTCGTTTTGGGCTCAAACGAATCGCAATGGCCATGTTTATTTACGACTTGTTAACAAACATATGCTCTAAAATGCTTACAAACCGAGTTATGGGCGAAAAACTGATTTTGGCCACCCACGAGCGATCAATGAGACAATTTTTTGTAACTTGGCTCAGGAAGGTCATAGAGACTTCGTTCTGTGCTCAAACGAATCGCAATAGCCATGTTTATATACAACTTCCAACAAAAATATGCTCCAAAATGCTCAAAAACCGAGTTATGGACGAAAAACTGATTTTTTGGACACTCGCAAGCCATCGATGAGACAATTCGCGTAACTTGCCTCATGTGGTTCATAGATACTTCGTTTTGTGCTCGAACGAATTGCAATGGCCATGTTCAAATACACGGCTTGCTAACAAACATTTATGCTCTAAAATGCTAACAACTTAACAAACTGAGTTATGGGCGAAAAACTGATTTTTGGACACTTGCGAGCCATCAATGAGACGATTTTTGTAACTTGCCTCATGTATTTCATAGACACTTCGTTTTGGGCTCAAAAGAGTCGCAACGATCATGTGTATGTACAACTTGTTAACAAACATATGCTATAAAACGTTCACAAACCGAGTCAAGGGCAATTAACTGATTTTTGGACACTCACGAGCCATCAATCATTATAACTTGACTCAGAATAGTCATAGAGGCTTCGTTTTGGGATCAAAAGAATTGCAGTTGATTATTAAGTAAATGTTCATTATATACGACTTGTCAGATCCCATAACTAAAAAACGTTTCATGAACTATTATTCTCAATGTTAATCAAGAAGTTTTCTCCAGCTGATCCACGGTGCTTACAATAATTCTAAACGTTGTCATATATCATTATCATTTGCAACTTGCCTATTACTTTATTGGCCTTTAGTTAGCAAGCCTTTTTAACCAGCACTTTTAAACCAGCCCTATGGACAAAATCTTATCATTTTTAACCATTTTAACCTGCCCTTGGACAAAAACTTTTCTAGTGGTTACCAGATCAAGGATCTTATGCCCTAAAGTGACCACTAAAACACATTTGTACTCAATAATGTGCAATGAAAGACCCAAATCCCGGTCTTATAATGTTATGATTCAGCTCCACTTTAACCAACATTTTTGAACAAAAGCCAATAAGGTAAGTCATTCATGCTGTTCAACAGGCTTTTTCATTTTGTTTGACCTATCTCCAGGAGACAAAAACGCAGACTTATATCTGTCACTCCTTCTCAGTTTATGAGTCCTTGATAATGACGGTATCTGAGTAACAGTCACTGAGCTGGACAATGTTACCTTCACTGCACGAGGTCGCTTGTGGGTTGGCTTTAAAAATTTGGAAGCTTTCAGTCACAGCTTCTCTCCAAGTACAATGCAGTAAGCTGCATGATTTCATTTTGATCTACCTTACATATTCTCATATTAATGTCTTCACACCTTCTTCTGGAAGTCCAAACACAAAGAGGCTTCATATCCAGTCCTCCTCCTCCTTCACCAGCTTCTTACTTGGCTAGGGCGTAACATTTTCCCTTTACTTCTGACTCTGCCCTGACATGAGGACGGAGCATAAGGAACTCCACTCCTCTTTCACAGTTACTTGAAAACATATGACGTGACAATTGATTTTCACTGCACGCAATTAATCGTCTTTACATTCCAGCAACTGCTGCTGGAGCTCAATAATAGTCAATAGAGTCATGGGATCGAGATTTGAGAAGTTCCTGCTGTTGCTCCATCGTTTCGCTACTCATCTCGCTAATGTGTACTGATATTACCAGAGACTCCTCGAGCTTCTCCTAACTTTGTTTTCTCTGTGCATATTTTGCCGACAAATTGTGTGGCTTCTACATACATTCTTCCTTAACAGTTGCCTAAAAATTTGCATAGAGCCAACTCACTTGTCTCCAAACAATCCAATATCTTCAGATTTTTCTGAATTCTTTATACTATCCATTGCAAAGCAGTGCATTGATGCAGATTGCAGGCTGGTGTATGAATGTAAAATCAGTTGCAGAGATAGCATAGAAGCAACGTGGAAGCAATTGTGAACATTATATTAACTGATCCCAAATGTTTTTATACGACTTGTTAAGAAACATGCTTGAGCATAAATCAATGGACAAGGTTACCCTCACTGTACAAGATCTCTTGTCAGTTGATTTTAAAAGTCTGCAAGCTTCCAACGGAGGCTTCCAATGGTGACATCTCCCCAATAACCTGAGTCCTTGACACTGACAGTATCTGAGCAGATACTGTCACTGTCAAGGACTCACTGAGTCTGCGCTTTTGTCTCCAGATAGATCGCTGCATGAGCAAAGAGCTGAACAGTGAAATTAAGAAGAAAAGAGCTGAACACAGAAATCTTCTTGATGAAATGATAAAAGGCTGCTCAACCGAAAAATGGTCACATTTTTTGGCAATGGAACTGTAAGCAATATGGAGAAAACTTCATGATCAACATTTTGAACAGTGCATGAAGCGTTTTTTAGTGATGGCATCATGTGACAAGTCGTGAACAAGTCGTATATAATTTTAGAGTATATGTTTGTTAAGCCGTGTATTTGAACATGGCCATTGCAATTCGTTTGAGCACAAAACGAAGTATCTATGAACCACATGAGGCAAGTTACGCGAATTGTCTCATCGATGTCTCGCGAGTGTCCAAAAAATCGGTTTTTTGTCCATAACTCGGTTTTTGAGCATTTTGGAGCATATTTTTGTTGGAAGTTGTATATAAACATGGCTATTGCGATTCGTTTGAGCACAGAACGAAGTCTCTATGACCGTCCTGAGCCAAGTTACAAAAATTGTCTCATTGATCGCTTGCTGGTGGCCAAAAATCAGTTTTTCGCCCATAACTCGGTTTGTAAGCATTTTAGAGCATATGTTTGTTAACAAGTCGTTAATAAACATGGCCATTGCGATTCGTTTGAGCCCAAAACGAAGTCTCTACGACCTTCCTGAGCCAAGTTACATAAAATCTGACTTTCCGCCCAGGAGCGGAAATGGGCGTGGCCCTCCTGAACACCCGCTACGGATACATATTGTGTACCAAGGTGATTTTGGTGCAGAAACACCCCAAGTACCACCTCCAACTCTCAAAAACTCTGGACACCGAAATGCATGCTCAACTTTGGTCTGCTACTCTAGTAATGAGGCAAGTTACAAAAATCGTCTCATTGATGGCTCGCAAGTGTCCAAAAATCAGTTTTTCGCCCATAACTCAGTTTGTTAAGTTGTTAGCATTTTAGAGCATAAATGTTTGTTAGCAAGCCGTGTATTTGAACATGGCCATTGCAATTCGTTCGAGCACAAAACGAAGTATCTATGAACCACATGAGGCAAGTTACGCGAATTGTCTCATCGATGGCTTGCGAGTGTCCAAAAAATCAGTTTTTCGTCCATAACTCGGTTTTTGAGCATTTTGGAGCATATTTTTGTTGGAAGTTGTATATAAACATGGCTATTGCGATTCGTTTGAGCACAGAACGAAGTCTCTATGACCTTCCTGAGCCAAGTTACAAAAATTGTCTCATTGATCGCTCGTGGGTGGCCAAAAATCAGTTTTTCGCCCATAACTCGGTTTGTAAGCATTTTAGAGCATATGTTTGTTAACAAGTCGTAAATAAACATGGCCATTGCGATTCGTTTGAGCCCAAAACGAAGTCTCTACGACCTTCCTGAGCCAAGTTACATAAAATCTGACTTTCCGCCCAGGAGCGGAAATGGGCGTGGCCCTCCTGAACACCCGCTACGGATACATATTGTGTACCAAGGTGATTTTGGTGCAGAAACACCCCAAGTACCACCTCCAACTCTCAAAAACTCTGGACACCGAAATGCATGCTCAACTTTGGTCTGCTACTAGAGTACATGTATTTCATAGACACTTCGTTTTGGGCTCAAAAGAGTCGCAACGATCATGTGTATGTACAACTTGTTAACAAACATATGCTATAAAACGTTCACAAACCGAGTCAAGGGCAATTAACTGATTTTGGACACTCACGAGCCATCAATCATTATAACTTGACTCAGAATAGTCATAGAGGCTTCGTTTTGGGATCAAAAGAATTGCAGTTGATTATTAAGTAAATGTTCATTATATACGACTTGTCAGATCCCATAACTAAAAAACGTTTCATGAACTATTATTCTCAATGTTAATCAAGAAGTTTTCTCCAGCTGATCCACGGTGCTTACAATAATTCTAAACGTTGTCATATATCATTATCATTTACAACTTGCCTATTACTTTATTGGCCTTTAGTTAGCAAGCCTTTTTAACCAGCACTTTTAAACCAGCCCTATGGACAAAATCTTATCATTTTTTAACCATTTTAACCTGCCCTTGGACAAAAACTTTTCTAGTGGTTACCAGATCAAGGATCTTATGCCCTAAAGTGACCACTAAAACACATTTGTACTCAATAATGTGCAATGAAAGACCCAAATCCCGGTCTTATAATGTTATGATTCAGCTCCACTTTAACCAACATTTTTTGAACAAAAGCCAATAAGGTAAGTCATTCATGCTGTTCAACAGGCTTTTTCATTTTTGTTTGACCTATCTCCAGGAGACAAAAACGCAGACTTATATCTGTCACTCCTTCTCAGTTTATGGGTCCTTGACAATGACAGTATCTGAGTAACAGTCACTGAGCTGGACAAAGTAACCTTCACTGCACGAGGTCGTTTGTGGGTTGGCTTTAAAAATTTGGAAGCTTTCAGTCACAGCTTCTCTCCAAGTACAATGCAGTAAGCTGCATGATTTCATTTTGGTTTACCTCAAGTACCTTACATATTCTCATATTAATGTCTTCACACCTTCTTCTGGAAGTCCAAACACAAAGAGGCTTCATATCCAGTCCTCCTCCTCCTTCACCAGCTTCTTACTTGGCTATAGCATAACATTTTCCCTTTACTTCTGACTCTGCCCTGACATGAGGACGGAACATTAGGACCTCAACTCCTCTTTTCACAGTTGCGAAAACATATGACGTGACAATTGATTTTCACTGCACGCAATTAATCGTCTTTACATTCCAGCAGCTGCTGCTGGAGCTCAACAATAGCCAATAGTCATGGGATCGAGATTTGAGAAGTTCCTGCTGTTGCTCCATTGTTTCGCTACTCATCTCGCTGATGTGTACTGATATTACCAGAGACTCCTCGAGCTTCTCCTAACTTTGTTTTCTCTGTGCATATTTTGCCGACAAATTGTGTGGCTTCTACATACATTCTTCCTTAACAGTTGCCTAAAAATTTGCATAGAGCCAACTCACTTGTCTCCAAACAATCCAATATCTTCAGATTTTTCTGAATTCTTTATACTATCCATTGCAAAGCAGTGCATTGATGCAGATTGCAGGCTGGTGTATGAATGTAAAATCAGTTGCAGAGATAGCATAGAAGCAACGTGGAAGCAATTGTGAACATTATATTAACTGATCCCAAATGTTTTTATACGACTTGTTAAGAAACATGCTTGAGCATAAATCAATGGACAAGGTTACCCTCACTGTACAAGATCTCTTGTCAGTTGATTTTAAAAAGTCTGCAAGCTTCCAACGGAGGCTTCAATGGTGACATCTCCCCAATAACCTGGTCCTTGACACTGACAGTATCTGAGCAGATACTGTCACTGTCAAGACTCACTGAGTCTGCGCTTTTGTCTCCAAATAGATAACTGCATGAGCAAAGAGCTGAATAGTGAAATTAAGAAGAAAAGAGCTGAACACCGGAATCTTCTTGATGAAATGATAAAAGGCTGCTCAACCGAAAAATGGTCACATTTTATTGGCAATGGAACTGTGAGCAGCATGGAGAAAACTTCATGATCAACATTTTGAACAGTGCATGAAGCGTTTTTTTAGTGATAATATGTGACAAGTCGTGAACAAGTCGTATATAATTTTAGAGTATATGTTTGTTAGCAAGCCGTGTATTTGAACATGGCCATTGCAATTCGTTTGAGCACAAAACGAAGTATCTATGAACCACATGAGGCAAGTTACGCGAATTGTCTCATCGATGTCTCGCGAGTGTCCAAAAAATCGGTTTTTTGTCCATAACTCGGTTTTTGAGCATTTTGGAGCATATTTTTGTTGGAAGTTGTATATAAACATGGCTATTGCGATTCGTTTGAGCACAGAACGAAGTCTCTATGACCGTCCTGAGCCAAGTTACAAAAATTGTCTCATTGATCGCTTGCTGGTGGCCAAAAATCAGTTTTTCGCCCATAACTCGGTTTGTAAGCATTTTAGAGCATATGTTTGTTAACAAGTCGTTAATAAACATGGCCATTGGTGATTCGTTTGAGCCCAAAACGAAGTCTCTACGACCTTCCTGAGCCAAGTTACATAAAATCTGACTTTCCGCCCAGGAGCGGAAATGGGCGTGGCCCTCCTGAACACCCGCTACGGATACATATTGTGTACCAAGGTGATTTTGGTGCAGAAACACCCCAAGTACCACCTCCAACTCTCAAAAACTCTGGACACCGAAATGCATGCTCAACTTTGGTCTGCTACTCTAGTATAAAGGGAACTGCGGTAAAATTTTGGGAATTAAAGTTCTGGCTACTGTAGAGTAGTTGATCTATTGAATGTGGATCAAATATCGCATGGCTAAAATATGCTAGGTTATTATAGGAGTATAGGTGTAGCACTACACTTCAGTTTGGTTTATAATTTTAACAACTTTCTATAAGGAACGGCGCCTAGGATTTTGCAACAAAAAAAACCCTTGCCCCTATAATATCGTTCCTTGCAGAATTAAGATTAAATTTGAATTTTCAAGATTTTCCTTGAAGAATTAAAAACTGGCTAAGAACCTTTTAGGCTTCAAATTACAGAAAATTGAGAAAGCCTTGGCTTCAATTTCAATGAGTTTCTTATTAAAGAAAAACTGAGCTTATATGGGCATGGCTAATGGCGAATTGGGTAGGTACATTGAAATTCGTCTGATGAAAGGTTGAATATGGCATAGGAAATAGTGAAGAAAGGTTTAGAAACTTACCTGTACAGTGTACACTCGATACTTACTCTACTCTTTAATGGTAATAAGAAACTGCAAAGAACCTAGCAATAACTTCAAAAACCTACCCATAACCTATCAATAGACTATGATATTTTGATAACGATACATGATTTATATAAGAGTTTGTTTCGTGCAGATTTTTAACGTATTTTTTATGGAAATGACTTTGAGAAGACTCGATTAACCATCATAATATGATTTGAGAACGTGATGTATTTTCCTTTACACACAATTGTTTAACGATATTTTTGTTTCCTGGGTATTGGATGATTTGCATTGTTGTGTGGGTCGTTTTTGATGTGTAATAATAGTGATCACATAATCAAACATCAAAGCTACAGGGTAACCGCAAATTCTATTTCTTTTCAAAGGAAAAGAGGACTGCGGACATGAAGACCATTTCCCCAGACTTTAGTGTAAAATTAATTGCAAAAAATGTAACGCCTTTCGTTCTATTGCTTTGTTGCAATTTGGGGGTAGCTAAAACCTTAGCACAGAATTTTAGACTGAATCACAACTCTTGCTGGGTGACATTTGGCACATTTTCTCCAAACATCCGCCTTTTGTTTACATATAATAATAAAATGTTTATGTACTGAATATGCTCAATATGCAGAGGATTATATTACACTCGCGGCAACAAGGCAATTAATCAAATAACATTCCGACGTGTAATATGAAATGTTATTATTTTACAGATCGTATGAATACATCATGTGTCTACGGCGCAAGGTTTTGTTGCGTGGTTAAATAATATGGAATAATCAACAAGTTACTTATCAGTTATAATCTGAGATAAAAAAAAATTAATGTACTGCGTTATCATACTTTCGATAAGGTCACAAGTGTATTGGGTACTTTTTCAGTGAAATGGCGAATGAAATATGAATTGAATGTAAAGATTGAACAATTTCTTTTGGTTGATTTTTACCTCGAAATGTTGGAATGTGAGTTATCGAGCAAAGACTGTAGAACTGCTGCATATGTGTCTCGTTTTTTATACCTTAAAACAGATTTTGGCCCTTTTTTCTTGATATGTTTGATTACAACTATTCCTTTTAAAATTACTTAATTCATATGTATCAGTTAATGTTTTATCGAAAAGATTTGATTTGGATATTCCCTTATTGGGTGAAGCGGTTTATTTCAAATGTTTTGAAAGTATTGTCATATGAAAATGAAAATAATTCTAAAAAACAAATGCATGTTTCACTTTTGACGATACAAGTAACTTGATGACATCTTTTAGGCTAAATCGTATATAATTATCATGCTGTGGTATTGAACAGCAATTCCAAATTTGGCGGTAAAATTGTCGATTGCGATTTGCGCACAAATTTTTGTGCACTGTCACAAGGGTGATTGTGAATACATTAGAAATCTAATCTTCTATGATTGAAGATCGATTATCTCTTTTCTTCAAACCAAATCAGCATTTCGAAAATCGTAATATCACCGATGGGCAAAATTACAAAAAGCGATGACGTCACAGGTATCTTGCAGGAAACCGCGAAGTTTTTCAAATAATGACGTTCGCGCAAATAATCGATTTTGAGCGCCGCGCGCGCGCGCCATCACCTTACTATACATGCAATCCCTCTTTTGCCCATCTTTCTCCGATTGTGCGCCACTTACTACCAAATCACTGCACACTCACATACCATTATCACTTTTCACTCACTTTCTCGGACAAACTAGAATCCGCGTACGAGCACAAATACGACAGGGTGGCAGTGTGCATCATTTCTGGCCGCACGACAGACAACGTCTGGCAAGATTTTAGTTAACATGGCTGGCTGCAGCATGCAGACGTATAATATGTAAAAGGCGATTTTGATTCACGGTATATTATGTAGCTGAATTTTCCCCATAGTGGTTTTATCTTCAGAATTCTTGAATTCAAGTGGTTAAGAAACATCAAACAAGGACTTTTTCAGACAAACTTTTATTGATATTCACAACTCAGATGAAAGAACTTAAAATCATTGCTGCATCAATATTGTACAATGATATGGTATCAGCACACATTGATACATAAATATTCATAATATGCTTCCTTAGGATAAAACCACAGCTGTAAATGCTCATCGATTAATCACTATAGTTCTAACATCGTACTACCGATTAAACACTTTTAGAAGTAAGCAGCAGCATCAAAAACACAAATACCAGTATTAGCAGGAAATTCACACTGGTGGAGAACGACTAAAATGAAGTGGTGTGTTACAGGTTTGTTTAGGCGGTTTTCACCAATTTCTCTCGTCGAAGAAGTCAACTTCCTTCGGCTCGAAATTTGTTCTGAATTCATTGTCGAAGAGGGAGAGGTCTTTGGAGTCACGCAGTACACCCTGTAAAGGCGAAATTTAAATCATTCCCATGGTCACATGTAATGAATATTGAATCATTTTAATCAAAAGCGTGGGGAATAGAGTGAACGTATTTAGTTGAAGAAATAGAGATAGAAGCGGGAAAACAGCAGTAGCCCACCGACAACAAGCACTCGGCATTACCTTTGGCATGTAGCCAAGTAGTTTGGTAGCATGCTCCTTCAGCAGCTTCTGTCTCTCTTCCTCAATTATCTGCTGTCTCATGGCCTGCCTCTGTCGTTCTTGCTCCATCTCGTTCATTTCGTTGGCCTGCAGAATGCAATGCTTATCAAGTGGAAACAACAATCAGCTTACATATAAATAAGCGAAATAATGAGAGGGATCAAATGTGGAAAGAAACCCTTACAGCTTCAGATTCTATGAGAGATTTAAATCAATGGAAGTAGAACTTTTCTATATGGCAAAGAAGACAATTCATTAAGAGAGTATTGATCATCAAAAGAACAGCCGTGCAGGTAATTTCTAGATAGGGGGATTTCAAAAACAAACCTTTTCGGCTTCGAATTGTTTTCGTCTGTCTTCTATCAAGGCTTCGACTGCACGTTTGTGTTCGAGCTGCTTCATTCGTCGCTTTTGAGCGTTCATCTGTTCGATTCTGTCATCTTCAGCGAACTTTGCGAGCATCTTAAGGAAAGCAAAATGTTAGAAATTGGTCACTATTCAATTCAAAAGTATGTATTATAGTCAATCAGAAACAAGTCCCACTTTCGAAAGAACCAAATGGTTACAGACTTAGGAATTTGGAAAATACCTCTTGTCGGAATTGGTCGTCCTCCTGCTTTTCTGCCTGTCTCTTGGCCGCCTTGATTTGCAGTTGCTGTCTCTCGACCTCTTGGAGCTCGAGTCGCATTCTGATCTGTCGTTCGTGCTCAGCCTGTGGGAGGATGGAATTTAGATCGCTAACTTTTCATCACATCGCAGACTCACAAATTGAATAGCGGTCTCCTCATATTTCATACCATGTTGTGAAATGCATAAAGTAAACAATATGATCTGTAGTAATTGTAGCCTGTGCTCTAAATGAAATATTTATAGGTCGCATATTGCATCCCAAAGCTATCATAACCAAGCCAAGACAGAAAATCACAGTCCAATCTCTCACGTAGGCCAAATTACGAAAATGAAACATCCCTTGTCATGCCATCTGGGATAAGATTAAACGAAATGTCGGAAATCGGCAGTTCGCGGTCACGAGAGGATTTGCCCCGAGATCCTCTTACTGACACCAGTACACTCTTCAGTAGTGCAAATGACAGTTTCGTTCGCATTGTGCTGATCACATCACGATAAATGAAATGCACTAGGCAGGCCGGATTCAAACAAAAGGAAATTTGTTACCATAACAAAATTGTACGCAATGAACAGCGATATTTGTGATCTTTCAAAAAAAAACTTTGAAGTTAATGTTGGTGTATTTTGAAGTTTATGTGATGAAATCGGACAAAATTAAAAGGATTATATGAGGCCAATAATTGGAACCCATTAGCAAGCTTTCGGGTGACACACTCGAGAAATGACTTGAAACGCAAGGATATATTTAGAATGCATACAAATTTCGAAAAAGTCGATTCACTGAAAATTTCTCTTACCAATTTTCACCAAACTTTCAAGATATGTTAAGGAACATAATTTGAGAGTGCTGTGTAAGTTTCAAAGAATTTTTATGTGCCAAATCTGAGATATGACTTGAAACGCAAGAATATATTTTGAAATGTACAAATTTCGAAAAAGTCGATTTACTCAAAATTTCTCTTACCGATTTTCACCAAACTTTCAGGATATCTTGGGGCACATAATTGGAGTGTACTGTGTAAGTTTCAAGGAATTTCTATGTACCAAATCCGAGATATGACTTGAAACGCAAGGATATATTTTGAATGCGTACAAATTTCGAAAAAGTCGATTTACTCAAAATTTCTCTTACCGATTTTCACCAAACTTTCAGGATATCTTGGGGCACATAATTGGAGTGTACTGGGTAAGTTTCAAGGAATTTCTATGTCCCAAATCCGAGATATGACTTGAAACGCAAGGATATATTTTGAATGCGTACAAATTTCGAAAAAGTCGATTTACTCAAAATTTATCTTACCGATTTTCACCAAACTTTCAGGATATCTTGGGGCACATAATTGGAGTGTACTGTGTAAGTTTCAAGGAATTTCTATGTGCCAAATCCGAGATATGACTTGAAACGCAAGGATATATTTTGAATGCGTACAAATTTCGAAAAAGTCGATTTACTCAAAATTTATCTTACCGATTTTCACCAAAGTTTCAGGATATCTTGGGGCACATAATTGGAGTGTACTGTGTAAGTTTCAAAGAATTTCTATGTAAGAGAATTTCTAGGTAAGAGAAATTTTGAGTAAATCGACTTTTTCGAAATTTGTACGCATTCAAAATATATCCTTGCATTTCAAGTCATATCTCGGATTTGGCACATAGAAAGTCCTTGAAACTTACACAGTACACTCCAATTATGTGCCCCAAGATATCCTGAAAGTTTGGTGAAAATCGGTAAGAGAAATTTTGAGTAAATCGACTTTTTCGAAATTTGTACGCATTCAAAATATATCCTTGCGTTTCAAGTCATATCTCGGATTTGGCACATAGAAATTCCTTGAAACTTACACAGTACACTCCAATTATGTGCCCCAAGATATCCTGAAAGTTTGGTGAAAATCGGTAAGAGAAATTTTGAGTAAATCGACTTTTTCGAAATTTGTACGCATTCAAAATATATCCTTGCGTTTCAAGTCATATCTCGGATTTGGCACATAGAAATTCCTTGAAACTTACACAGTACACTCCAATTATGTGCCCCAAGATATCCTGAAAGTTTGGTGAAAATCGGTAAGAGAAATTTTGAGTAAATCGACTTTTTCGAAATTTGTACGCATTCAAAATATATCCTTGCGTTTCAAGTCATATCTCGGATTTGGCACATAGAAAGTCCTTGAAACTTACACAGTACACTCCAATTATGTGCCCCAAGATATCCTGAAAGTTTGGTGAAAATCGGTAAGAGAAAGGTATTTTGGTACATCGATTACTCGAAAACTGGTCGTCACATTTTATGAGAAATTCCAATTAGGGCGACTATGGCCCAACTAACATAAAAACGTCAAAAATTGGGTGGTTTATGAGCTAACTTCCGAGCTATAACAAAACAAAAGAAAATGGTATTTCCTTGTGTTCGGGGATATCTCGAAATTTAGCATATAGGCCCTCTATTTTTGACAGTTTTAAGTTCTTCTAGTCATGCTCGACCTAACTGGAAAGTTTTATTAAAATGTGACGACCAGTTTTCAAGCAATCGTTGTACCAAAATACTGAGAAAATCGCTAAAATTATATTTTCTTTGTGTTTGAATATAGCTCGTAAGTTAGCATATAGACCCCCTAATTTTTTGACGGTTTTATGTTCTTTGGGTCATGCTTGAGCTAACTGGAAAGTTTCATCAAAATGTGACGACTAATTTTCGGGTTACATACACTTGTACCAAATCCCATAATTTGGTACACTTGGTACACTTAGGTCCCTCTCCACAAATCAGCAGGTGATTGCTATAATAATGCTGCCTAATCACTTGTTACGTTTATAATTTATGCCATTGAGATACAAAATTCCTGGCGTGAGAGATTTTCTAGGGTAGAATTTTCTGTCAATCACCTTCAGAATCTTAAGGTGTTTGACAGAAAATTCTATCATCATCTGATGATGATAGATGAGTGGTTGAGATAGTGTGCCGCGTGTGCAGTTGATGATCACCAATTTCTAAGAATATCTAGAAATATCCACAAACTTGAGTATGAATTTCAAAGTTTCTTTTCAGTTTTCCTGCCAATTAATGCCTGCATTTCCTGTTTATTCTACCATTTACTCCTTTATTTTGATTGACAGTTAACTTCTCTCCCTCTAGCATATTTCCTTCATATTAGATTTGGCAGTTAACTGCATTTTCTCAACTTTCCATTTCCCACTCTCCCACTAGTTCACTACTTTTCTATTTGCCTTCTTCATTAAATTTTACTCTCATATCTATATGTTTGGAGGACCATGAGATTTTTGTACCCATCTGTGCCTTATTAATTCTGTGCAATCCTTAATATTCTCTTCGCAGGTTTTTTTTAATTTTCATAGGCATAGATATATTTTCTGAATAAGATTATTTGGGATTCAGTGAAATTTTCCTTTTTTTCTCCAGTTACAGTGATGTAATAGCATCATTATCACTTCATGAACTCCAGTACTTTCCTAACTTTGCGAGGCATGTAAGAGGGGCGCCAAAGTCCTCCTTGAATCATGATCCCAACCAATAGTGTCTCTTGGATTGAGTCATGTGACCTATCTGGCAGTGCTGCAGCATAAGGTTTCCTGTTTTAGCACACTAATCGGTTTATCGGTGGAATGTTAATTTGAATGTTAATCACTGTGAAATCATACGACTTGGAGAAATTTTTCTTCTTTAAATCATTTCAGAGTTTGTGGTATTCACGCAACCGATCATCGAATTAGTTCTGTCCAATGCTATCAGTTTGTCCTGGACCTACACATTGCTTTGTGTTCTTTCTTTTTCATGAAACGCAGAATTCCATGATCTTATCCCAACTATTCAAGATGATGCTTTTTGAACTTCTCTAACCCATGTTTTCCCTTGAAGAGTTCGTATTATATGCTACCATCCATCATGGACAACACTGATTTGGAGAGCTGCCTGGAGGAAGAGGTAAGTCAAGAAAACATTCTTCTTCTAACCTCCAATAGCATAGATAACATTTTGTAATTAGATAATGATATAGATATCAAAGCTATCTTCATTAAATCGTCGAATCTTGCCAAAATTGATGATTTCCCCCCGAAAATTACTATTTCTTCAAATATTGACAATAACATGCCAACTTCTAATTGTGAAAATAATAAAACTCTTATGCATACCATAATACCATGCATAGAGTCACCAGTATCACAGAACTTTACAATGTTCCCCCGGGAGACGTCACTGATAAACCAGTGAATACAGATGACATAACCGTCTCCAATCTCTCCAGTCAAACTCTCACAATACAGTGAACTTTCCTTTTCAGGAGAGCCAAGTACCAGATTACACTGTTAACCTAGAGCTCCGGCGCCTCATGGCGGCTGGACCAGCGTACAAGACGTACCTGATTACAGCCGCCAAAACCAGCACAGCGCTCAGAAACACTCCTGATGTCGTGATGAGGAACCTCAGGCACATGCACAACCCCCCGTGCGAATGGACGAGAGCGCTATACTGGACTACCATCACGAACGACAAGCCCCTCCTGAAGCACTGGAACGAGGTTGCGGGTCTGGACACCACCAGTGACCTTAACTACGACCACGGGGGGGTGGACCTCAGGGACTGCAAGGTAAGACTGTATGCCGTATACATGGAACAGACTAAGAACCTTGTCAAGTTCTTTGAAGGTGTGCTCAGCGGGAAGGGGGTTTGAGGCTATTGAAGCCACCCAAGAACGTCAATATGATCTTGGGCGTAGCCAGTAGCCACCTCTGCACTCGATCTCCCGGGTGCAGAGGCGGCTGCAGGGAGCTCTGCGCACGATAACGCGTGTACAGAGGAAGACAGGCACTCTACACTCGATGAAACCTGCGTAGAGTTGCCAATGGACTTCATAATTCCCAGTTCCCCATGCCTAATTCCGGAGCTCCCCACCTCTAGCAGATCACCACGGAGGAGAACTCCTAACCCCACCCGCCACAGCACACGAGGGGGGGGGGGGGCAAAGTTCCAGAGAACAGCTGTACCTATCAGACCCAGTTCCAGCGATTCCAGTAATAACATACTGGAAGAACTGGACATACTCAAACCCGAGCACGTCAGGGAATCTGAGAGGTTAGAAAAGCAGATCTTCAACCACCGGTTAAAAGCCCAGGAGCTCGTCCGGTCTTTAGAGCGTAAGACGGCCTCCTATAACAAGGACTCACAGAAGTTCAAGGCAGCAATTCAGTCAGGAAGAGTTATTATATATATATAAGCTCTTCTACTTCACAAAACGGCGTGTGTCAGAGTTTACTGCCAATCACTGTTTGGCAAACAGTGCCTCAGGGAGTGCATTGCAATTGTCACCGAGGAAGTCCCTCGCTTCCTAGGTAGGCTCTGGTATGCTCTGGTAGTCTGGTGAATCTCTAACCTCGACACCCTGGTCGAGGTTAGAGAAGCTGATCGGAGCGACATACTCTTCTTGATTACCCATGATGAACGGCATGTGAAATACGGCATACGAGCGAGGGTTACAGCAGCTGAGTCTAGTGTTGATGACGTATCAGAACAGATAGCACCTGCACACCACAGAAAATGGTTCAGCGAGACACGAAAACGCGCGTCATTATTTAGAGGACTGAACTTAACTAGGGAAACTTAATTAACGCCTTAAATAAGTAAATTAATCAAGCGTTAAGAGACTTTTCTCTCGATATATACCAGGAATAGGGAGGTTCAGAAATCATTTGTTCGTCAAATAATTAGGAGTATTTGTTTAAAAGTTGAATTTGGTCAACTTTTAAACAAATACCTTATTGGCCCTTATTTAACCGGCCCTTAAGGACAAAAATGACTTTGAGACTTTTTTTCCAAAGGGCCGGTTAAAAAAGGCCGGTTAAAGTGGGGCCGATCAAATTAAAGGCCAGTTAACTTAGGTGAAATGAATGCAGTCTCAAATTCTCTTGAACGTCATTTTATAACACGTTATTAATGACCTGAATCATCATATCAGATCTGGATTTGGGTCTTTTGGTGCAATTGATTAAGTCTAAATGGGTTTTAATGGCCATTTTAGAGCGTAAAATCCTTGATCTGGTGGACATTAGAAAAAATTTTGTCCAAGAGGCCGGCTAAAACAGTTCAAAAATGATTCGATTTTTGTCCATAGGGCCGGTTAAAAAAAGGGCCGGTTAAAAAAAGGGCCGGTTAAAAAAAGGCCGGCTAAATCAAGGCCAATGAGGTACTCCTAATTAGGAATTTTGACACTCTCTGTGGAGTAATTCATACATTCGTTTCTTCATATTATATACTTTCAGCGAGTTTCAGGAATTATCTTTCAGATTACTTATATTTCTTTTTTGTCAAATAAGTATAACCACTCTTATTTGATTATATTGGAATCTAAACTCGTTTACCATCAAATTGAATTCAAATTTCCTCTTGAAATTGTAAGTGTAACGATCAGAAATTTCCTCGATCCAGCATATTTTGTTAATATCATAAATTATATAATTTCCATGAATATAATTTCTTATATTATTTTCTATCAATTAGTGAGTTTCATTATAAGTTTCTGATTAAGTTATTACCAAATTTGACTCTTTGAATCCATAGAATGAAATTCAATGATTCATGATTTATGACTATTGACTATTGATGATGAATGACAAAGTATCTATTGAATGATATATTTGATTGATTGAAATGTATAATTTATTTTGATTAACTCTACTTTGTTAGTGTAGCAGTCTATCCTATAACTTTTATATTCTGTCATATAGGATAGATGGCTGACGTTTTGTTCCTGGTTTAGTTCCTGGTTTCATTCCTGTGAACCAGTTACTGTGGTTACGTTCCTGTAGTCGGTTCCTGAAGTAAAGTCCTGTTGGTACTACATTCCTGAAGTAAAGTCCTGATAGTACTACATTCCTGTTCGTGTTCCTGGTATAGTGCTGTTGTTACAAGCTGAGAGCTTCCTACGAAGTGTGTGAGACTTCTAGTGATTCCTAACAAGTGTTCCTGCTTCAGAGCATTCCTAAAACTTACTACTGAAGTAAGGGTTGTTCGTCTGTTATTATGTTACTAGACAAGGGACGTTGAGAGGTAGTAACAAGTACCCCAAGAACGTTCATCTGTGGTTTCTGCGGTGTTTAGCAGAAGGGTTATCTCCCCAGTACGATGTTACCTAGGAGTGTTGTTTCCTCCAATGTTATTGTGAAGTGTTAGGTAACAAAGAGCGGGAATTGTGAGCTCTTAGAACTAGTGATAGTGAAACTGAGACGTCGAACTCAGAAGCTGGGTTCAGTGCGGTGAGGCCTGATTGGGAACTAGTTTTGTGAGTATCCCAGAGAGACTCAGATAAATAATTCGTGTGAGCGTGAAGATGATTTATATTAACGGATTATTTATTTGCCAATGAACAGTACTTTGTTATTATTTGTATATCGTTCCGTTTACAGATTTATGTTTCATTCATTTATATTTGTGTTTTCCTGGTCAGATATTGGTTAGGGGAAGGTTCACTTGAAGTATAAGTGATTGCCTTTATAACTGATTGAGCATAAAGGTACCTTAGTACACTTAAGAACGGCGTCACTTAATTAGTGCGGTTTGGAAAAAACCGCACTAATTAAGTGTATAGTATTTAAGTGCGCATAAAATTAAGTGTATGCTAACTAGTTAAATAAACAATTTTGTGAATTTTGCGTTTGTTCAATTTTGTCCTTCTCGGACATGAATTAATGAATAACTATACTACCGGATTTAAATGTTTAGGTACTTGATAACAAATACGTTTATAGTGGCCAAAATAATAGTCAATAAGCTGTATATCGTAACCGTTCGCTAAAACTTAAATTGTTTATTAAAGAAAGAAATTGTAATGGATACCATAACTTATTATTGTAGAAAATTTGATTTATTTTCATAATTGAAAAATTTTCGATTGTTGGTCCTATGAATATAATGTCCTCAGTCCTGCAATCAAGAGGAAAATTTCAAATCATTCAAATTTCCACATCGTTTTCTATCTCATAAAAAACCGCACTAATAAAGTGCTCCGATCTTAAAGTGCGCGCAAATTACGTGATGCCGTTCTTAAGTGTACTAAGGTAAGCCACTTATATACATATTTTGCCACAGAACTGCGGCGGGCTTCGTCATAAGGTCATACTGTCATGTGCCAACTTAATCGCATTATTCCCTTTTTGATCACTCGAGCACATTCTTCTCAACTAGTAACCTAATTATCAAAATTTCAGGTTTTCTCATTCTGGAAAATACGACACAGTGTACAGTGGCACAGGACTTGATTTGTGATTGATTTGAAAATGTTAGCGATCACAGTGAGAACTAATTTGATGCATGACAGATTTCACAGCTATCATTAGGTTAGTGTAACCGCTACACACACTCTAACCAATGTGATGAAGTAGAACAAAGTCAAATGTTCAACAAGGTATAACGGGCAAGCCTCGCTACATCATCCAACCCTAGATATAGAGATTACAGGTACAGCCTTAATTTTGACGTAACTTACCTTAGCACGCAGTCTGTTCTGTTCTTCGTCCTCTTCCCAAGCCAATTCATCTCGAATCCTGAAAAGGAAGAAATGAAACACTGAGTCCGTGAGTTGAATTACCTTCACAATCCAAGACAATGGAAAATTCTCATTTCACACCCTCTCCACAAAACTCCTTAGATACTGATCATAACCCCTATCTCGCAATCTCCTCAATCAACTGCTCTCCATATAATCTAAAAACACATCACTCCACTTACTGCTGTAGCTCCTCTGCCTCCTTGTGTTGCTGGGCCAGCTTGTCAGCCAGCTGGTTCCTAACTTGATCCTTAGCCTCCTCTTCAGCTCTCCTGACAGCCATCCTCTCGCTCTCCCGAGACTGCTGCTGCTCTGCGAACTCCAGAATCCGGCGGTTCTCCTCGGCTTGTTGTAGACGCTCGTTCTCCTTCCACATCTCACGAGCTTTCTTGAATTCCTCTATGTACGCTCGAGTCTGAGATAAATCGAAAGTTATGCGATTATATGTCAACTGTGGGATAATTTGGGTTGATTTTTCTGGATTTCAAATTTATTTGCGTGGTGCTGGATTCTTGAAAGTAGTACTAGCTAAGTAACCGAAATATCCCATGAAACCTGAACATTTCCCAACATGCACTTCACCTGTTTCTGTTTGTTGAGTCGTTCCTCCTGTTCCCTGAGGTCCTCATCGAATATCTTCCTCACTATCTCGTCAATGAGAAGCTTCTCTCTGAGGAAGTCTTCGTATGCAGCCCTCTTAGCGTCCTCTTGCTCTGCTAGCTGGTATTCTAGTTGTTGCTGATACATCTTACTCGACTCCCACCTGACAGGGAGAAACATGGGTTATAGGTGGCCTTGGTTAGTTGTTAATCACAACTTAAAGGACAACCGAAAATTGAAATGAGTTTCCAGCGAAAAGAAGGACGGTGTAAGAGTGAACTTCGAAGTAAAAAATCACTAAATACAAATTAGCTCCTTGATCACATACAACTCTCTGGGGCTGTTTTACTAACTTGAGTCTCTCTTGTTCTCTCTCCAGCTCCTGAGCTCTGTTCCACTCGTCTTGCAGGGTCTGAGCCAACTGTTCTTCGTAATACTGCGAGGATGGCTTAAGAAACAGGAAACAGAGAACTGTAAATCAGTTTCATTAAATTTAGAACAACATGCAGACAACAAATGTAGATAAAAATCAACCATCAAACACTAAGTTTCTAGAGTTGTCCCTCAATAGTCCAACCCCACTGAATCCCCTTAGAACCTCCTACCCCTGCCTACCATCTCCTCGTTCCTCCTTGCTTCCTTTCAGCGAGTTGAGCAGCTCGTTCCTTGTTCATGTACCCTGCTTTGAGTTTTGCTTCTAGCTCCTGATTTCTAGACTCGTTTCTCTGATTTGCTGTCGGAGTTTACCATCCTGCATCTCCTTTTTTTAAAATTTTTCCAAAAAATTTTCCCAAAAAAGGGCTTGAAAAATTTTCCAGAACCAGAAATTTTGGGAAAGTCTTAAAAAAAATGTTGAAAATTTGGCGGCTCACCCCCCCGGGGTTAAATTTTTAAGGGGGGAATTGGGGCCAAGGAAAGGACCTTTCCCCCAATTTTGAAACTGACATTGCCCAAAGACTATTGGAGCTAATACTAGAGTAGCAGACCAAGTTGAGCATGCATTTCCAGTGTCAGAGTTTTTGAGAGTTGGAGGGTGGTACTTGGTGTTTCTGCGCAAAAATCACCTTGGTACACAATATGTATCCGTGGCGGGTGTTCAGGAGGCCACGCCCATTTCCACTCCCAATGAGGAAAGTCCAGATTTTATATAACTTGGCTCCAGGAAGGTCGTGAGACTTCGTTTTGGGCTCAAGCGAATCATAATGGCCATGTTTATATACAACTTGTTAACAAACATATGCTCTAAAATAACTTACAAACCGAGTTATGGGCGAAAAACGGATTTTGGCCACCCGGCGATCAATGAGACAATTTTTACAACTTGGCTCAGGAAGGTCATAAAGAGACTTCGTTCTGTGTCAAACGAATCGCAATAGCCATGTTATGTACAACTTCCAACAAAAATATGCTCCAAAATGCAAAAACAGTTATGGACAGAAAACTGATTTTGGACACTTCGTGAGCCATCATACTGAGACAATTCGTTCTTTCACCTCATGTGGTTCTTAGATACTTCGTTTTTTTTTTTTTTGCTCGAACATTGCCATGGCCATGCGAACAAAAAACGTAAAATGCTAACAATTTTGGACACTCGCGAGCCATCAATGAGGCTATATACTGGGTGAACTGCAGTTCATATGAAGTCGCCGCGCACTTCATATGAATTCATATGGGCAAATCCACGAAAACGAGGAAAAATTTTGAAATTTGAAATATCAGTCAAAAAAGCTTTGACTTCAAATAAAGCTAAGACTTTCCTCTAAATGATGCAAAAAACCGCATCAAAAATATTGAAAGGCCTCGACGATTTGCGCTGATTGGTAGGGCTACTTTTGGACAATGTTCAGCCCTCAATTAATGGCATTTTGAATTATCATAAAGAATGCTTATATTTGTAATCAAGGAATAATTTTTTGCTCCATATTGGACTTTTGATTAGTTTGATTCATATTTTAATATGAATAATCTAACTTTCTCTAATTCTTTGAAGTGACGTTCAAAACTCTTTGGGGACAATTGATGTGTGCGTTCGTAACAAAATGATGCAAAAAGTTTTGTAAAAGCCTTAATTCATTTCCATTTATGCCGAAAACTCATTTTCAGCTGTTTTGATACTTTTGGTCATCATGGCACATGTGTGAAAGCTTAGACTGATCAAATTTAGACAATATGGCCTTGTCGTAAATAACGTTGCAAATGTGCAAAACTTTTCAATTAATTTCAATAGAAACTAAAAATATCACTACAATCAATCAGAAAATTCTGTAATAACTTACAGATAGGAATGTAAAAGTAATTTCAACGAAAAGAATTACAAAGAAAAAATTTAGTATTTAGTCATTTCAATCCCACATACATTAGAAAATCAAAGCATAAATCGATAAATTTTCTTTTCTAGAACTAAATGCTATCAAAATGTATTCAGGGTATAAGATATCAATGCCCTTGAGAATTGTGCTTTAATGGCCTCAAAAGTGATTTTTCTCAAAAATTTGCCACTTTGTGACATGAAAAAAACATCTTTTCTACTAGCAAATTCGAAAATCGTTGAATTTGGCCCTCTCGAATCGGCCATTATTCATCTTATAAAAGTTGCTGGTGACCAAAAAGTGATCTTAACCCTAATCAGAAATGAAATATTCTGAAAGTATGACAGTAAAATCACCAAAAAGTGATCCAATTTTTTTGCTACACTTTTGATAGCTATTTAATAGGACTAGAAATTAATAGAACCACCAAGATTTTTTTTAGATTGAGGACCTTGATTCCTGCATCTATTGAGGCCTTACTATGTCCAATAGAACAGTATAAAATAGGTCTATTCACGGTGAGGAAAATTTGTGCGTGCGTAACAGGCATTTTGTGCATTACGTAACAGTATATATTACAGTAAAAAGAAAATGGTGCATCAACCAATAAAAGCATTGTTAAACTTAAAGTTTATATATTCTTCTATCATTTAGAAAGTAGTGTGAACTCCCCATTCGCTCCCATGGACGGCTTTTGTGGTCAAAATTCTGTCAATTGATTTTATTTGATCAGTCCTAATGTGCGCTTTAACATTTTTTGATAGCTTGTGTAAAATTTTCTGTGCAACCAATTCTCATTCAAAACATCAAAATAGGCTCAATGAATGTTTTGAAGTTTATTCTAAAACGAAAGAATAGTGCTGTATTGACTTCAATTTGGCTGCCTTGACCTTTGAATCCTCAAAATTGAGTAAAAAGAAGTGCTCTAGTTACGTAACGTGGTTGGTTATATGTATTCATGAGTTCATATGAATGCGTTGCAAATTCAATAAATTTTATATGAATGAACTTCATGTAATTCATATGAACTTCATATGAACTCCACAAGTTCAAATGAACTTCATATGAATTCATATGAATTCATTAAACACAGATGAACTAGTTCACCAAAATTTAGTGACCTGAGATGCATATAATTCATATGAACTCATATACATTCCAGTTAACCTTGAATTCATATGAACTAGGAAGTTCATCTCGCGGACTCAGTTCAGGAGTTCAACGCCATTCAACGGAGTTCAGCGGAGTTCAGCAGTTCAACGGAGTTCAACAATTTCATCTCGGGGATTCATCTGAAGATTAATGATATTTAGGCATGGATCAAAACATGGAACAGCGGCGCCCGCGAGGGGCGGCACCGCCCAGTGCAGTGATGCCAGGGCAGTGCCATGAACAACGAGGACATACTACTGGGCAATGATGAAGCCCACGAGGCGCCCGCGGTGACATCATGGCGATCAGCAGTGCCACTGTGAAGCCATAGCGTCTTCGCTGGCTTCGTCGTGGCGCCGCGTGGCGTCCTGTGGCTACACCATAACACTACCCTGGCGTCCAGCGTGCTACCAATACCATGGACGCTTGGCTGCTGCTCTGATCTATGCCCGATAAGTCTCTCATTCAGTTGACTGCTTTGGTGGCGTCACCTATTGAAAGGCTTTTTCAATTTTAAAAGAGGCCGTTAAACTCACCAAATTGGCACATCTTGATCCATTTCACTAAAAAGGGCTTCCAAAATCAAATATTGGCCATTAAATTTAAACCCCTCTTTAAATAGTCTTGAGCTCTTCCATAAACGGTTTTCGTATTCTTGTTAAGTGTGCAGTCACGTGACAACTAAAAAATTTAACTTTTGCGTCATAGATTAACAACTCGAGTCACTCTACGACCAGTTTCTCGTTGACTCAAATCGGCTTCGATGACTCAACTCGGCGGCTTCGATTTGGCGACTCTCTGACTTGTCTCGACGACTTCGTCTCAGCGACTCGTCTCGCACTTCGACTTCGACTTCGACTTCGGCGACTCGGCTTCAGGACTTCGATTTCGGCGACTCACTGACGACTCGACTCGACGACTTACCGACTCGGCGACTTCGACTGGAAACTTCGACATTTCGACCGAGGCGAGTCGAGCGATTTCGACTCGGCGACTTCGACGACTTGACTCGACTCGAGTCTTCGGCGACTCAGCGGATCGAGTCGGCTTCGACTCGACTCAACTCGACTCGAATCGACTCGACGACGACTCGACTCGACGACTCGACTCGTACTCGACTCGACTCAACTCGACTCGAATCGTCGAGTTTATTCTTTGAGTCTTCGATTTTATTCGTCGAGTCATCTAGTCGTCGAGTCGAGTCGAGTCGTCGAGTTGAGTCGTCGAGTCGAGTAAATCCGATGAGAAATCGGTCGAGTTGTCGAGTCGCCGAGTTGTCGAAATGAAGTCGAGTCGAGTCGTCGAGTCGAGTCAAGTCATAAAGTCCAGTTGTTGAGTCAAGTCATTGACCACCTGGCACCTCAGCTGTCAGATAACATTTCTATTTACATTATTATTTTCTCATTCTAATGAGCTAATGGAATTGGAAATTTGGAAGGACGTGTTGCGTAAAATAAGTGCTCTAGTGGATGGTAGGTAACACTAACAGTAAGACCTAAGACCTAAACGACTGTATGTTACTGTACTTTTTACAGCAACATACAGTCGTTTAGGTCTATTCTGTTGCAAAGCTAAGTTTTTCCAAAATAACATATGTTGTTCGCATTGAGTGACATGAACTCAGGTGAACTCAAATGAACTCAGGTGAACTCCAGTTCAACGCAGTTCAACGTAGTTCAACGTAGTTCAACGCAGTTCAACGCAGTTCAACGGAGTTCATCTCAAAGTTCATCTCGTAGTTCACTTAAATGAACTAGTTTATTCATATGAATTCATATGCATCTCAGTTCACTAAATTTTGGTGAACTAGTTCATCCGTGTTTAATGAATTCATATGAATTCATATGAACTTGGTGGAGTTCATATGAAGTTCATATGAATTCATGTGAAGTTCATATGAAGTTCATTCATATAAAAATTTATTGAACTGGTAAACGCATTCATATGAACTCATATGAATTCATATGAATTCATATGAAGTGCGCGGCGACTTCATATGAACTGCAGTTCACCCAGTATATAGCCATCAATGAGACGATTTTTGTAACTAGCCTCATGTATTTCATAGACACTTCGTTTTGGGCTCAAAAGAATTGCAGTTGATTATTAAGTAAATGTTCATTATACACGACTTGTCAGATCCCATAACTAAAAAACGTTTCATGAACTATTATTCTCAATGTTAATCAAGAAGTTTTCTCCAGCTGATCCACGGTGCTTACAATAATTCTAAACGTTCTCATATATCATTATCATTTGCAACTTGCCTATTACTTTATTGGCCTTTATTTAGCAAGCCTTTTTAACCAGCATTTTTAAACCAGCCCTATGGACAAAAATCTTATCATTTTTGAACCATTTTAACCTGCCCTTGGACAAAAAATGTTCTAGTGGTTACCAGATCAAGGATCTTATGCTCTAAAATGACCACTAAAACACATTTGTACTCAATAATGTGCAATGAAAGACCCAAATCCCGGTCTTATTATGTTATGATTCAGCTTCACTTCAACCAGCATTTTTGAACAAAAGCCAATAAGGTAAGTCATTCATGCTGTTCAACAGGATTTTTCATTTTTGTTTGACCTATCTCCAGGAGACAAAAACACAGACTTATATCGGTCACTCCTTCTCAGTTTACGAGTCCTTGACAATGACAGTATCTGAGTAACAGTCAATGAGCTGGACAAGGTAACCTTCACTGCACGAGGTCGCTTGTGGGTTGGCTTTAAAAATTTGGAAGCTTTCAGTCACAGCTTCTCTCCAAGTTCAATGCAGTAAGCTGCATGATTTCATTTTGGTTTACCTCAAGTAGGTACCTTACATATTCTCATATTTATGTCTTCACACCTTCTTCTGGAAGTCCAAACACGAAGAGGCTTCATATCCAGTCCTCCTCCTCCTTCACCAGCTTCTTACTTGGCTAGGGCGTAACATTTTCCCTTTACTTCTGACTCTGCCCTGACATGAGGACGGAGCATAAGGAACTCCACTCCTCCTTCACAGTTACTTGAAAACAAATGACGTGACAATTGATTTTCACTGCACGCAATTAATCGTCTTTACATTCCAGCAGCTGCTGCTGGAGCTCAACAATAGCCAATAGAGTCATGGGATCGAGATTTGAGAAGTTCTTGCTGTTGCTCCATTGTTTCGCTACTCATCTCGCTGATGTGTACTGATATTACCAGAGACTCCTCGAGCTTCTCCTAACTTTGTTTTCTCTGTGCATATTTTGCCGACAAATTGTGTGGCTTCTACATACATTCATCCTTAACAGTTGCCTAACAATTTGCATAGAGCCAACTCACTTGTCTCCAAACAGTCCAATATCTTCAGATTTTTCTGAATTCTTTATACTATTCATTGCAAAGCAGTGCATTGATGCAGATTGCAGGCTGGTGTATGAATGTAAAATCAGTTGCAGAGATAGCATAAAAGCAACGTGGAAGCAATTGTGAACATTATATTAACTGATCCCAAATGTTTTTATACGACTTGTTAAGAAACATGCTTGGGCATAAATCAATGGACAAGGTTACCCTCACTGTACAAGGTCTCTTGTCAGTTGATTTTAAAAGTCTGCAGGCTTCCAACAGAGGCTTCCAATGGTGACATCTCTCCAATAACCTGCATCAGTTTGCGAGTCCTTGACACTGACAGTATCTGAGCAGATACTGTCACTGTCAAGGACTCACTGAGTCTGCGCTTTTGTCTCCAGATAGATCACTGCATGAGCAAAGAGCTGAATAGTGAAATTAAGAAGAAAAGAGCTGAACACCGGAATCTTCTTGATGAAATGATAAAAGGCTACTCAACCGAAAAATGGTCACATTTTATTGGCAATGGAACTGTGAGCAGCATGGAGAAAACTTCATGATCAACATTTTGAACAGTGCATGAAGCGTTTTTTAGTGATAATATGTGACAAGTCGCGAACAAGTCGTATATGATTTTAGAGTATATGGGCAAATCCACGAAAACGAGGAAAAATTTTGAAATTTGAAATCATCAGTCCAGCAAAAAGCTTTGACTTCAAATGAAAGCTAAGACTTTCCTCTAAATGATGCAAAAACCGCATCAAAAATATTGAAAGACCTCGACGATTTGCGCTGATTGAGTAGGGCTACTTTTGGACAATGTTCAGCCCTCAATTAATGGCATTTTTGAATTATCATAAAGAATGCTTATATTTGTAATCAAGGGAATAATTTTTGCTCCATAGTGGACTTTTGATCTAGTTTGATTCATATTTTAATATGAATAATCGCTTTCTCTAACTATTTTGAAGTGACGTTCAAACTCTTTGGGGACAATTGATGTGTGCTATTTAACAAAATGATGCAAAAAGTTTTGTAAAAGCCTTAATTCATTTCCATTTATGCCGAAAACTCATTTTCAGCTGTTTTGGATACTTTTGGTCGTCATGGCACATGTGTGAAAGCTTAGACTGATCAAATTTAGACAATATGGCCTTGTGCGTTACGTAACGTTACGTAATGCACAAAACTTTTCAATTAATTTTCAATGAAAGAAACTGCAAGAAATATCCATTTCTAATCAGAAAATTCTGTAATAACTTACAGATAAGGAATGTAAAGTAAATTTCAACTTAGAAAAGAATTACAAAGAAAAATTTAGTATTTAGTCATTCAATCCCACATACATTAGAAAATCAAAGCATAAATCGATAAATTTTCTTTTTCTAGAACCTAAATGCTATCAAAAATGTATTCAGGGGTATAAGATATCAATGCCCTTGAGGAATTGTGCTTTAATGGCCTCAAAAAGTGATTTTCTCAAAATTTGCCACTTTGTGACACATGAAAAAAACATCTTTTCTACTAGCAAATTCGAAAATCGTTGAATTTGGCCCTCTCACGATAGGAATCGGCCATTATTCATCTTATAAAGTTGCTGGGTGATACCAAGAGTGATCTTAACCCTGTCAGAAATGAAATATTCTGAGTATGACAGTAAAATCATAGAAAATTGATCCAATTTTTTGCTACACTTTGATGGCCTAATATGGGACTGAAATTGATAGAACCACCAAGATTTTTTTAGATTGAGGACCTTGATTGCTCCTGCATCTAATTGAGGCCTTACTATGTCAATAGAACAGTATAAAATAGGTCTATTCACAGTGAGGAAAATTTGTGCATTACGTAACAGGCATTTTGTGCATTACGTAACAAATTATGTGAGCCTGGTAAAAGAAAATGGGGTGCATCAACCAATAAAAGCATTGTTAAACTTAAAGTTTATATATTCTTCTATCATTAGAAACTAGTGTGAACTCCCCATTCGCTCACATGGAACTGACTTTTGTGATCAAATTCTGTCAATTGATTTTATTTGATCCAGTCCTGTGCGTTCACGTAACATTTTTGATGGCTTGTGTAAAATTTTCTGTGCAACCAATTCTCATTCAAAACATCAAATAGGCTCAATGAATGTTTGAAGTTTGTCTCTAAAGCAAGGAATAGTGCTGTGATGACTTCAATTTGGCTGCCTTGACCTTTGAATCCTCAAAATTGAGTAAAAAGTGTGCGTTACGTAACGTGGATTTGGACATATGTTTGTTAGCAAGCCCTGTATTTGAACATGGTCATTGCAATTCGTTTGAGCACAAAACGAAGTATCTATGAACCACATGAGGCAAGTTACGTGAATTGTCTCATTGATGTCTCGCGAGTGTCCAAAAATCGGTTTTTCGTCCATAACTGGGTTTTTGAGCATTTTGGAGCATATTTTTGTTGGAAGTTGTATATAAACATGGCTATTGCGATTCGTTTGAGCACAGAACGAAGTCTCTATGACCTTCCTGAGCCAAGTTACAAAAATTGCCTCATTGATCGCTCGCGGGTGGCCGAAAAATCAGTTTTTCGCCCATAACTCGGTTTGTAAGCATTTTAGAGCATATGTTTGTTAACAAGTTGTACATAAACATGGCCATTGCGATTCGTTTGAGCTCAAAACGAAGTCTCTACGACCTTCCTGAGCCAAGTTACATAAAATCTGACTTTCCGCCCGGGAGCGGAAATGGGCGTGGCCCTCCTGAACACCCGCTACGGATACATATTGTGTACCAAGGTGATTTTGGTGCAGAAACACCCCAAGTACCACCTCCAACTCTCGAAAACTCTGGACACCGAAATGCATGCTCAACTTTGGTCTGCTACTAGAGTATAACTTTGGCTTCCCAATTTCCATATCTCTGTCAACTCCAAGTCCCTGCAACCAGTGAAATCCACTCCTGCTCCCACGTCCGGGCATTTCCACCACTAATATCACCTTACCACAACTAATATTACCTACTACAACAGCAGTGCTTCCTTCAGCTTCACCTCCTGCCTCCATTCTTCCACCGCCCTTCTTTCCAGTACATTCCTATGCTCTTTGCCCCTTTTTAGCCCTGAAAGTGCCCCTCACACTATAGTACCATGCATTCCTTATTAAAGCCTTGTCTCGCGTTAGAGGTTAGTGCCTTGGCCTCATGATTCCTCATGACCAGCCACTGCTCCTTAACTTCCTTCTGAGTCTTCTACCAAGTCTCCTCCTCAGTCTTTCCTCCTGTTCTGTAGCCCCTTCCCAATGGATTCCTAGTCCACTCCCCAACTGACCTCATACTGACCCCCTTCTTAACCCCTGCTGACCCTCTATTGACCCCTGGTGAACCCTAACTGAACCCTGCTTACCCCCTGTTGACCCTCTACTGACCCCTGGTGAACCCTGGAACTGACCCCCTGCTGACCCCCTGGTGAACCCTACTTAGCCCCTGGTGACTCCATGGTGAACTCCTACTAAACCCCTGCTGAGCCCCTACTACTACTACTAGTACTAACCCCCTGGTGACCACTGGTGAACCCCTACAGACCCCCTGGGGACCTCCTACTGACCCCCACTAACCCCTACTGACCCCACTAACCCCTACTGACCCCCTGATGACCCCTACTTACCCTACTGACCCCCTGGTGACCCCACTATCCCCCTGGTGACCCCAATTGAACCCCTGATGTCCTGACCCTCTACTGACCCCCTGGTAAATCCCTGCTGACTCCCTGGTGAGCTCCTACTGAACCCCTGCTGACCCCATACTGAACCCCTACTGACCCCATACTGAACCCCTGCTGACTCCCTGGTTAACTACTATTAGTACTAATCCCCTGGTGACCACTGGTGAACCACTACAGACCCCCTGGTGACCTCCTACTGACCCCCACTAACCCCTACTGACCCCCTGGTGACCCCTTCTTACCGTACTGACCCCCTGGTGACCCCACTATCCCCCTGGTGACCCCCTATTGAACCCCTGGTGTCCTGCTGACCCTCTACTGACCCCCTGGTGAATCCCTGCTGACTCCCTAGTGAACTCCTACTGAACCCCTGCTGAACCCATACTGAACCCCTGCTGACCCCCTTGTGAACTCCTATACAGCGTACCCCTGCTGACCCCTGGCGAACCCTACTGACCCCTTGGTGACCCCCACTAACCCCTAGTCCCCTACTGAAGTACTGACCCCCTGGTGACCCCAACTTTCTAACTTACTTACTTGTGTTACTGTGTTAGTTATGTTTGTCATAACTAACTTAGGTACCTAATTAATAGGTGAAGCGTCATGATAAGGAGTTCACAAGGGGTCATGGAGTTCGTGGGGGCAGCGGGGGCAGTAGAAGGCCATTGAACTATAATCTTCCCTAGGTCATATAAATGCACGGAGACAGTCAATAGAATCAGTGTTTCATACATGAACAGGAAATAGTTCCAGGTGTGGAACCTGGAAGGGAATCAGGGATAAAGCAATATGACTAGACTATTCTGGAATTGATTTATGTGACTATAAAGCTATAAGGGATCGTTCACATATTACGTAATCAGCCGAGGGGGGGGGGAGGGGGTTTCCAAATGATTACGTTTGATTACGAGGGGGGGAGGGGGGGTTTGGCCAATGATTACGTAATCAAAATATCTAAATTTTCATCAAAATTTCAAGGATTTTTATGAAAATTTCACGAATTTTCATGAAAATTTCAAGAATTTTCATAAAAATTTCAAGAATTTTCATGAAAATTTCAAGAATTTTCATGAAAATTTAAAGAATTTTTTATGAAAATTTAAAGGATTTCCGAATTTGTATTACCAAAAGTTAACCTTTTGCAGAAAAAATTGTCGAAATTTCATAATTATGATTAAAACATGATCTACTCTAACAAAATATGGTTCAGAATGTGCTGCCCATATAGGAGGGATGTACTCCATTCTTTGAACTCTTCCAAACCACTTCAGTGCCTCTTTGCATATATGAGGTTTGCTGCTCTGTGCTTGATCAGAGGTTCGGAGGCCTTTCTTGCCCTAGAGCTCTAGAGTTGATGCCAGGGCCGGTCTTGGCGTACATCCGCAGCTCCATTATCCAGGAATCAATCTTTTTGATGAAGGTGTAGCGAAGCTGCAGTTGTCTGTGAAGTTGCCAGACTCTGATCTGGCACTTAGGGCTGATCTGGATCTTGGGTTCTGTCGGCTTCGGTGGCAGATGAGCAGGACACGGATACTGAACTTTGGTTCCATCGGTTTTGAAGGAGGTTGAGGTGGGACCAAGACGTTGATTTCTGGCTCTTTAGTGGAACTGGGGGCCTCAGGTGTAGAGGAGGAGGAGGATGATCTGTTGGAGGTAAAGGAGGATGATGAACAGATGAGGATGCGTTGGAGGAAGAAGAGGAGGAGTGTTTTCGGTAGGGAAAAACTAAAAGGAGCTTTTGAATGTCATCTTCAGGTCGATGATGTTGATGATTGAATTGAAACACACGATACTGTTCTAAATTTCTAATTTTTGTCAGTTAATATAGTTTTTTGGTGGCCTAAAAACCTGAAGGAGGGGGTTGGGCCATGATTACTTAATATTTTCAAAAAGGGGGTTTAGCCATGATTACGTTTGATTACGGAGGGGGGGGGAGGGGGGTAAAAAATGCCCAAAAATTGATTACGTAATATGTGAACGATCCCTAAGAGAAGAAAATGACAGTAGGGATGGTCACCAATTGAACTACATGTCCTAGACCTTTAGAAACTTTCAAAATTCTACCTTTCTTTGATTATATAAAAATGCATGGAGCTTGAGCCTTCTTGAAGCATAAGGGCAAATTTCAACTGTTTCAACGACCTCAATTGACACATTTGACAGCCCCACCAATCAAATTAGTGGGAAAATGTTGGTCATAGAGATTGTAACAACTTTTTCTCTCACAACTTTCAACTAAAATGCTTCTGGCAGAAACCAGGGATAAAAAATGAAAAAAACGGCCAACGGCCAATTGGCCGAAACAGCAAATTTTTTAGACGGTTGGCCGTTGGCCGGTGGACCCCCCCCCCACTGTACAAAGATGACTGAAATTGTATTCCATTTAATACATATATTCCCATTCACTCTGACTAGAATGAAATGACAATTCACTGAATTAAATTTTCATTGAAATGAGGCAGAAATCTTCCATTTTACACAACAGCTAAATGTCGTTAGCAGGTGTATAGTTCACTCCATTTATTTTTAGCATCTCTTTGTCTGTTATCATCTTGAAACATAAACAGTATAATGGTTGCATGGAATGGTACCCAAAATGCAACTACTAGTGACAAACTGTCTTGCAGGGTGAGAGCATAGACCAAAGAGCTGGGCCCCGAGGTTGGCAGACTTGGAGGGTCACATTCCACTCAGATCCCGCCTTCAACCTACATGGGTTCTCACCTGTAAACCCCGGGGACCTCTCACAGCCCAGGGGGCCAAGTTTATTCTGTGGTCTCTTTTTTTGCTTCACTCTTCAAATCATTCCTCACTCACTCTGGTCTTTGTGGGTTCTCTAGCCTAAACGAACCCACAGATGGGTATCATCCCATCATATACCCCTAGGGGATTCAAACTCTTTACGAGAATCCTACCCTAAATGGGAATCAATCTCTATCCGAGAACCACCAAGAGTACACAGAACATAAAACTCTCACACACACCAACAACACGTGTCAGCACAACTCTGACAACTCTACATTGACTCCATGGTATTCAAGTACTCAATAGTAAAGGACTATGCCCTATAGGCAACTTACCAAAGGGACCAAGGTAGTTAATCTTTGGAGGGCACCCCCACCCCAAGCTCATTTGCTACTTGAAAGAGTAGTACCACCTGGCTCCCAGGTAAGGGACTAGTCAGACTATATAATGCAAGCCAGGTGGGTCCCAAACTGAAAGCTCCAAAATTGAGGGTTGCCACCACCAGGCGTATGGAGGTGGTTGTTTGTGGATTTTGCACCAAATTTACTGTCTTGCATCAAGTAGTTTACATCTGAAAGGATGTCCAGTTTTCTTGATTCTGGAGTACTAACGTGCTTTACTTGTTTTGGCGAAGGGCTGGGCTCAGTGACCTTGTCAGACAATGTCTGACCCACTGACGCAAGCCGGCACATCACTCGGAAGGGTCAATCAACGATTGACAACAGTGACCCACTTGGTGACCCACTCAGACTACTATTGCTAGTATTAAAAAAACACAGAAATTTACACAGAAATTTACATGATGAAATGGAATATCAATAATGAAATTAATTAATAATGAGTGTTGAACTTGTTTGAATCGAAGTGATTGACCATTTCATTGAAACACAAAAATTCTCAAATATGAAATAAACCCTCACACTTTGGGACCACTACCAACTGTCAGTTTGAGATAAAATATTTATTTTCGGACTAGGAAAAAAAGTGACAAAGTTTTTTTGTTTAAAATAGTTTCCGGCTTGTTTTTTTATTTTTTTCACTACTTTTAAACACAACACAACACTATTAAATTAACTAACTGAGGAATGGGGGCCTCAAATATATTGTGCAAGGTTTTTTAAAATTTTAATTTTTTAACGTCAAAATTTTTTAAATTTTACCCATTTTCCCTCTTTTTAAAAAATCTTCAAAATTTAAGTTTAACAAAAATTTTTTTGGGTTAAAAAAATTTTTGGGGCCCGCCTTCCCCAGGGAAGAAATTAACGGAAATTTAAAAGGGGGCCCAACCGGTTTTTTCCGCGATTAGGGGCCGCTTCCAGGGGGTGTCTTCCCCCAACCCACCCCCATCCAAAAAAGCGGGAATTGGAACCCCCCCCAAAAAAACCCTGCCTTAAAAACCCCCCTGGCCCAATTTTCCCGGGGGGGGTGCGTTTAAATTCATTAAATTTCCCAAAGGGGGCATCGTCCATAGAATATGAAAAAATTTAAAATTTTAAAAAATTTTTTTTAATTTTGGAAAATTTTGCCACCTCAGTGACCGGTGCCACTTTCTCCTTATTATCCCAAATTTACCAAACTCAGACATTCCTAGTCATTCTCATTCCCCTATACCTTCTGCTGTACCGTGGCTGAAATAAAGAAATATATAATGGCCCCCATCCTTTGGCTCTCTCTATAACTTCTGGATTCTCAATTCCACTTGAGGAATATACTTGCTGAATATATTGATGATGAAGATGTATGCATATATATATTTGGATGATCTGAGTTTTGACAAAAGATGATAGTGATTATTTTGATAACAATATTTGCCGAGCAAAGTGTACAGCTGTATGTATTGACTACTTTGCTTGACGCAAGAAGTGGATCTATTTGTGAATTTGAATATAACCTGGTGTTATGCCAAGAAAAAGCGAGGATTGTGACAAAAAAGATGAAGACTTATCTGATAGATTTTGTCACTTTCAACATGAAACAGGTCAAAGAAACGAACACCAAGGAAAAGATGAATTAAGCTGTAGGAAAAGTTGAATGAAGAAAAGTCTTTGTTTTAAGGAAAGACCCTTCTATGAAACACCTTCAGCTTCAAGGCCAAGTCATGGAAAATATCCAAAGATTCCAAAAGATAGGCTTGAGTATATTGAGGATACCTTGGAAAAGTCAAATGAATACTTTGCATTTAAGTAGTCCATCTTCCATAATTGGTTTGACATTCAGTCTAATAGGGCATCATAAGTATTGCCATTTTACTTTGGGATATCTTTTTGTTTCAGTATCGAAGAACTAGTTGAATATCCATTTTGAGAAATGGGCCTTTTCACTGAAAGCTAAAGGTCATAGGAGTCTTTCGTTTTATTTGAATATTCAAAATAATATTGTATACATTTTTACTATATTTTTAAAAACGAATTAAAAACAGTACCGTTTATTCCTGAATTCAAATTCACTTCCACTGAGTTTTAAACTTAAAACTGGGACCAGTAGATTAAATACAGCAATGAAAAATAAAATAAAAGTTTCGCAACTTCAACGCAATATTTCTGTCTCCTATTTTCTACGTCTTCTGTCTTCATCATTCAAATGTGGGTCACCATAGTCCATCTTCAACCGTCAAATGCAATTTGTCTCATTCAGGTCCTGTTGGGCTCTTATTCGACTGATGGTCATTTCCATTATCCAACTAACATTGAAATTACACTGTGAAGAGTAAATTTGCAGCCAAGAAATTGCCAATTTCCTGAAATTCTCCCTTTTCATTTCAACATGAATTACCAACTATGTCACTGATGATCCTTTCGGCAGCAGAACACACAACCATCACAAACGACACACTCCAGTACATCACCCAGAGTACTTTATCAACCAGTCCCCTCCACATGCTGTCATAATCACCCGTGTATCTTCTATTGTCCACAATCCTTCTAGAATCACCAATGCTCCTTAGTCGTCCATCTTCTAGTCGACCCCTTCTACCATCCATGGCTACAGTATTTCCACTATTAATATTATCTTCACTTCCATCATTATCTCGCTGGGCTCTTCGATCACCTAACACTGCCCTTCTAATAGAAACCATCATGTCCCCATTATCCAGCAAAGTCTCCCTGACCTCCCTCCACGCTGCTTCCATCAGCTCATATCGGGATGGGATGGCATGGTAACTTCCCCCAAATAACACTCCTCTTGCTCCATACACGATGCAGTATATGTTATGGTACATGGTGACGAAGAGACGTAGGGTGTCACGAAGTTGGGGTTCTGAAGCTGGAAGTTCTGAGAAATCATGAGCTGGGAGATCTGATGTGTCTGGTGCTGGCATTGGTCCAAGTGTCCTTTAGGAGTTAGTGATTTCTGTTTCGAATTCTGCGAATGCGATGTTTCCTGTGGATTATCTAATCAGCCGAAGGGTTCTGTTCTCATAAGCATCTTGGTTATCTTCATTTTGACAAGTTTATTATTCTTAGCCATAACCTTCAAAAATAAGATTTTACCAACTCGAAACTTAAAATCATAACAGGTAAAATGCCAACAATTTTCTGTTGTTATTGATTATTAAATCAGTATGAATCACATAAATTACTATGAATAATGACAGAACAAATCGAATATCTCACCAACTGAAACTAACTTTAACATCAACATCGGAAATTATATCTCAACCTCTTTAGTACGTGGGGTCAAATGGAACCAAATATAAGTTATAAGAGGGCATCATGAGTTTTTGTTGAAACAATGGCTAGCAGGATCATATGATGGCTGGATTTGGAGAGAAGCCAACTACCCTCTTTGAAACGCTTTCCGATGCTCATTGTTCTTGTTATAGCGAACACAAATTGGAAATGCTCTGGGGTAAATACTGAAATGAGTAAATTTTTCCAGAAATCAAACAAACGATGAATGGAAAGGTCAACAAGTTAAATCTTCATCGTGAGATACTTTCATATTACTGACATCATCAGTACTCAAATACTTCAACTTGCAATTTATGAACTATGAATCGCATAGCACATTCCCATCTTATTCCCAAAAAGTATAACTTAATGGGCTAATGAATCCTCTCAGGCGCCAGCAAATTATTCCTAAACTTTCGGTTCCATTTCATGTTTCATTCCACAATTGGTGTAAGTTTGAATATCAGATTTCCTGGTCGAAGTATCAACTATGTTATATTTACTGACCATGACATCAGCTGCTGCTGACCTCTCAGACTCTATCCCCCAGATGTCAGATAGTGATAACCACTAGATGTTCCACACTCAGCACAATAACAATATATAGAGCCCTAAGTTGGCAATATGCCATCATCAATTCACCATTCTAACCCATGACAATGACGTCACAAGGGACTGCCTATGGTTGTGGGCCTCCAAATAAACCAGGTGTGTTTGTGTGACTGTGGGTCACGGCAGCAAAATACCTATGCTAATTCTTTTTTAATATGCGTGACTCCTGTCAAATGGTGGACGATAATGATATATATATTTGGTGTGTTAAAACTTTATAATGTGTTATATAGTCCGGAAATCCATGTACCCCAAGATATGCATTGCGTCATATTGGAGCAGGGTGTTATATATTGAGCTGGAATCACCATCGGAACCATATCCTCCAGTTAATGTGAGTTGTGTCATGTTTTCTCCTCTCTAGGTTTGACTTACTCTTCTTATTTTCACTTTTTATTTTACTTTCAAAAAGTCCAGGCCTCAATATCAATCATAATGAAAGAGTTCAAAAGTGAATAGTGATGTCTTTGGGTGTCAATTTATGGGAGTCAATGACCACCTACTTTTTGCTATGAGTTTGCGGCATATAAAGTACTTATCGCACCGTTTTAAATTTAATAATGTCAGAAATATTCGGGATAATAATTTATAAGTCATTAAAATATGAGCGTATAATATGTATTTGATAGACATCAATATGTTATGTTAAAGTGATACAAGTCTTAACCGGGGGGTTGTCATTAAATATATTTTGTATTGGTCACATAACATGTGGTGTGTTAGGAGCTTTCCTTTGACTTGTCTGTCTGTCTGTGTGATGTCACTCTCTGAGACTGTCTGTGATGTCAGTTTCAGAGATGATTCGTGATTTCAGGGATGGTGAGTGATGTCAGAGACTGCTTGTGATGTAAGAGATGGTTTTAGGGATTTCCTAATTTCCTAAAGCTTCTTAACCCGTTTTCTTTGGGGTTTCTTTGGGGTTTCTTTCCGAATTGTAGATTGAATTTCGAGAAATTCATGCTTCTTTCGATTTCCTCCTATCAGAACAATAATTAGAAATTAATTCGCACCCTCATCCAAAAATCTCCAGGCCTCCAAATCTGTATGAAATTTGAAATATGTCGGTGTTTACTACTGTTACGATGCCGAACTCTATTATTGATTGTGATTTAAGTTACCGATCAGTTACTTTATTAAAGCGAATAATTATCAATCGTTTCCTTGTTGATCATTTGACGACCGACAAAGTCTCGTCACAATGGTCTCAGTTTCTTTTATAATGATGGCCACTTAGTAACTTGAATTTGTGTAACTTAAGTATGGCGTTAGTTCTTCGCTCAATATGCTTACCGTTGCCTTAGTAACGTTATTTAGTTCTATTGTTCATGATGATTATGATTGTAATAAAGTTTGGGACCCTCTTTATGGCCAATTTATCATCTGGGTTCCTAATGTAGGTGCCCTAAATCTCAAAATGATAATCGTTGTGTAAATCGCATGATAATTTATGGAATTATCAGCAATACCATGAACCATATCCAGGAACCGCTTATTTCATTCCGTTTATTTTATTTCCATTTTAAATCGTTTGAATGAGGCAGTACGTGCCTTTTCTCCTTTTTTCATTTGCTCCTTTTGGCTTTCTTTTGATTGACGTCAGGATCTACAATTAATTTCGTCAGAACTTATCTCAAAGTGAAAGCTATAACTTACATATCCCAAAATCAGTTCCAGGTTTCATGAACACCACTCCGATGCAGAGCAACATGTCAGATCATCCCCTTCCAGGGATCCTGAATCCCCATCTCATCCTCCCGATCCCTGACGGGATACTCCCCGGGAAGACAGAGGATATCGTTCTGGGGATAGTGTGTCTTGTGCTGGCAATAGCCATATCTGCCAGGTATGTACAGGTGTACTATTTGCTGGTCAGAAAAGTAGCGGTTGAGGAAGTGTTGTCTCGCCACCCATCTGCTGATGCAAAGTCCATAAAAGTCTTCCCCTTCTATAATAACCCACTTTAAAACTCCCTTTAAAAAATGATTTTTCAAAAAGGATTTTCAGAGAGATTTTTTTAATAATAACTCCAACTATTAAACCCTCCTTAAAAAGGGCTAAGGCTTTTCGAAGGGCCTTTTAATTAAACCCTCCCCCTTTTCCAGCAATCTACTTCTCCTGACTGTCTTGTGGCTTTTTAAACCCCCACTTCCCCAGTAATCTCCTCCTCCTCTTGGTTGTCTTATGGCTTTTTAAACCCTCCCTCTCCCAGTAATCTACTTCTCCTGACTGTCTTGTGGCGGTTGAGAAAGCGTCGTCTCTCCACCCATCTTCTGGTGCAAAGTCTGGCAGTGTTGGACTTGATGGTGGGGGTGTTTGTACTGCCAAGCATGCTGACTCCTCTACTTACCCACCGCAAGGTATTTTAACTTGTAATCTACAAACTACAGAGTTGCTGAAACTTTATCAATCCATGTCAGCAATGTCAGATTTAACCGTTTGATCGGTACTGGTAGGGTTTTTAAGGCAGAATTTTTCAACGCGAAATCTTTAATTTTGAAAGTTTTTGCGTTTATAAATTTAGCATATATTTCTGATCTCATTGCAAATCCTCGCAGGTTCAGTTCTCTGAGACGTTTTGCGCGGTATCCGGGGTGCTAACGTCTGTGACGGTGACTGGGAGCGTGCTCATGGTCATGTCTCTTGCCCTCGATAGGTAAGTGGGGTTCTGTTATCATGGTGCTATATAGGAAACGACCGGTTACCATTTCTCAATAAAACGCCTGGTTAACCAGTATTTCGGTTTCTGTTCGGTTAATAGGTCATTTCCTAATTGCTGCTAAGTGCAAGTTAAAAGTTTTGCAGATTGCAGATGTCCTATAGTGGATGCTAGCTATTCCTCATCCACCATGTCCTCTAATCTTGTTTAAATCCAGGTGGATAGCTGTGCGTTACCCAGTGAGGTACCCAAGGATTTCCTCCCGGCCTCGGGTGTTGCTCATGGTGAGCTTTGTTTGGGTGGAAGCTATTTTGTTCAGTGTCATACCGCTGATTCCACCTCTAGGCGGATACAGGTAATACATTCAAATACAAGGAAATGATTTGTAGGATTCAACTTTAAGAAATAGCTTTTATTTGTACTTTCTTTACTGAGACTTGATAAGCGTGTAAGGATAATACTGAGTACTGATACTGATAGTCACGATTAAGCTCCCAAACATTCACTTACCCCCTGCACAGGTACAAAGAGACCATGTGCACGTGTCTGAAGGTGGTTGGTGACGACAAGTCTAGTGTGTTCAGTGTGACATCTTACACGCTATGCGCGGCTCTGCCGCTCTGTGTTGTCATGGTAGCGGGCGTTGCTATAGTAATCGTTCTGCGGAGGAGACCTAAACTTAGTTCACAGCTGCACAGGTGGGGTGGACATTTAATGTTCTAGTGTTAAGTATTGGAATTTGAATTTCGAGGTGCCATTCTTTAGCTTGCCGAACGGAAAATGAAACTCTGAGAACCATATCTGTCTTCTTTATTTAATTTTATTTATTTTATTAATTTTATTTATTTTATTTCTTTTATTAAATTTTATTAACCTCACCCACAGAACGCGTGAAGCGTGCATCACGACCCTTCTCATAGTCGCTGCCTACCTTGCCTGTGTCCTGCCCTACTCATTCGCCTTCGCTGCTACTAACAAAGCTGGGGGGTTACCACCTACTGTTTCTACTGGATCATCCCTTGGATCAACTACTGGATCAACTCCTGGATCAACTGCTGGATCAACTCCTTCTGAAACCTACACGGATCACAAGTGGATTATATACGGTAAAAGGATATTTGAGAAAAATGAGCTGTTAAATTTAATGAGAGGTTTCTGAAATAAAATATAATATCGAGTAACTCGGTGTCTTATCAGCGCCATAATAATATCATCTGCTATTCCCGCCCTGGCCAGGGCGGTAACCCCCCGCGGTAATAAAAAAGACTGGCCAGGGTATATATTAGACGAACGAGTGTCACAGGGTGATATAAGATATAATATAGATATATATATCATGATAATTGGGAGCAAATTTGGAAAGCCGAGATGTCAAGAACGGGAAATGGTAGAGACATGATCGAGGTCAGGTTTTGTTGATCTAAGATGGGAAAATGTTATAGGCTGGCGGAGAAGTTCTGGTGACGTCATTTTCACGTCACTATGACGTCATCAACTTAGCGAAATTTTATTTCTTTTTAGCGAAAATAGGCTATTTTCGAGCGCATTTTTCACCAAGAAGGAAAGGAGATAGTTTTCGATTTTTCAACGATTTTTAGCAAATTTAAAGAGCTTTTCAGAAATCATATGGATCATTGGGCTATCTCGATTTTTCATCGAGATATACATTTTCTAAGGTACGGTGAAAATCAATTCCAAATTATAGGACAAAACTTTGCATGAGTGAGATGTCAAGAAGTGCGACTTATCTTGAGATGAGACCGAACAAAGTATGTTGTACTAAGACGGAATTGTTCCTTATAGGCTATTTGGAAAGTTGGTTTGAGCCTATTTGGGTGCTCTGATGACGTCATCAAAATCGCGTAAAGCCACTAAAATAGCGTATTTTGCGATAGAACGCTATTTTGTTACTTCTTTAGACATCTGTTACTCAAAGAGTTTTATCGGATTATGTTTTACTTTGATCTGTCTTTTAGACCTCGAGATTTAGCTATAAAACGAGTTTCAGGCGATCGGTCGAATATTGTTGTCGTTAGAGGCTTCTAAAAATTGAACTGCAAATTGATTGAAATTATGTAAATGACAAAAATTTGTACTGTAGTCCTATTCTGTGATACGATGGTGAACTGATAATAGTTTCTCCATGTCTCGCAGTGAATAGGGATGGGAAATATACGATGGAGTAGTGAAGCACGTGAGTACAATACGGACGTTTTGTAGAAATTAGGGGATTTGAAGAAATTGATATTTACAATAGGATTTTCGACATGATCACGTTGAAATGGGTTTAAATACGACTAATGCAATGAAATTAGATCTGGTTGCTATTTCAGCACGTGAGTACACACGGGTGTTTTAGAAATTGGGGGATTTGAAGAAATTGATATTTACATGGGATTTTCTGACTTGGTTACGTTGAAATGAGTTCAAATACGACTTATATACGTGAAATAAGATCTGGTTGCTATATTTAAGCACGAGTTCGCGTGGACGATTTGTAGAAATTAAGAAATATATCAATTCTAGTAATTCCAAGTTAGAATAACGTAGTTTGGGGACTTCGTCTGGGTAAGTTGGTGTGGGTTAGACTTTGCGTGGGCTAGTAACGTGGTTCGGACTACGAGGGCAAGCTACGTGTGGGTCCAAACTGCCTTTTGGGCAAGTAACATGGGTTCAAACTACATACATCTAAACAAGGATATTTTCCAACTGTTGGATTTGTTGGTCTAGCAACCCCCGCGGGTTTGGATGTGACAACAGAACCTGAAAAGAGACAAAATGGGCTGATCACATCCAAACCAGCGGGGGGTTACTAGACCAACCGTCCAACGGTTTTGGTGGTGTAACTGTGTTATGTCAAAAACAATAATAACTCAATTGTCAATAAGAACCATAATTATATTTGAAGCGCAGGAATTTTCAGTATTTTAAATTTTCGGCATATTTTAAGAACCGCCCAATGAAATTAGTTGACTCGTGACTCTAGATTGTCAAAATCGTGACTTCGGTTAATTTTGTGAATTCAAATATCTCCTATTTTAACAGGTCTGATCGTGACGTATTGTAACTCCCTATTCAACCCTGTCATCTACGTTACAAGGTCTGGGAGAATGCGAAAAGAGCTCGGTGAATCTTGAAACTATAGTCCTACTCCTAAATCTTTAGATTAGGGTAATGTTGACACTGGTGTCAACTGTCGGGCAACCAGATGAAACTGGTGTCAGGGGACCACTGATCACCGGTCACTGGTGTCAAGGAACCAGATGACACTGGTGTCAAGGGACCATAGTTGACACTGGTGTCAAGGATCAGCTGACACTGGTGTCAAGGGACTATTGTTGACACTGGTTTCAGCAAATTAATTGGATATTTTCAGCTCGGTCAAGTCGTACACACAATTGCTGAATTAATCTCGTCCAAGATGTCTAAACCTCAGTGACCACGTCGCAATGATGAAAATACCAGCTCATTTCCGATTTGGTAGCATTTTAGATAACAAATACCAGTATGAACATTTTCACTGTTATTTTTTATGCAAGGAATGTCAATATGAAAATAATTTATTGTATTTTATCAAGCAATGAGGTTTGTTAAAACTCATACATGTTTCGTCATTTCGCTACATCAGGAGAAGCTCCAAAAGAGCACAAGGGCGGTTGCTGGGGTTGTTTAATGTTTATGCATTATGATAGTCCCAACCGGGTCGAAATTTAACCCTCTAGACTCTAGTCTAAAAAATGCTCCAAAGGAATGTTCAAAACTCCACCGCACAGTGCACATCAGACATCTGTCTTGGTCATGTGAACCCGTATGAGTAACCAAATTACGATGCATAAATTTGAGTACGATAATTGGATACTGATGCGATTAACAGATAACTCAAATTCAATATGGTGTAAGTGAATAATCAAATTTAAACTTTGTGCATGATCAAATTGAAATCATTATCATAATTAATTAGGCTGATTATTCAGTGCTTTATTTCAAACCTGTCGAATCGCTGGACTTTTGTATTTTATTTTTATCCCGTCTTTTGAATTTTTCATTTAGATTTCTCACCCGACACGTCAGACGTTTGTGGCCTTCTTAATTGAATTAAAAAGGATTATTTAGTGACTTTAGTAAGAATTGCCCCAATGGTGCATGGACAGCAGCCAACATTCTTTTGAAGCCTGCACAAGCATTTGATTCTAAAGTCTGCGCCATTAAGTCTCTGTCACATATGTATGAGGTGATGTTGCTATGATGTCAATTTAACACCATCAAATTATTTGCATATTCAAGTATTTATAACATTCATCACATTCAAACGACACATTATTCCATGTGCCAACAACAATGTACAAATTACAAGTGAATCTTCTCCAGTCTCCACTGCTTCTTTGATCACCTCATGAGCCAAATAGTATTTTGTATGTTTCCTTTTTCGCACTTCCATGGTTGAACTCATGACGTGTTGTCTTGATGTAAAGATTGCATGTTGCATGTATGTGCTGAGGGAGAAATCTGACTCTGAGATCTTGAGTAACTGGCACTCTTACGTTATTCTCTTCTGTTCGTGTTGTTCTTAGCTGAGTTTGTAAATCTTCGTACGAGGCCAGCTTGAATTTCGGGACACCCAGCAATATTTTGATTTTTGATCCAACCTTTTTTGTTGACCTATCTGTTAGTTTCATCATCATTTATCTTGTCAATAATTTTATGAAGGAGCAATTGCTCCTCCTTTAAGATATTATTATTATCATGATATTATGTTTAAAGTGACACAAGAAGTTTTATGTGACACCGGATTTTAGCTTGTTGGATAAATTCTATACAAGACTTACAATCTCAACCAAAACTCGTCTTAGTGTAATCTGAACCAAAGAAACGACGAATTGAGGACATGCCTGAGAAAGAATCATCACAAGACAGCAACGGAACCAGTACTGCCGAGCACATACAGAAAGAACACTCTAAAACAACTCCCACCCAGCCCTTTCTCCCACAGAACTTGACACCCTCTTCTCGCAAAAACAATTTCACAAAAATGTGGAAATGCTGCATCCACGTGGGGCGTGCGTAGGCCGGGGGAAAACAACAAACCTATCCATTTCTTCTTTTTCTGATTCTCTTCCTCCAGGTCTTCGTGAGTTCTTGTTGCTTGTCTTCCTGCACCATCGCTCCTGTTACTTCAGCTCTCATCAGTTCTTTCTTCTCTTCAGCATCTCACTTTGGTTCATGCACTCTGTACGTGCCCGCATTATGATCCCCGATCTCACCAAGTCACCAAGATCCTACTATTTCGATTTTGGCCCCTTTTTTGTAACCTCTTATCTGCTACCTCGAATCAGCACGCTGATGACTTTTCATCAAATCAATTCCAATCACCATAACACATCACCAAATCACATTATCATCGCAGTTTAACATAATACTGCTGACTTGTGTGTGATTCTTGTTAAAATTCTTGTTAAAATTCTTGTAAATACACCACGCAGAATTTTTCTGAGGATGTTTATACCTACCTTATTGGTCTTCATTTAGCCGGCCCTTTTTGACTCATGGACAAAAATTTTTGAACCATCTTAACAGGCCCCTTGAACAAAAGAAATGTATCAACTTATCAATTAGTTTCCTGACCAAGGATTTCACACTCTGAAATAGCCACTTAAATCCATTCATACTCGGTAAATTGCATCAAAAGGTCCATAAATTCCCGTGTGATATGATGATTTAGGGCATTATCGTGTTATGCCATCTTTTTTTTAGTTATTTAACACTTCATAAGCGAGGTCATAAAAGTTTCGTTTGACCTAAATTAACTGACCTTTACCGACCCCACCTTGAAGCTTTGACCGGTCTTTTTAACTGGCCCTTTGGACAAAATCTCAAAGTCTAAAAGGCCGGTTAGATGAGGGTATGTACCTACCAGGTAATTATTCTAAATTTCAGTAACTTCAATTTTGGATCCCTTTCGGCCATATAGGCGTTCAGAAGTTTCCAAGACGCCCAAAAACGATCTCACATTAACTGGTTTTCACTGTAATAATAATAATAATAATGAACTTATATTCCGCTAAACCATGATTGAGCAAGCTCTAAGTAACAAAGCGGAAGCCTACTAAATAACTTTTATAAACAGTCTTGATAAGTATCCTAGAACCTAAAAAGAGGAGCTTAAGGTCAAAAACGCCTCTATTGAACATCAAATGCACAGCGATAAAAATAAGTTTTCAATGCAACTTTGAAATTGTCAATATTAGGTATACATCTGATTTCGTAAGGCAGCCTGTTCCATACTTTAGGTGCACTATAACTGAAAGCCCCTTGTGTTTTCTTACACCTAGGTTCACTAGCTTCTTTGAGTAAGAAAAAGTCATTATCAGCCCTTACACTGTGCTGATTTTGTTGTCTGAGAGTTAACATATCTGATAAATAGTCAGGACTGATATTGTTAATGCACTTGAAAACATGTAGAGCAAGTTTGAATTCAATTCTGAATTTCACAGGTAAAAAATGAAGCTTTTTGAGATAGGGTGTTATTGATCGAAACCTTTCCTTTCCTTGAAGATTAAGAATATATCTCACAGCTGAATTTTGAATCTTTTGAAGTTTTTGAAGTTGTGAGGCTGTTATAGCAAAATAGGCACCAAATAGGTACAAACATGCCTAAACCATTTTTAAACGTTTTCAGCTCTCAAAACTCGCTGAAACCATTTTCACAAAATGCAGAACCGTTTAACAAGCCCAAATTTTAAAAAAAGATGCATCCCTCTCGGGTGAAAGTGTTTGTGGATTAAATCCAGAATGTTTTCTATCTGTTTCCTATGCATTTGTTCCGAGAAAAGTCAGATTTGATCAATCTTTAAATTTGGCCCTTTTCGCCTATATCGACGGCCCAAAAATGACCAAGACTCCAAAAACGACTTTAGGTCACTTGTATTGATAATTCAAACTTATTTCAGCCATTCCCACGCAGTTTTGGCAAAATGTGAAAATTTTCACAATTCCATCTCAGCCAGGTCGTCATTGTGAGCACGCGCGCATTTTCACAATATGCATCCATTTTACGAGTTGGACTTTCGTGTACGCAATGTACGCTGCGTACAAATTTCGAAAAAGTCGCTTTACTCAAAATTTCTCTTACCGATTTTCACCAAACTTTCAGGATATCTTGGGGCACATAATTGGAGTGTACTGTGTAAGTTTCAAGGAATTTTTATGTGCCAAATCCGAGATATGACTTGAAACGCAAGGATATATTTTGAATGCGTACAAATTTCGAAAAAGTCGATTTACTCAAAATTTCTCTTACCGATTTTCACCAAACTTTCAGGATATCTTGGGGCACATAATTGGAGTGTACTGTGTAAGTTTCAAGGAATTTCTATGTGCCAAATCCGAGATATGACTTGAAACGCAAGGATATATTTTGAATGCGTACAAATTTCGAAAAAGTCGATTTACTCAAAATTTCTCTTACCGATTTCCACCAAACTTTCAGGATATCTTGGGGCACATAATTGGAGTGTACTGTGTAAGTTTCAAGGAATTTCTATGTGCCAAATCCGAGATATGACTTGAAACGCTAGGATATATTTTGAATGCGTACAAATTTCGAAAAAGTCGATTTACTCAAAATTTCTCTTACCGATTTTCACCAAACTTTCAGGATATCTTGGGGCACATAATTGTAGTGTACTGTGTAAGTTTCAAAAAATTTCTATGTGCCAAATCCGAGATATGACTTGAAACGCAAGGATATATTTTGAATGAGTACAAATTTCGAAAAAGTCGATTTACTCAAAATTTCTCTTACCGATTTTCAAACTTTCAGGATATCTTGGGGCACATAATTGTAGTGTACTGTGTAAGTTTCAAAAATTTCTATGTGCCAAATCCGAGATATGACTTGAAACACAAGGATATATTTTGAATGCGTACAAATTTCGAAAAGTCGATTTACTCAAAATTTCTCTTACCGATTTTCACCAAACTTTCAGGATATCTTGGGGCATAATTGGAGTGTACTGTGTAAGTTTCAAGGAATTTCTATGTGCCAAATCCGAGATATGACTTAGGCAACTTAAGGATATATTTTGAATGCGTAGAAATTTCGAAAAAGTCAATTTACTCAAAATTTCTCTTACCGATTTTCACCAAACTTTCAGGATATCTTGGGGCACATAATTGGAGTGTACTGTGTAAGTTTCAAGGAATTTCTATGTGCCAAATACGAGATATGACTTGAAACGCAAGGATATATTTTGAATGCGTACAAATTTCGAAAAAGTCGATTTACTCAAAATTTCTCTTACCGATTTCCAGGATATCTTGGGGCACTTAATTGGAGTGTACTGTGTAAGTTTCAAGGAATTTCAATGTGCCAAATCCGAGATATGACTTGAAACGCAAGGATATATTTTGAATGCGTACAAATTTCGAAAAAGTCGATTTACTCAAAATTTCTCTTACCGATTTTCGCAAACTTTCAGGATATCTTGGGGCACATAATTGGAGTGTACTGTGTAAGTTTCAAGGATTTTCTATGTGCCAAATCCGAGATATGACTTGAAACGCAAGGATATATTTTGAATGCGTACAAATTTCGAAAAAGTCGATTTACTCAAAATTTCTCTTACCGATTTTCACCAAACTTTCAGGATATCTTGGGGCACTTAATTGGAGTGTACTGTGTAAGTTTCGGAATTTCTATGTGCCAAATCGAGATATGACTTGAAACGCAAGGATATATTTTGAATGCGTACAAATTTCGAAAAAAGTCGATTTACTCAAAATTTCTCTTACCGATTTTCACCAAACTTTCAGGGATATCTTGGGGCACATAATTTGGAGTGTACTGTGTAAGTTTCAAGGAATTTCTATGTGCCAAATCCGAGAATGACTTGAAAATTGGCAAGGATATATTTTGATGCGTACAAATTTCGAAAAAAGTCGATTTACTCAAAATTTCTCTTACCGATTTCCACCAAACTTTCAGGATATCTTGGGGCACATAATTGGAGTGTACTGTGTGAAGTTTCAAGGAATTTCTATGTGCCAAATCCGAGATATGACTTGAAACGCAAGGATATATTTTGAATGCGTACAAATTTCGAAAAAGTCGATTTCTCAAAATTTCTCTTACCAATTTCGAACTTTTCAGGATATCTTGAGCATTCAAATATAATTTGAGCCAAGTCATATAAGTTTCATTTGGCACATAGAAAATCCGAAATATCACAGAAACACCAAGGATATATTTTGAATGCCAAGAATTTGAAAGTTTGGTGAAAATCGGTAAGAGATTTCTCTTACCGATTTTCCGCAAACTTTTCAAATCTTCCTTATTCAAATATATATCTCAATTTATTCGGAAAGGAGTTTTCTTTGAAATGTGCCAAAGTACACTCCAAACGCAAGGATATAAGATATCCTGAAAAAGTTGGTGAAAAATCGGTAAGAGAAATTTTCTTAGTAAATCGACTTTCAAGGATATCTTCAAATATATATTCAAATATATCTGTGTAAGTTTCAAGTCATTTCTAATAAAATTCGGATATGATATCTTAGAAACACTTGAAAATTTTGAAAGCGCACAGAAAATCGATTTTCAAAATTTTACGCATTCAAGATATTTTTCAAAACTTTCAGGATATCTTGGGGCACATATAATTTGAGTGTACTGTGACTTTTTTCAAAATTTGTATGTGCCAAAATATAGATCCTTTGCGTAACAAACTTCATCGAAATTTGAACGCATTCAAAATATTCCTTGCGAAAAAGTCATATCTCAAACTTTCTCTTACCGAATTTTCACCAAACTTTCAGGATATCTTGGAAAAACATGAAAATGCGAAAATTGGTACTGTGTAAGTTTTCAGTGAATCGACTTTTCAATTGTACATTCAAAAATATATCCTTGCGTTTCAAGTCGAGTCATCAATCGAGTGTGAAAAGCTTGCTAATGGGTTCCAATTATCGGCCTCATATAATCCTTTTTAATTTGGTCCGATTTCATCACATAAACTTCAAAATACAACAACATTAACTTCAAAGTTTTTTTTGAAAGATCACAAATATCGCTGTTCATTGCGTACAATTTTGGAGAAAGTCCTACTGCATTTTACGGAATCATCTTCTGGTTTGTAGCCCGCAGCGACAATTTCGTACAAAGAAAATGAAATTTCACCATCGGGTGTTGTTGTGATTGCGCGCGCGGCTGTTTAGGTTGAATGAATGCGCGGCATGCAAAATACATGACGCGCATTCATTCAAACAAAACGATCTCTGACTTTTTTCTTTTTCATCTACGCTGTACTTTGCCAAGCTCAAAGTTTATGTTGACAATAACCAAAACAAGATAAAAATCTTTTAGACGAGTATTGTGATCGAATGACCGTTTGCCAGTAAATGTTACGACCCAAATTTAGAAAATAGAAGGTTTTCTTTTCAATTTAACAAAATATGTTGCCTCGAAATTCGGATCTGGCCTGGTGAAACCACAATGGTAGCAGAAGCCAGGCATGTGGTCCAATGTAAGCAAATAAGCAATGCTCGCCTGGTTTCTGCCTGCCTGGTATCACCAGGCCAGATTCGAATTTCGAGGCAAAATTTGTTCAATTGAACAGAAAACCTAAAAATTTTGGATAACAATCACTGGTCATTCGATCGCGATGGTTAATATTGGTATTGGTACTCCTATTTTCTTTTTGTCATAGCAATCAATAAACTTTAGCTTGACTTTGTACAATCCAGATGAAAAAGTTCTTCAGAAGTCGTGACATAAACGTACAGACATCATCATGAGATCATGCATACGACCGAATTCGCTATTTTGCTAGCTGATGAAGCAAGCATGCTATTGGAAAGTTGGGATGTTTTCGTACTCTCATTCTCTAATCTCTTTCATTGGTTGAAAGCAACACGACGTCTCAAAGACAGCGTAGAATTAGAAAGGGTTCGACAAAGATACTCCACGGCCCTTCATATCTTTCAGGGCTTCTTGGGCGAGATTTCACGGTGCGAACCGGTTCTAATATCATTAGAATTCCTGCTTGAGCGTCACGTAACAAAACCCACACCCGCCCCTTCGACCCAGGAAATTCGACTGACGTTGCCCGTCCATTTCTTCTAACTGGATGGCTAACAGGGCGCAAATGTGACCGTCTGAATGTGGAACGTTGCGTAACATCCTACGATGCTACGATAACGAAATATGAAAGTCCCAACCCGGTCAAATGACTTTATTTTGAGTTAAATTTAACAACAGTGGATTGAAATTAACTGATGGGCTGCACATTGCACGTTCAGCACAGCTGTTTCATTTTAAACTTCAAATTGAAACGTGCAATACGTGGTGCAATGTACAGACGCCTCGCAGATGTTTTATGATCACCTGACATTCTTATCTTAATAACCGTAAGTTTTTGTGAGAAGTGTACAAAGTTGAATATATGATATCAATATGGGATTGGGTTGCCTTACAAATAAATATGAATATTTGCGGTACTGTACGGGTGAAAAAAAGCGCCATGTAAGGTTCTATTGTCCACGACTCAACAAACATTTTAAGGCGTTGAATTTCCCATCCCATAATTACTCAAACAATACAGAACGCCGATAACGGGTGATTCGATGCTCTAAAAGTTAGTAAATCTGGGTGTTTCTACTCAACTTCCGATGACTTTTGAGCTTTTTAAGGTAATTTGAGCTCGATGTTCCTTATCAAGTGGATCACGTGGAACCAAGGTCTAAGTCACATGGCTCTAGCCTTCGTCTGAGTAGCCTGATTTTACCCATATATGGTCATAACTTCCACAAAATTGTCCTATCCCTAGGATTTTGCGTTGCACATCACACATGTGTAGCAGATAACTCTGAACAACCAATCAGAATAAAGGAAAATGGTCACGTGACCTGTCACGTGATCGCGGTTAAGTCTAACTTATATACACTGTGTGAAGGCGGAGATAACACATTTCTTATTGTCTGTTTTCAAGTTACGTGTAAACTCTCAGTAAATCTCAAATCATGGATGATGATGTAGCTGCTCTGGTTGTGGACAATGGGTCCGGTATGGTCAAGGCTGGATTTGCCGGAGATGACGCTCCCAGGGCTGTCTTCCCCTCCATCGTCGGACGACCCAGACATCAGGGTGTCATGGTTGGAATGGGACAGAAGGACTCCTATGTTGGAGACGAAGCCCAGAGCAAGAGAGGTATCCTGACTCTGAAGTACCCCATCGAGCACGGAATCGTCACCAACTGGGACGACATGGAGAAGATCTGGCATCACACTTTCTACAACGAGCTGAGAGTTGCCCCTGAGGAGCACCCCGTCCTCCTGACCGAGGCCCCCCTCAACCCCAAGGCCAACAGGGAGAAGATGACTCAGATCATGTTCGAGACCTTCAACACCCCCGCCATGTACGTTGCCATCCAGGCTGTCCTGTCTCTGTACGCCTCTGGTAGGACCACCGGTATCGTCCTGGATTCTGGAGATGGTGTTTCCCACACAGTCCCCATCTACGAAGGTAAGCATTGAACAGACTGTTTAAAACTTAATTGAGATATCGAATAATATTACGAAACATTATATTCGCCTGTTTTGCCATTATTTTCGCCTGTTTGATAATGATACGGCTGGGTAAGCCAAATTCCAGATTATCAGATAATCTAACTTTTCCCCACATTCAGGTTATGCTCTGCCCCACGCCATCCTCCGTCTGGATCTGGCTGGACGAGATCTGACTGACTACCTCATGAAGATCCTGACCGAGCGAGGCTACTCCTTCACCACCACCGCTGAGAGGGAGATTGTCAGGGACATCAAGGTTTGTAGGATGCTGCAACTTAAAAACCTAGATAACAACCTCATGTTTTCTTATTTGTCAGAATCTTGTTAACTCCTAAATGGCAACTCAAATCCCTGACATAAATTTCTAAAAATGGTCTTAGTCAAACTGAGATCATTAACCATCCTTATAAAACTCCCATTCAAACCATCCTCAATCTCCAGTCAAACCCTGAAACCCTTAAACCTCATACTCAATCCCATCCCTCACCAGGAGAAACTCTGCTACGTCGCCCTGGACTTCGAGCAGGAGATGCAGACCGCTGCCAGCTCCAGCACTCTCGAGAAGAGCTACGAGCTCCCTGACGGACAGGTCATCACTGTCGGAAACGAGAGGTTCAGGTGCCCTGAGACCCTCTTCCAGCCATCCTTCATCGGTGAGTCATGTCAGAGATGGCTGAAATTCTACACCCTAATTTCAGTTCAGCATCGCTTATACTAAATGCAAATTACCAATAAGTTACATATTCTAAATTGATTGCACATTATGTATAACCATCATGGCTCCTCCTAAAACTAAATTTCCCAACAGGAATGGAGTCTGCCGGAATCCACGAGACTTCCTACAACTCCATCATGAAGTGCGATGTCGACATCAGGAAGGACCTGTACGCCAACACCGTCCTGTCCGGAGGAACCACCATGTTCCCTGGTAAGAAATATTTCCTTGTGTTTCGATAGGAATGAAGAAATCGATCGACAGTATCAGGCGTTGATACCATGCAATCATTGAAATTATTCTTGATACAAATGACACTATCATAGTAGATAACACAACTTAACCTTCGCTCTTACAGGTATTGCCGACAGAATGCAGAAGGAGATCACTGCCCTTGCTCCACCCACCATGAAGATCAAGATCATCGCTCCCCCTGAGAGGAAGTACTCCGTCTGGATCGGAGGATCCATCCTGGCTTCCCTCTCCACCTTCCAGCAGATGTGGATCTCCAAGCAGGAGTATGACGAGAGTGGTCCCAGCATTGTCCACAGGAAATGCTTCTAAATCTTCCATCATAGTAACCATGGTTGTCATGGTAACCATGGTAGTCATGGATACCATGGCCCAAACATGGGGTTTATTGGAGATTGTAAAATGTTAATTGTGAATATGGACAGAAAGGAATCTAGATGTTCGATTGAATTTTAAGTTATCTGACATTGTAGATTTTAGTTTTGTTTAAGTTCCATTTGTATCAAAGTTGTTTGCATGTTGTACCAAATGTGCTTCATCTTTTGACTCAAGTGATGTGGAAAGGATATAAGATTGGGGTTCCCCTTCTAACTTCTGAGGCATTAGAATGGGTAAAACAGAGTTACAATTTTGCAAAATTAAATTAAAATAATATAACAAAACAATAAAATCATACAAAAGTAATGTATAGCCATTTATCTTACATGCATTTATCATAATAAGATCCCAAAATAAAGTAAAAATTAAACCAAGTATAAAGGTTTATTCTAAATTCAAGTTCTATTCATAAATTCATACTATAGTCTGTACATTGGTCCTACAATGTTATAGAGGGTCAGTTGGGAATGTCCCCACTTCTCTATCCACTCCCTGAATTCCATCATTCCGTCATTCCTGCCCCTACATCCTGTTCCCGGGCCTGTTCCTCTGTCCAGCCTCCAGATTCCCCATGGTCATGCCCCCTGGCAGCAACTCAGACAGTCTGTACTTCTGATGTTTCTCCAAATCAGGGGTTACCACGTACACATCAACGTCCCCAAACTCCCACATGAACTGCCGACATTGCCCGCAAGGCAGGACTAAAGCGTCCGCTACGTCCGTGTTAACCGCCACCGCACGGAACGAACTCCGTCCCTCACTGACGGCTTTCAGATACGCCGTCCGTTCAGCGCACACTGTTAGTCCGTACGTTACGTTCTCCACGTTACACCCCGTTACGATGGAGTTGTCGGAGAGCAGAACAGCGCACCCGACCCGGAACTTGCTGTAGGGAGAGTAGGAGTGGGATTTAGCGGCAATACAAGCGCTGAAAAGGGTGTCCAGTTCTGTGGGAGAAAGGGCTGGGTGGCAGGCGGTTTTAGAGTTTTCTTTCTGTATGTGTTCGGCAGTGCTTGTTCCGTTGCTGTCTTGTGATGATTCTTTCTCAGGCATGTCCTCAATTCTTCGTTTCTTTGGTTCAGATTACACTAAGACGAGTTTTGGTTGAGATTATGTCCTGTGTAGAATTAATCCAACAAGCTAAAATCCCAGTGTCACATTAAACTTCTTGTGTCACTTTAAAGTTAAACATAATATCATGATAATAATAATATCTTAAAGGAGGAGCAATTGCTCCTTCATAAAGTTATTGACTAGATAAATGATGATGAAACAAACAGATAAATCAAAAAAAAAGGTTGGATCAAAATATTGCTCGGTGTCCCGAAATTTAAGCTGGCCTCGTACGAAGAATTACAAACTCAGCTAAGAACAACACAAACAGAAGAGAATAACGAAAGAGTGCCAGTTTCTCAACATCTCAGAGTCAGATTACTCTCTCAGCACATACATGCAATCTTTACATCAACACAACACGTCATGAGTTTGACCATGGAAGTGCGAAAAAGGAAACATACAGAATACTAAAATACTGAAGTTGACGATTGTTTGGCTCATGAGGTGATCAAAGAAGTAGTGGAGACTGGAGAATATTCACTTGTAATTTGTACATTGTTGTTGGCACATGGAATAATGTGTCGTTTGAATGTGATGAATGTTATAAATACTTAAATATGCAAATAATTTGATGGTGCTAAATTGACATCATAGCAACATCACCTCATACATATGTTACAGAGCCTTAATAGCGCCGACATCAGAATAAAATGCTTGTGCAGGCTTTACAAGAATGTTGGCTGTTGTCCATGGACCATGGGGACAAATTCTTACTAAATTCACTAAATAATCCTTCTTAATTCAATTAAGAAGGCCACAAATGTCGGACGGGTCATGTAAGAAATTGAAATCAAAATTCAAAAGACGGGATAAAAATAAAAGACAAAAGTCCTGCGATTCGACAGGTTTGAAATAAAGCAGTGAATAATCAGCCTAATTAATTATGATAATGATTTCAATTTGATCATGCACAAAGTTTAAATTTGATTATTCACTTACACCATATTGAATTTGAGTTATCTGTTAATCGCATCAGTATCCAATTATCCTACTCAAATTTATGCATCGTAATTTGGTTACTCATACGGGTTCACATGACCAAGACAGATGTCTGATGTGCACTGTGCAGTGGAGTTTTGAACATTCCTTTGGAGCATTTTTTAGACTAGAGGGTTAAATTTCGACCGTGTTGGGACTTTCATAATGCATAAACAACCACAGCAACCGCCCTTGTGCTCTTTTGGAGCTTCTCCTGATGTAGCGAAATGACGAAACATGTATGAGTTTTAATAAACCTCATTTCTTGATAAAATACAATAAATTATTTTAACATTCCTTGCATAAAAAATAACAGTGAAAATGTTCATACTGGTATTTGTTAATGTTATCTAAAATCCTACCAAATCGGAAATGAGCTGGTATTTTCATCATTGCGACGTGGTCACTGCGGTTTCGACATCTTGGACGAGATTAATTCAGCAATTGTGTGTACGACTTGACCGAGCTGAAAATATCCAATTAATTTGCTGAAACCAGTGTCAACAATTGTCCCTTGACACCAGTGTCAGCTGATCCATGACACCAGTGTCATCTGGTTCCTTGACACCAGTATCATCTGGTTCCTTGACACCAGTGAACAGTGATGAATGGTCCCTTGACACCAGTTTTATCTGGTTTCTTGACAGTTGACACCAGTGTCAACATTACCCTAACTCTAAAGATTTAGAATTATATTATAGTTACAATGAATACAAGGGTCACCAACCTCTTTTCGCATTCTTCCGGATCTTGTAACGTAGATGACAGGGTTGAAGAGGGAGTTACAGTACGTCACGATCAGACCTGTTAAAATAGGATATATCTGAATTCACCAAATTAATCGAAGTCACGATTTCGCCAACCTAGAGTCGCGAGCCAACTAATTTCATTCGTCGGTTCTTAAAATATGCCGAAAATTTAAAGTTAATTACCAAAAATTCCTGCGCTTCAAGTGTGATTATGGTCCTTATTGAGTTATCACTGTTTTTGACATTTAAGACAGTTATAATAGCACAAGATATTATGGTGCTGATAAGACACCGAGTTACTCGATATTATATTTTATTTTTATTCATTTCAGAAAATTCTCATTAAATTTAACAGCTCATTTTTCTCAAATATTCTTTTACCGTATATAATCCACTTGTGATCCGTGTAGGTTTCAGAAGGAGTTGATCCAGAGTTTGATCCAGGGGATGATCCAGTAGTTGATCCAAGGGATGATCCAGTAGAAACAGTAGGTGGTAACCCCCCAGCTTTGTTAGTAGCAGCGAAGGCGAATGAGTAGGGCAGGACACAGGCAAGGTAGGCAGCGACTATGAGAAGGGTCGTGATGCACGCTTCACGCGTTCTGTGGGCGAGGTTAGCATGTGAGCAAAATAGGATGCCAAAAGTGAAAATTTGATAAGTAAAACAGTGGTGTTCGGGTTACTACTTCCAAGATGGTTTTGTGGACGGGGTTAGAAAAAAATCGAGACAGTTATGGCTCTTAGAGCTTCTTTTCACGTTCTGCAAGCTAAAGAATGGTGTCTCGATATTCGAATTCCAATACTCAACGCTGGAACAGTAAATGTCCACCCGACCTGTGCAGCTGTGAACTAAGTTTAGGTCTCCTCCGCAGAACGACCACTATAGCAACGCCCGCTACCATGACAACACAGAGCGGCAGCGCCGCACATAGCGTGTAGGATGTCACACTGAACACACTAGACTTGTCGTCACCAACCACTTTTAGACACGTGCACATTGTCTCTTTGTACCTGTACCGGGGGTAGGAGAATGTTTGAAAGGGAAGGTGAATATTTGGGAGCTTAATCGTGACTATCAGTACTCAGTATTATCATTACACGCTTATAAAAAATTGCAACAGTCTCAGTAAAGAAAATACAAATAAAAACGCTTCTTAAAGTTGAATCCAACAAATCATTTCCTTGTATTTGAATGTATTACCTGTATCCGCCTAGAGGTGGAATCAGCGGTATGACACTGAACAGAATAGCTTCCACCCAAACAAAGCTCACCATGAGCAAGACTCGAGGTCGGGAGGAAATCCTTGGGTATCTCACTGGGTAACGTACAGCTATCCACCTGGGTTAAAACAAGATTAGAGGACATGGCAGATGAGGGATAGCTGGCATCCACTTTAAGCATCTGCAATCTTTTCTTTCGTGAAGGTTAACCAAACCGAAACCGAAATACCGGTTTACCGGGCGTTTTCAGCCAACTGAAACCATATTTATCGAGAAATGGTAACCGGTCGTTTCCTATATAGCACCATGATAACAGAACCCCACTTACCTATCGAGGGCAAGACACATGACCATAAGGACGCTCCCAGTCACTGTCACAGACGTTAGCACCCCAGATATAGCACAAAACGTCTCAGAGAACTGGACCTGCGGGAGGATTTAGAAATAGAATCTAATCAGATTCTGAACTTTTTTTTTCGTAATTTCAAATACGCGAAGTATAACAATACGGTAATAATGTTGCGATATGTACGCCTCTTGTTGTAATACCTTGCGGTGGGTAAGCAGAGGAGTCAGCATGCTGGGCAGTACAAACACCCCCACCATCAAGTCTAATACTGCCAGACTTTGTACGAGAAGGTGGGTGGAGAGACGCCGCTTTCTCAACCGCCACAATACAGTCAGGAGAAGTAGATTACTGGGAGAGGGAGGGGTTTTAAAAGCCCTTTCAAAATCCCTTTTTGAAAAGCCCTTTTTAAACGGAGTTTCATGCAAAAACCGGCTGTTTTAAGCTTTTGACCCTTAATCATCGCCATTAGTTGGAGTTAGTTGCATCACACTGACCGGCAAAGTACACCATACTATATTACTATAATATACCTACCTTGCAGATATAGCTATTGCCAGTACAAGACACACCATTCCCAGAACTATATCCTCTGTCTTCCCGGGGAGTACCCCGTCAGGGATCGGGAGGATGAGATGGGGATTCAGGATCGCTGGAAGGGGATCTGACATGTTGCTCTGAACCGGAGTGGTGTTCATTTTATGGAACCTGGGACTGATATTGGGATATGTATTATTGTATGTTATAGCTTTCACTTTAAGTTGAGTTCTGACGAAATTAATAGAAGATCCTGACGACGATCAAAAGAAAGCCAAAAGCAAATGAATATTTCAAACCGAGAAAAAGGCAGAAAAGGCACGTAAGCACGTACTGCATCATTCAAACGATTGAAAATGGAAATAAAATAAACGGAATGAAATAAGCGGTTCCTGGATATGGTTCATGGCACTGCTGATAACTCCATAAATTATCATGCGATTTACCTAACGATTATCATTTCGAGAATTTAGACACCTACATTTATAGGAACCCAGATGATAAATTGTCCATAAAGAGGGTCCTAAATTTTATTACAATCACAATTATCATGAACAATAAAACTAAATAACGTTACTATGGCTACGGTAAGCATATTGAGCGAAGAACTAACGCCATACTTAAGTTACACAAATTCAAGTTACAAAGTGGCCATAATAAAAGAAACTGAGACCATTGTGACGAGACTTTGTCGGTCGTCAAATGATCAACAAGGAAATGATTGATAATTATTCGCTTTAATAAAGTAACTGATCGGTAACTTAAATCACAATCAATAATAGAGTTCGGCATCGTAACAGTAGTAAACACCGACATATTTCAAATTTGATACAGATTTGGAGGCCTGGAGAGTTTTGGATGAGAGTGCGAATTAATTCTAATTATTGTTCTGATATGAGGAAATCGAAAGGAGCATGAATTTCAATCTACAATTCGGAAAGAAACCCCCAAAGAAAACAGGTTTAGAAGCTTTTAGGAAATTATGAAATCCCTAAAACCATCTCTTACATCAAAAGCAGTCTCTGACATCACTCACCATCCCTCTGAATCTGACATCACTCACAGTTTCTGACATCACAAATCATCTCTGAAACTGACATCACAGACAGTCTCTGAGAGTGACATAACACAGACAGACAGACAAGTCAAAGGAAAGCTCCTCCTCACACACCACATGTTATGTGGCCAATACAAATAATTTAATGACAACCCCACGGTTATAATTCTTGTATCACTGTAACATATTGATGGCTATCAAATGCATATTATATGCTCACATTTTAATGACTTATAAATTATTATCCCGGATATTTCTGACATTATCAAATTTAAAACGGTGCGATAAGTACTTTATATGCCGCAAACTCATAGCAAAAAGTAGGTGGTCATTGACTCCAAAGTTGACACCTAAAGACATCACTATTCACTCTTAACCTCTATCATTCTGATTGATCCTGAGGCCTCTGTGGCCTGAACTTTTTGAAAGGAAAATAAAAAGTGAAAGTAAGAAGAGTAAGTCAAACCTAGAGAGGAGAAAACATGACACAACTCACCATTACTGGTGGATATGGTTCCGATGGTGATTCCAGCAATATATAACACCCTGCTCCAATATGACGCAATGCATATCTTGGGGTATATGGATTTCCGGACTATATAACACATTATGAAGTTTTAACACACCAAATATATATATCGTCCACCATTTGACAGGAGTCACGCATATTAAAAAAGAATTAGCATAGGCATTTTGCTGCCGTGACCCACAGTCACACAAACACACCTGGTTTATTTGGAGGCCCACAACCATTGGCGGGCCCCTGTGACGTCATTTTCATGGTTTAGAACGGTGAGTTGATGATGGCAAACTGCCAAAGGGCTCTATATATTGTTCGTATGGAACATCTAGTGGTTATCACTATGTGACATCTGGGGGATAGAGTCTGAGAGGTCAGCAGCAGCTGATGTCATGGTCAGTAAATATAGTTGATACTTTGACCAGGGAATCTGACATTCAATTGTGGTATGAAACATGAAATGGAACCGAAAGTTTAGGAATATTTAGCTGGCGCCTGAGAGGATACATTAGCTCATTAGGTTATACTTTTTGGGAATAAGATGGAAAACCACATGTGCTATGCGATTCATAGTTCATGAATTGCAAGTTGAAGTATTTGAGCACTGATGACGTCAGTTATACGAAAGTATCTCACGATGAAGATTTAAGTTGTTTACCTTTCTATTCATCGTTTGTCTGATTTCTGGAAAAATTTATCCATTTCAGTGTTTGAATATTTTAGTATTTGCCCCATAGCATTTCAATTTGTGTTCGCTATAACAAGAACAATGAGCATCGGAAAGCGTTTCAAAGAGGGTAGTTGGCTTCTCTCCAAATCCAGCCATCATATGAACCTGCACATGCAAGAACGGGCCAAGTACAAAACCATAGTTTTGAGATAATCGAAAAAAACTTTCCCATTTTTCACTGGATTGTCGGATTTTCATGAAATTTTTTTCCTCTGAAAGATATTGCTATTTGGCGTCTGATGCACGTTTTTATCAATACAAATTTCAATTATTTCTTGCAAAAACTTTGATAGTTTTTTCGAAAAATGATACTTGGCCCATTTTTCATATTTTTTAAGAGACAATTTTTGGGCTATGTTACTTAGTCCTCTAATTTTGTTACAAAGATATGGGCTAAGATATATAGCCCAGAGAATCTATTTTTTAAAACACCCATAGTTTGGGCCATGTTATTTGGCCCACATATTTCTGTCAATAGTTCTTAGTTTATTAAACTTGGCCCATTTATTTCCCTTTGGTAAGTTACATGGACCAGAAAAACGCTTTAAACCCGATTCCAATGTCAGTTGGCCCACTGAATTCTATTGAAAAAAGCTGTATCCAGACTCAGAGTGTGTCTGCAGAACACTTAAAAGCGCCCTTGATTGCACTCCAAATCGCCTCAAAGCTCCTTAGATTGCTTCAAAGCCCTCCAAATCGCTTCCATTGGACGCTATTTGGAGGGCTTTGATGGAGGGCATTGATGCAAGGAGCGCTTGCAAGTTATCAGGAGCACTTTGAAGAGCTTGGAAGTTCCAAGCTCTTCAAAGCGCTTCTGATAACTTGCAACGCTCCTAATTGCTTCCAAGCACTCCAAATCACTTTCAAGCGGTTATGATTGCTTCCAAGCGCTCCTGATCGCTTTCAAGCGCTTATGATTGCTTCAAAGCTCTCCTGATCGCTTTCAAGCGCTCAAAATCACTTCGTTACTCTCCAGATCGCTTTCAAGCTCTCCTGATTGCTTCCAATCGCTCCAGATTGCTTCAAAGCGCCCCTGACTCTTCCCAAAAGCTCCTGATTGCTTACAATAGCTCTTGATTGCCTCCAAGCGCTCCTTATTGCTTTCAAGCAATGCTTCAAATCGCCTCTAAGTGCTCCTGATTGCTTCCGGGCACTCCTGGGTGCTTCCAATCACTCTAGATTACCCCTGAAGTGCTCCTTACTGCTTCCAAGCGCTCCTTACTGCTTCCAAGCGCTCCTTACTGCTTCCAAGCGCTCCTTACTGCTTCCAAGCGCTCCTTACCGCTTCTGTGCGCTCCTGATCACTTCCAAGCGGTCTTGATAGTTGATTGCTTCTGGGCACTTCTGGGTGCTTCCAATCACTCTAGATTACTCCTGAAGTGCTCCTTACTGCTTCCAGGCGCTCCTGATTGCTTTCAAGCGCCCCTGATTGCTTTCAAGCGCTCCTGATTGCTTTCAAGTGCTCCTGATTGCTTTCAAGCGTTCCTTATCGCTTCTGTGCGCTCCCTGATCACTTCCAAGCGCTCTGATTGCTTCTGGGCACTTCCTGGGTGCTTCCAATCACTCTAGATTACTCCCTGAAGTGCTCCTTAGTGCTTCCAAGCGCTCCTGATTGCTTTCAAGCGCTCCTGATTGCTTCGAAGCGCTCCTTATTGCTTCTGTGCGCTCCTGATCACTTCCAAGCGCTCTTGATTGCTCCCGGGCACTGCTGGGTGCTTCCAGTCACTCTAGATTACTCCTGAAGTGCTCCTTACTGCTTCCAAGCGCTCCTGATTGCTTTCAAGCGCTCTTGATTGCTTCCAAGCGCCCCTTATCGCTTCTGTGGCCTGTGCGCTCCTGATCACTTCCAAGCGCTCTTGATTGCTTCCGGGCACTCCTGGGTGCTTCCAATCACTCTAGATTACTCCTGAAGTGCCCCCTTACTGCTTCCAAGCGCTCCTAATTGCTTTCAAGCACTCCTGATTGCTTTCAAGCGCTCCTTATCGCTTCTGTGCGCTCCTGAACACTTCCAAGCGCTCTTGATCGCTTCTGAGCACTCCTGGCTACTTCCAATTGCTCCTGATTGCTTCCAATTGCTCCAGATTGCTTCCAATCGCTCCAAATTGCTTTCAAGCACCCCTGACTGCTGCCAAGCACTCCTCATCGCTTCTGTGTGCTCCTGATCACTTCCAAGCGCTCTTGATTGCTTCCGGGCACTCCTGGGTGCTTTCAATCACTCTAGATTACTCCTGAAGTGCTCCTTACGCCCAAGCGCTCCTGATTGCTTTCAAGTGCTCCTGATTGCTTTCAAGCTCCTTATCGCTTCTGTGCGCTCCTGATCACTTCAAGCATGTGATCGCTTCTGAGCACTCCTGGCTACTTCCAATCGCTCCAGATTGCTTCCAATTGCTCCAGATTGCTTCCAATCGCTCCAAATTGCTTTCAAGCACCCCTGACTGCTACCAAGAACTCCTCATTGCTTCCAAGTGCTTCTAATTGCTTTCAAGGGCATTGATGCAAGGAGCGCTTGCAAGTTATCAGGAGCACTTTGAAGAGCTTGGAAGTTCCAAGCTCTTCAAAGCGCTTCTGATAACTTGCAACGCTCCTAATTGCTTCCAAGCACTCCAAATCACTTTCAAGCGGTTATGATTGCTTCCAAGCGCTCCTGATCGCTTTCAAGCGCTTATGATTGCTTCAAAGCTCTCCCTGATCGCTTTCAAGCGCTCAAAATCACTTCGTTACTCTCCAGATCGCTTTCAAGCTCTCCTGATTGCTTCCAATCGCTCCAGATTGCTTCAAAAGCGCCCCTGACTCTTCCCAAAAGCTCCTGATTGCTTGCTATAATAGCTCTTGATTGCCTCCGGCTGCCCTTATTGCTTTCAAGCAATGCTTCAAATCGCCTCTAAGTGCTCCTGATTGCTTCCGGGCACTCCTGGGTGCTTCCAATCACTCTAGATTACTCCTGAAGTGCTCCTTACTGCTTCCAAGCGCTCCTTACTACTTCCAAGCGCTCCTGATTGCTTTCAAGCGCTCTTGATTACTTTCAAGCGCTCCTTATCGCTTCTGTGCGCTCCTGATCACTTCCAAGCGGTCTTGATAGTTGATTGCTTCTGGGCACTTCTGGGTGCTTCCAATCACTCTAGATTACTCCTGAAGTGCTCCTTACTGCTTCCAGGCGCTCCTGATTGCTTTCAAGCGCCCCTGATTGCTTTCAAGCGCTCCTGATTGCTTTCAAGTGCTCCTGATTGCTTTCAAGCGTTCCTTATCGCTTCTGTGCGCTCCTGATCACTTCCAAGCGCTCTTGATTGCTTCTGGGCACTTCTGGGTGCTTCCAATCACTCTAGATTACTCCTGAAGTGCTCCTTAGTGCTTCCAAGCGCTCCTGATTGCTTTCAAGCGCTCCTGATTGCTTCGAAGCGCTCCTTATTGCTTCTGTGCGCTCCTGATCACTTCCAAGCGCTCTTGATTGCTCCCGGGCCTGCTGGGTGCTTCCAATCACTCTAGATTACTCCTGAAGTGCTCCTTACTGCTTCCAAGCGCTCCTGATTGCTTTCAATTGCTTTGATTTCAACCAGCCCCTTATCGCTTTGTGGCCTGTGCGCTCCTTGATCGCGCTCTTGATTTTCCGGGCACTCCTGGGTGCTTCCAATCACTCCTCCTGAAGTGCCCCCTTACTGCTTCCAAGCGCTCCTAGCTCAAGCGCTCCCTGATTGCTTTCAAGCTCCTGTCGCTTCTGTGCGCTCCTGAACACTTCCAAGCGCTCTTGATCGCTTCTGGCTACTTCCAATTGCTCCAGATTGCTTCCAATCGCTCCAAATTGCTTTCAAGCACCCCTGACTGCTGCCAAGCACTCCTCATCGCTTCTGTGCGCTCCTGATCACTTCCAAGCGCTCTTGATTGCTTCCGGGCACTCCTGGGTGCTTTCAATCACTCTAGATTACTCCTGAAGTGCTCCTTACTGCTTCCAAGCGCTCCTGATTGCTTTCAAGCGCTCCTGATTACTTTCAAGTGCTCCTGATTGCTTTCAAGCGCTCCCCATCGCTTCTGTGCGCTCCTGATCACTTCCAAGCGCTCTTGATCGCTTCTGGAGCACTCCATTACCCACTGCTCCAGATTGCTTCCAATTGCTCGAGATTGCTTCCAATCGCTCCAAATTGCTTTCAAGCACCCCTGACTGCTACCAAGAACTCCTCATTGCTTCCAAGCGCTTCTGATTGCTTTCAAGCGCTCCTGATTGCTTTCAAGCGCTCTTGATTGCTTCCAATCGCTTCTGAGTGCTTCCAATTGCTCCCAAGCATTCCTGACTGCTTCCAAGCGCTCCTGATTGCTTTCTGGTGCCCAGATTGCTTTCCAGCGCCCCTGATCGCTTTGCTTTCAAGCGCTCCTTATCGCTTCTGATCGCTTCCAAGCGCTCATGATTGCTTTCAAGCGCTCCTTATTGCTTCTGAGCACTCCTAGCTCCTTCCAATCGCTCCAGATTGTTTCCAATAGCTCCAGATTGCTTCCAATTCCTCCAGATTGCTTTCAAGCGCCCCTGACTGCTGCCAAGCACTCCTTACTGCTTCCAAGCGCTCCTGATTGCTTTCAAGCGCTCCTGATTGCTTTCAAGTGCTCCTGATTGCTTTAAAGAGCTCCTTATCGCTTCTGTGCGCTCCTGATCACTTCCAAGCGCTCTTGATCGCTTCTGAGCACTCCTGGCTACTTCCAATCGCTCCAGATTGCTTCCAATTGCTCCAGATTGCTTCCAATCGCTCCAAATTGCTTTCAAGCACCCCTGACTGCTACCAAGAACTCCTCATTGCTTCCAAGCGCTTCTGATTGCTTTCAAGCGCTCCTGATTGCTTTCAAGCGCTCTTGATTGCTTCCAATCGCTTCTGAGTGCTTCCAATTGGTCCAGATTGCTCCCAAGCATTCCTGACTGCTTCCAAGCGCTCCTGATTGCTTTCTGGTGCCCAGATTGCTTTCCAGCGCCTCTGATCGCTTTCAAGCGCTCCTTATTGCTTCTGTTTGCTCCTGATCGCTTCCAAGCGCTCATGATTGCTTTCAAGCGCTCCTGACTGCTGCCAAGTACTCCTGATTGCTTTCAAGCGCTCCTGATTGCTTTCAAGCGCTCTTGATTGCTTCCAAGCGCTTCTGAGTGCTTCCAATTGCTCAAGATTGCTCCCAAGCATTCCTGACTGCTTCCAAGCGCTCCTGGTTGCTTTCTGGTGCCCAGATTGCTTCCCAGCGCCCCTGATCGCTTTCAAGCGCTCCTTATCGCTTCTGATCGCTTCCAAGCGCTCATGATTGCTTTCAAGCGCTCCTTATTGCTTCTGTGCGCTCCTGATCGCTTCCAAGCACTCCTTATAACTACTAATATGTAGGTTTAAGAGTATTGAAGGCTATAGAAGCAATCTGAAGTAGTCCGAAGAGTGAAGAGCTGATTTGAGTCGATGATTCATAGGCGTTCTGAAGTGCTTGGAGCACTCTGATATGCTTGGAAGACGAAAGTGGCTCCTGACACTTGAAGCCAAAAGGAGTACTGGAAACGCTATTATGGGCTTGGAAGGCGGAAGCAATCAGGAGCGCTATGAAGCAATCTGGAAAGCTTGAGGTGATCTGGGAAACTTAGTTTGGATTTGAACAGCAAGAAAGCTGCCTGGAGGCGATCAAAAGCGCTTGAAAGCACTATGGTGTTATGAGCAATCAAAGAGGCCCAGAAGAAATCAGGAGTGCTTGAAAGTCAATCAGGAGGCTTAAAGCGATCGACTACACGCCTTTGGAAGTGATCAGGAGGATATGAAACTAGGAAAAATCTGCAAAGCTTGGAAGCGACCAAAACTTTGGAACGGGAAGCGATCACGAGCACTTGAAAGGCGATCAGGAGTCTTGGAAACATTTGGAGGGCTTTGAGCGCCCTGGTGGGCTAAGAGCTTGAGTAAGCCATCCAGAAAGGCTCGAAGCAAGCAGTTTTGAGAGAATCAGGAAAGACTATACTTAGAAGTGATCAGGGCGCACTTGGAATCTGAAAGCCTGAAGCAAGATCTGGGGAAAGCCTAAAAGCGATTTGGAGAGCTTGTGGGAGCACTTGGAAGCGAGCGCTGGAAAGCTTTGAAGTGATCGGGATCTGGTGCTTGTTTGCAGAGTTTGGATGTAGAGCTCTATGGACTTATGGCAGAGTGCTTGAAAGTGATCAGGGCTTAAAGCGACTACATCGCGCTTTGAAGTGACTAGAGGATATGAAAAGTCAGGGCGCATAAGCAATGGAAGAATTTAGGAGGTTAAATTTGGGCTTTGAAACGAACCATTGGGAAAGTTTTTAAGGCTAGGAAATAAAATTTACACTTGGAAACGATCCAAGAACTGGGGAACAATCAAGAGCTTTTTTGGGAAAAGGTCTAGGCTTTTGAGACTGGTTTTTTAAGTTTTAAAATTTTTTGGGCTTATGTTACTGAATTGCTGGGTTCCCGAAACTAAAGTCTAGGCTATTATGGACGTTTATAAATCCTTTTTAAATTTTTTGATACAGACCCTTTTGTGTTAAAATTAAAATTTTACTGGAAAATATATTTTAAACCAATAAGGAATTTGAACCCCCTTTTTTTGAATAATGGGGTTTTTAGAATATGAAACAGGCAAATTGTAATTAACCGAAAAATGGGCCTTTAACTTTTCCAAAGAAAATGAAATGTTTCATTGGGGGATTAAGATGGTTGGCCCGAAACTAAGATTTTTGGGGGTAAATTCCCCTTATTTTAAATTTCATGATCTAAGTTATTTAGCCCGTTCTTGCATTACAGATTTCAAAATATCATGATAGTCCATGTTTCATAGCCCGTTCTTGCATTTTGAAAAATTTGAAAATTTTCAAAAAAGTCTCTAGATTCTTTCAAAATTTCACCTGTAGGTGCGTCTAGACGTCCTGATCACGTCTAGCAACAAATTGAAAAAGTGGGCCAAGTAACTTGGCCCGTTCTTGCATGTGGAGGTTCATATGACCCTGCTAGCCATTGTTTCAACAAAAACTCATAATGCCCTCTTATAACTTATATTTGGTTTCGTTTGACCCCACGTACTAAAGAGGTTGAGATATAAGTTGCGGTGTTGATGTTAAAGCATTTTCTAAGTTCCAGTTGGTGAAAATTCGTCCGGTCATTAATCATTATTCATAGTAATTTATCTTAATGATCTCATGGCATTATATCATGATTTTACGGTTTGAGTTGACTTTTTTAGTAAAATCTAATTTCTGAAGGTGATGGCGAAGAATAATGAACTTTTCAAAATGAAGATTACCAAGATGCTTATGAGAACAGAACCCTTCGGCTGATTTGATAAACCACAGCAAGAAAAAATTACAGAAATCGGAATAGAAATCCCAAACTCATAAAGGATACTTGGACCAATGCCAGCACCAGACACATCAGAACTCCCAGCTCATGATTTCTCAGAACTCCCAGCTTCAGAGCCCCAACTTCGTGACACACTACGCCTCTTCGTTACCATGTACCACAACATCTACTGCATTCTGTATGGAGCTAGAGGGGTGTTATTTGGGGGGAGTTACCATGCAATCCCATCCCGGTATGAGCTGATGGAGGCTGCGTGGAGGGAGGTGAGGGAGACTTTGCTGGATAATGGGGAGATGATGGTTTGGGTTAGAAGGGCGGTGTTAGGTGATAGGAGGGTCCATGGAGATGGAACTGGAAATAATAGAGGAGATAGTGCAGCCATGGATGGTCGACTAGAAGATGGAAGACAAAGAGGCATTGGCGATTCTAGAACTAGAAGGATTCTGGACAATGGAAGATACACGGGTGATTGTGACAGCATGTGGAATGGACTGGTTGATAAGGTGCTCTGGGTGATGTTTTGGAGTGTGTCTTTTGTGATGGTTGTGTGTTCTGCTGCCGAAAGGATCATCAGTGACATAGTTGGTAATTCATGTTGAAATGGGAACGGAATAAAAGAGATTTTCAGAAAATTGATGATTTCTTGGCCGGAAAGTTACTCTTCACAGTGTATTTCAATGTTTGTTGGATAATGAAAATGACCATCAGTCGAATAAGAACCCAACAGGACGTGAATCAGACAATTGCATTTGACGGACTGACGGTTGAAGATGGACTATGGTGACCCATATTTGAATCAAGAAGACAGAAGACATAGAAAGTAGGAGACAGAAATATTGCGTTATAGTTGCGAAACTTTTATTTTATTTTATATTGCTGTATTTAATCTACTGGTCCCAGTTATAAGTTTAAAACTCAGTGGAAGTGAATTTGAATTCAAGAATAAACGGACCTGTTTTTAATTCGTTTTTAAAAATATAGTAAAAATGTATACAATATTATTTTGAATATTCAAATAAAACGAAAGACACCTATGACCATTTGCTTTCGGTGAAAAGGCCCATTTTTCAAATTCAACAGGATATTTAACTAGTTCTTCGATACTGAAACAAAAATATATCCCAAAGTAAAATGGCAATATTTATGATGCCCTATTAAACTGAATGTCAAACCAATTATGCAAGATGAACTACTTAAATGCAAAGTATTCATTTGACTTTTCCCCAATATACCTTAGGAGGTGTATTTATTTGGGATAAAATTTCGGCGTTTCAAATTTTGGTAGGTTGAAAATATGGGGATTTTTCAAGTCATTTCTCTTGTTAACATATGATAATGACGCCATTTCGAAATTTCATGGTGGGTGAAAAAATGGGGATTTTTCTGAAAAATCCCCAAATTACAACCATTATAAATAAACCTCCTAAGGTAATAATACTCAAGCCTATCTTTTAGAATCTTTGGAGATTTTCCATGACTTGGCCTTGAAGGTGTTTCGTAGAAGGGTCTTTCCTAAAAACAAAGACTTTTCTTCATTCAACTTTTCCTACAGCTTAATTCATCTTTTCCTTGGTGTTCGTTTCTTTGACTGGTTCCTTGTTGAAAGTGACAAAATCAGATAAGCTTTCATCTTTTTGCCACTATCCTCGCTTTTTCTTCGCATAACACCAGGTTATTCAAATTCACAAATAGATCCACTTCTTGCGTCAAGCAAAGTAGTCAATACATACAGCTGTACACTTTGCTCGGCAAATATTGTTATCAAAATAATCACTATCATCTTTTGTCAAAACTCAGATCATCCAAATATATATATGTATGCATACATCTTCATCAATTTATTCAGCAATTATTATATTCCTCAAATGGAATTGAGAATCCAGAAGTTGTAGAGATGGGGAGAGCCAAGGGGAGGGGCCATTTTATATTTCGTTATATCAGCCACGGTACAGCAACAGGTATAGGGGAATGAGAATGATTAGGAATGTCTGAGTTTGGTATATTTGGGATAATAAGGAGAAAGTGGCACCGGTCACTGAGGTGGCACCCCGGAATATTGAGCTGGCACCCCGGAATACTGAAGTGGCACCATTACACATTGGCGTGTCACACAGCCATGCGTCACATGGCTTGCCACGGAGCTGGACTGCCTGGTTACAAATGTCACCTGAAATGATTTAGAGTGTCAGTGATCAGCAATAGGTATCAGTCACATTCATCAGGTCAGAAAACCTATCAGTCTGAACAGCTATTGTCAAATATTGGATTTTACAAATTGTGTTAATATCAACGCAAACCCAGATTAAAAGTCAACACCTTAAAGTTAAAACTCGTAGATCAAATAAGATTTGTGACAGTTTTATCAATTATATCATAATCATTGTTTTGAAGTAATATTGACGCCTCAAAAGAACAGAAGATGATATGTTCCATGAGAAAATCTCATCAGATAAGATTATAAAGGGTACAGTGATGATTGGCATCTGCCATGACACTTGTAAAACTATTTTTGGCACAAAACACTGCATTATTATTAATTCGGTCAAACCATGAGTTTAGTTTGCATGATGACCTGTATTTAACTCAAATCTTCATTATACGTGAGCTCAAAAGAAAAAGTATAGAAATACAGACGCAAGTGACAGATAAGAGCTTTGTATAAACGAAAAAACGGGCGGTTTTTTGTCATCAGTTCACCATTCTAAACCCTGATAATGACATCACTCTCAACCGCTTAATTTTAGTGGACGCCCTGTATTTCAAGCAAGGAGCTGTCGACAAGGATGAAGTTTTCAGATAAAATATTATACTCTGTAAAATAAACCTGAACCCCGGAGTATATAATGTTTATACAGTACGTACATAGCACAATGTTATAAAGAGTCCAGCAAATAGTTTCGATTTTTAGCATCTAGACAAGTATTGGGCGATGTCTGAGGGGATGCTAAATCCTGTAAAACAGCAGAATTTTCAGAGTTTATTTTTCAGAGAAAACCACATTATGCGGTGATGATAGCTTATTTACAGGTAACAGGCCAGATTCAAAGCGGTGGAGACTAACAATGACGTCATTATCATGGTTTAGAATAGTGAGTTGATGACGTCATCACGACAATTCATACCTGCAACGACGTGTTCGCTGGGGGAGCATTCCCGAATAACTTTTATAACGTTATCATCGTCTTTGTACTTTATCTG
>WFMF01000122.1:0-140865 GCA_011033025.1 Beroe forskalii | reverse complement strand
AATACTGATCAAATCTGAAATACTAGAAATGTTTTTAATGTTTTCCAGAGTCTGCAGAATTAAGATTCCTGTACAGATAAAAATCAATTTGAAAATCAATTCAGACAAATTTAACAGTTCCAGACAGTTTATAAGATCCCTAATAAATACAGACTCTTAACAATCCTCACCCTCTCTCCCTTTCTCTCAGTCTACCATACCATCAGCTTAGTATTATTATTGTTAGCAGTAGTACAGGTGTTTGGCTAAACAAACACAGACTCTAGCACTTGTTTACACCTAATGACTCGAGTGTGTGTGTGTGTGTGTGTGTGTGTGAACATGGCTACAATAATAAAGAAGTCACGTCACTATTTGAAGTTGTCAAAGTATAGTCTAGAACCTATAGTTTTAAAAATAAGTAGTATGACCTCCTTAGAACTTTAAATGACATACCAGCTGCTTTGAATATTTCTTGTTTTGTCATTCCTTTCTTACCGCCTTGTTATTATATGTCGTACAGCTGTTGCTGCTCCTTTGTAAACACTACCGACACCACCTGTGTTTCATGTGTTGCCTATAATTTACTCCATATGTGTGTTGGGCATTTAAAACGTACAAGCGCACAAACTCGTACTGACTTTCAAACGTACAAACGCACAAACTCGTACTGACAAACGCACAAACTCGAGTACTGACAACGCATAAAATATTCCTCTTAAAACCCCCTGTTTCCTCTTTCATTATCACACACACACATGGTACTCGGGTGTCTGGGAGTAGGAAATGGACTTCAGGTTCACTGCCACGTTTGATGGGGGTGCTAAGAGATTAGGAATCATGACGTCATCAATTGACCAATTAGACCCCTTGGTTTGGCGTCACTCTCATCACCTAAAGTACTCTCACAGGCCCCTGTAAATCCATGAGGCAGTGAAAATGGGTTTTCTAGAACACGCGACCTTTGCAATCACCTCATATTGGATTACCTTATCATTACATGAATATCTGGTCTCACCGGTCACCATATCGTATTACAAGCCTCCCTCCCATTGGCTAGCTCCCCGCTCACGTGACATCCGTACTCAGCCCTCATTGGATGTTGCTAGGATATTTGTATAGTGTAATTCGTTCTGATTGGATGAAAATTAAAGGTGTCCTATATATTCTCATTACGTTTGATTCGTCGCGTCTCTGTTGTTGCCCTCTCTTTCTGTAAATTATACAACCTATTTATACCAGCTGGGAGCGTTGCAGCTTCTTTCTTTTTATTAATTTTCTTCTTTTTTTCTTTTTGCAGCGTTTTTACGCATTGTATTGGAATAAACTATTGTTTATTGTTGAACAATGGGATAACATCACAATTGTTGTGAACAGGTTTAGCAATAATACTCATACTCCAGCAGTTTAGTTTGGCAGTAATAACGTGGGAAAACTTTACAATACCTGTTTCATGCTGGTTGGATGAAGGTATGACAAAGGTCATTCAAATGTTGTACAATAGTCGAATATATAACCTACAATAGCTCAATAGCTTTATACCCTCTTTCATGGAAAGGTTTCTCAAATTTCATATAAATTTCTCCTTTTTTTGTTTTCTATAGTTAATAGCTTTGAAATGTAAATAGTTGTGCTACAGCTTCGCTTTCGTGAATGTTATGGTACATTTTCCAAGAAAACCTTAATTGCGAATAAAATTCCAGCAACAAATGAGCACCTGGCTGGCCTTGTATCCACATTGTAGGCTCTAAATGGTCTATCTCAGATCAAGATATCATATAAACTTCACCGACCGGAACTGCTATTTGATATCGCCTCATGAAACATTGACACAGTCACTGCCCTCGCCATGGGCCGTTCTATAGTTGATACGTCATCAATTGCCCACTCTAAACCCTGATAATGACGTCACCGGCAGATGCCAGTGTTCTGAATGTAACCGGACTGCTACTCATGAGAATGTTATATTGACTAACGTCAAGTATATATTAACGTTTTCAGAGAACTCGGATCTGTTGCCGGCAGCTTCGTGTAAGACGATATTATATTAAGCGTGTCAAATTAAATACTCGCTTAGTGACTAAACGTTTCCTGTCAACGATCCATGTAATGTGGCTGGCACTACGTGGTCACAAAATGGCGAAAACGCATCCTCAATTAGCCACTTTAAATCCTGATAATGACGTCACTCTCGACCGCCTAGTTTACGCCTCTCTCCATTATCTTGGATTAGATGGCAGCGCATATTCCTTGTCATGAATCTTTGATAATTTTATTGCGCGTGAGTGAAGTTGAGTTGCACCGTTGTAAGTTCTTCGCATAGTTTTGGTCATGAGTTTGTTATAAAATGTCGTTTTAGTATTGTTATCTTTATTTAGACGAAATTAAACGCCGTTGTTTTTATGTTGAAATTTGCTTTACATTTTGAAGGTAGGAGGCTTTGCGAGTTTTGCAGGATGGCCAATTCTATCCTTGGTTTTCAAAATCATTTGAAAAGATTTTGGCGTAATTAGCCCGCGCCTACGAGGACACTATAGAAGATGCTTAGTCAAATAACCTGTGTATAAAATAACTTAAGTTTAAAACGTCATGCGGAAATATGTACATTCTTCAGCGCTCTAAATTTCCTGTTTGACATCAGGTCACCATTCCCACATGTATTTTCCTGGTACATTAATTAGCTCATCAATTATCCAATTATCTCATTAGCTCCCCCACTCTCTTTTCCATTTCTCAGTATTATAGCTCAACTCTTGTGTACAATTCTCTAACATTGCCTAGCTTTAATTGAACGTTTAGGCGGGCTGAGGTCATGTTTATTATTATTATCATTATTCTTTGTGTTATTGTCTTCGTGGCCAGCGTAATTTATTATTATTTCTGTGTGATGTAATCATCTGTGATTCGCATGATGTCATAATCTAGACCTAATCTGACATAATAATATACATCTCGGCATTTTTATGGCTTGGTGTATGATATCATTCGCAAGGTAGGTCGTGTACCAACGAGATTAAATGATAGGCGGTTGATAATGATGTCATTATCATACTTTAAAGTAGCAAATTGATGACTTGATGATGTCCAATATTTCCAATTTCTGATCGTGACCCCCTCAGTTTGTACTCACACAGCTTGCGTTTCGTTGGTGGTCAAACAAGGTGTATATTACATGACAAGATAAGGTGTGTGACATTTGGCAGGATGTGTCACATGACCTGTACACATGTCACATGACTTATACACATGTCACGTGACCTACATTTGTACTTATCACGTGACCTACATTTGTACTTATCACGTGACATGATCTATAATGTGATTTGTACCTGACCACACCCAACTTCTCTACAATCGTTTGATGTGTACGTACGCTTTAAATGTCCGTCAATGCCGGACGGATCACAGTCAAATCGGACCGTTTTGTGTGTACACTGATTCGTTTCCACTTTCCATGCTGACAATGTTTAGTAATTATATTATCAGTTCTCTCAGAAGTGTGCTGCGTATGAAAGCAGGCTTTGTGACATCAACAAGGCACCGTTATAAGCTCTGATAATGATGTCACTCTCAGCTACCATTTTACCATAAATAATAGCTGTTGCTGCAACGTAATTTCATGAGCGCCACTCTGCTTTTTGATGTATAATTTATCGTTATTTTGCCATTATATGATTGATTTCACTCCTCCTCCTTTGGTTTGTCATGGGACTGTTAGTGACATCACCATCAGGGTCTAGAATGGTGAACTGATGACGATAAACCACCTAGTCTGGTAACTTCTTACGGTTTCATCAACCGACACTCCCTCCCTTTTATCCCTGCCAATTTCCCAACGCTTGAATTGCCTTGGTTATTTTAAGGGCTGTTTTAAAATTGGACAATGATTATTTTCCCAGTTACTGAAAGAGCGAGCAAAGCAGCAGCAATGAAGCAACTTACTGCACATTTTAATTCTTCGCTCACATTTTCATGATATTTTTGAGCAGTTTATTCTGGAATCTTGAAGAGAATTTACAGTATTTTAGTCAACCGATTATACATTTGACTCAACTTTGTCCCTTCACACACTCCTTTGAAATGCAGTGTACCTCCTTGCATATTCCACCTAAGGCAGTGTTGCGGTTCACTCTACACACTCTATACTGGCAATCCTGAATTCTCACTGTCACATTCTGCTGCTGCTGGACAGTTGCCAGCATTTTAACATCTCGTGATTGTGTCCGTTTTGAAGTGCAGCTCAACCGTTACATTTCAAGGAAATATCATTAAATACCTTTCACCGTTTTATATAATGTGATGGAGCGTCTTCGAGCATGCGACAATTTGCTAATTTGAAATTTAAATTCCTCCCAGACAACAGCATTTAACTTAGGCAAATTGCAGTCTGTGTAACTACCATTTTACCAGTTTAGTTGGAAGCTCTGGGAAATTGGAAAAGTATCCGATTATTCTGGTTTACTACCGGGCACTTTGTAGGGAATGAAATTGCATCCCTCTATAACTGCGTAGTTCTATGTGGTTTCGTAGTTTTGGTTTGCCTCAAGGGCTGGTTTCTTCCCCCCACATTCCACACTATACATTCTCTGTGTTCGGTACCTTTACAATTGTATACCTCCTCAATCAACTAATTAGGTCTCGAGCAACCCTCTAATTGCTGTCTAAGTGATATTTCAGAAGCCCAAATTTAACCAATTAGACCATCCCCTACCCCCGCTGGGGATAGATTGCATCATCATAGGTCTTCTCATCTTTACTTGATATGTTGATTTGATCAGGTATTTCATCATCGGCTATTATTTCAACTTTCATGACCCTGTGCAAATAAACTCTTATGGCCCCTTTGTCTACGAAATTCCATACCATGATTCATACGTGTTTTGGGTGTCGGCTTCATAACCAATTCTGTTACTTATTAGGGCCCTTATTATTAGTTCAATAGCTTCTTAGACCTGTTCTAGACAGGAGCTTCAAGGAGCTATTGCTCGAACAATTGTTCGGGCAAGCGTTACTTTCTAGACAGGATGACCCTTCACGCTTACCCGAGCAATCATTGGATTCGAAAATCTTTCTAGACAGGGTTGCTCGAGCTATAGCTCCTGTCAGCGCATCTCTAATATCACGTGCATAAGGAAGGTATAATGTTACAATAACAAAACAGGTATAGCGTCACTGCCATCAGCTATGAATCAGCTTCCTATTTCACGTTGTGTCATGATTCGACCCACGTGACAGGGTCACGTGTATCAGTGAGAGCTATTGCCCGGGTAAGAGTGCTTTCTAGACAGGAATGATTGCCCGAGCAATTGCTCGAGCAATTGCTCGAGCAATTGCTCGGGTAATACCTCCAACTATTACCCGAGCTATTGCTCGAGCAATAGCTCGGGCAAGCGAAAAACCCCATTCTAGACAGGCTTGCTCGAGCAATTGCTCGAGCAATAGCTCCTCAAAATTCCCTGTCTAGAACGGGTCTAAGTTTTGAATTCTAATGGGTAATGCTAAATCCAATCTTATTTTATTTAGTGATTAATTCCTGATGTGTTGAATTCCATGAGTATGATGAAACTTCGCATAGTTTACGTACTATCATTTGGATCGTACTGGCGTTAATTTAAGCTACTGTTTTGTTTGTGCTTTGTCATGAAATTACAGTTGATACACGCGGCAGTTTCAAACTCTATTCCTATCTCTACCTTGAGATCTGATTGATTGTACGTTAGTCTCTGCCTTGTTAGATCTACCTCCTGATCTGACTGTACGTTAGTGATTAGTCTACGAATATATCGTGACAAGGCAACATATCGTATCCAAGACAGAGAGATGATGTCATCAGTCTGACCATGATAATGACGTCACCTCGTATCATGATCATGAGTATGACGGTTGATGTGTCATGTGTGTGACAGGTGGCTGGCAAGGGATGATGTCGTTCACATAATATATCAAGATGGTGTATTTTATTATACTCGGTTTGCTGTACCCATAGTAACCTTTGTTATATAGTCACACCGTGTTATATGTAGACAGAATTCCTAGAATACCTTGATTATGTACGCAGTTTCTTGGAATTGTGGAATGTCTCGTATGATAGTATAGTTTGGGTGTTTTCTCGGTCTCCTCCAAATGAAGGCATTGTTATCTCCCCATGTCATGTGTCTCATTTTCTGTCTCATTTTGTGGTGTGTACATTTACTTAAAAACTCGCTCAAACTGATAAAACGGTTGTGTAGTAACTAGTTAACTAAATAAAAGAAGTAAGTGTTGCGACACAAGTTTCTTTTGGAATATTTTAATGGCATTTTTCAGCAATATATGTTATGACATCATCAAGTTAATAGAACTAAGAACAGCCTTTCATCTAACTTTTATATTTATACACCATTAGCTCTAATGTTTGTTCTGCCGTGTGCTGTATTAGTCTTACACCCCGCTCTCCTCCGTGCAGCCTCCAGCACCCTAATAGCCCGCACTACCATGACCCTTGCAACATGTTCACACCCCACGCTATTTGACTTCACCACCACTCAAGACATTGACTCCTGGACTGAAGTCAGTGACACTGTCCGAACACCGGGCATGTCAAAAGCTGTCATTACCCTCCAACGTAGTCAGCTATTCCAACGAGCTGTAATCTTTGCGGTTATTAACCCGCAGCCAAACGGAGCTGGTTTTGCAGGGGTACAGACTAACTTGCCTGCAATTTCTGCTGAATGTAAGGAAGCTCAAGGAATAAGGTTAAATCTGAGAGGTCAGGGGCAGCTTAGCTTTTGGAAAATTGTACTTACAGACAACCAAAATTCCGGACCAGCACAGAATTACACGTACGAGCAGAAGTTTAAGTTGTCAGGGCTGGCAGAGTTTGAGGATGTGGAGTTGCCATTTGATGGGTTTAAAGCATACCACTGGGGTAAGGAGGTTCCAGATGCACCTGCGCTGGATTTCAGTAAAATCTGTAAGATTTGGATTTCAGACTTTTGGTGGTGTTTATGACGATTTTAAGCAAAAAGGCGTGGGGTCCTTGGAGGTTAATACTGTTAACTTGTTTTTGAAATGTTTATTAACTAGCTCATTTTCATTCAATGAATTGCTCAATGTTGTAATTGTGAAGAAATGATCTTCTAATTAATATTTTGATTATATACGTTTGTATTGAGTGTTTCTTTGAATAATGCCCCTCTCTCCTCATCTTTTCGTGTACATTTCCTCACGGAACATCTCCACAATGGGTCACGGCCTCAGTGTGTGAGTGAGTGTGTGTGAGTGTAAACTAAGTCTCATATAACTCGCAGTATATTATCATCAATAAAACGTGTGTAGTACATTCTCTAATAAACCGGGCTCTGTGTGTGAGCTCTGTACACACCACTTTGAGAGGTCACGTGATCCGTTTCCTGGCTTCTCATTGGCTACTCCCTAGCCGGTACTGCCCGTTCATTGGTTAGCCAAGTGCTTTGTATGGTTTCTCTAATATATAGCCCCGGGCTGCACATCTCGTATATCAATATATTGGGTATAGTTAATATTTATATTTACAGAGCCTCGCTGTTTAATATTCTTATTACCTGCGTCCCTGGTAGTATTATCATAGCGTTTGATATTATAAAGACGTTCATGTATTTACTTATTTATTTGCGCCGAATGGTCAGCCTACATTTTCTCAGTCTCGTGATTGTGATGAATAGGAATAGTGAGACCCCAGGACACAGCTGATTGTGTTCTAGCTGCTCCTTCATAATATATTCTCTCCGCAGAATCTTGATTGTACGGTTTTGTTCAGTGCTCTTCAAGCACTTCAGCTACCGATAAGTTTCCCAAAAACTTCACCACATCTTCGTGAAGCATCAGTAACGTATTTGCCTTGATATCCGTGGTTTATTCGACTTCCATAGAACCTGATATATCTTGATATCTCTCTTATCAAACCGAAGCTCAATACTTCCTGTTATCTCTTTGTTTCTTAGCGTAGCCAGGCTATACCAGGCTTCTCCTTACATTTCTTCCGGGTGTTTCGACCATTCGTTTTACTTCCCCTTGTTTTTTAACATTGCCAACTTCCTCTATTTTCTGTTGAGCTAGCTTCCCGTTTATATATGACCAATACACTCGATCTCCCCCGTATACAAAACCCACGCACAATAAACAGACTCGAGATCTGAAGCTTCATACCACCATGACTCCTGCCTGAGAGCTCCCTTGATTCCCATACCTCGCTGTATATTTACTATATACCCGGGTTTTGATGGACCTGCCAATGACCTGTCTATATCGTACAAAGCCACTCAGTACACGGAGCGTTGTTCAAGGAGAGTAGGCACTTTAAACGTCATCAGTTCACCATTCTAAGCCTTGATAATGACGTCACTCTCAGTCACCTATTGCTCCTACACAGCCTGTATATACCCCAACCCTGACCTCGTATTATTTGATAATTGGTAGAGATTTTCTATACCTACTGCGTCTCTCCATGGCTTTTCATTGGTTTCTATTGATTAGCATATACCGTGTATTTTGATGTGCTTCGCATGATGAAAAGGCGGTGTGACGTCATGAATTCACTATTATGAACTGTCATAGTGACGTTAATCTCACCACCAATTGTTCGAATGTCGAATACAGACTAAGATATGCCTCGGTAGATTGCTGGATCGTCCTTTCCCTATCATTGGCTCCTTCTCACACCCTCCATTGATGTGTACACACCCGCTTTTTACAATACCTCAGCCTCGCGTGGACCGTTTATTTGCCATTTTCTATTATAGAACCAGCCATTGCGCTTGTACTTTGTTTGCTATTCAAGCTGCCCGCTCATTCTATTCGGGGTATGAAGGCATCCGTATATTTCTCACAATCTATTGGTGAGTATGGGGGCATTCGTATATTTCTCAGATACGCCGCGTGAAATATGACCAGCTCCAGCTCACAAGATCCTGACCCTCTATTTAAATCGTCAGCACTCTAATCACCATGAATTAGGGAGCGTCTTGTTACCCAGCGGTAACCAGAGCTCTGATATTCTGCTTTTGGTATATCCCGATTAGAGGAGTCATGGGAAATGTCAGATGTCAAAGCAGCTCTTCATTAGCTAAGATCGCGGCAACCCTCTCAAAAGATCAATTGTCTTTTCCGACACGCCTTTGTTGCACCAAAATGTCAAAATGCGCTTCTCGCGACTTCTAATCGATCGTTTGTAGATATTTTGCTCCTCCTTTGGAATGCTTTTCTCGGTATTTGAGATCCTGAATTCTTTTCTGTGGTGTTCTTTGTACTTTAACGTCATTTGCTCTCCCCAATCTCTTGCATAGAGGAAGGTATTTCTCTTAAAATTGATTTCGATTTGGTGCATTTAAAATTTCTCGCTGTTCCCTTTGTACACGCCCTACTTAGGCACTTTCTATTTATATTCTCGCTTTGTAAATGGTATGATAGTTTAGACATGTATTAGATGTTAACATATTATGCTTTTGCGTCACTGGCTGGACTTCTAGACACATTAGTCATTAATGCTATCACGCGACTATCCCGCAACGTTATTGGTTGATTCACGTGAATGGTTCGGGTCACGTGACCAATCAAGTCACGTGATAACTTATATATATTGGCTGTGGAAGCGACCACCAAGTCACCTTGGACAGCTCGCCCTCAAATACCCGGCGAATGGATGTGACGTCATTATCAGGATTTAACGTGGCAAGTTGATGGATAAAGCCTGGAGTATTTGCCGTGCGACCTATGTAATAACATTTTAATATTGATTGGGTTGTTGACAAGAATTTGCCGCTTGTCAATATATTATTATGGTATTTGGTGTGCCAATTTCTTCTCGAAACAGCCAGAGTATAGGGCTATTGTTCTCTTTAATTGTTAACAGGCTACAAGTCTAATTTTCTGAAAGGTTGCGTTTATTTTCTGAAAGTTGTTTCTTCTGAACGTTCGTGCTTTTCATGGTCTGGTGTACAATTCTACTATTTAAAAGATTTCAAAGAACATTGAATTGATTTCAATGTTCGTTTAGGCATCTTTCAGTGAATTTTAGTTTAGACCGCTCGACAAAGAAGGCGGTTTGACTTGAATAGATTGATCACATTAAAATCGACAGCATATTAGCTTATCAACAGTTCCATTTGACATTGACCAATCAGCGCCTGAGTTGACATTAAACTCAGGCACAAATTGATCGGTGTATGGTGATTTCAGGATCTTTCTGGTTTGTTAATACGCCGTCGTTATTTGAGCAAATATTTACTTCACTTTTCACCGAATATAATTCATGCAAAGCTTATTGATTCACACTAAATTAGATCTGCTGACATTTGATTGTACCACCCAAAAATTTAAACATTCTAGCATATTTGAATTCCGTTAATAGCAATTTCATAATTTTGTTATTTTTGATAAAACATTTGATCTGATATAAATCAGTGTTTGTTAAAGTCAATAGTAATTTCTGATGAAATATGTTTCATCAAAAATTACTATTTCATGATGCGTGGTACAATGAAATTGCTGCAGTTCTACTGCTTTAAATTTCTGATGAATTTAGATTAATTTTACCCCCTAGACATCATGAAACATGCATCCCTCTTCTAGAATGAAATATTACATTAAGTGCAGTCACACACCATTTAAAATATTAATTTCGGGTGTCTTAAAAATGCAGTAGTTATACCAAATTCGGAATATATTTCTAATTTTCTGCGAGCACACGTACGAATTGTCAGGGAGAATTGCTGAACCACCACCATCAACTTTAACAAACACTACTTTATATCAAACAAATTTGAGGAGGATCCTGGTGCATCATGTCCGCAAGGTAACACCGCATAGGATCTCGCAAGAGAGTGTGTGGCGGGCAGATTTATATGGTTCCTGGACTCGCCTCTCTCCTTCTGACAACACTTCTATTTCTCTGTTTGCCGCCCCAATGTCGGGCGATGTACCATCACACCTGGGTTGCCGCCGTGGCGCCCTCCGGCGACCCGCGCAGGATCGCCTCCGACCTCGGTCTGCGGTACGTGGGAGCGATAGGTGACCACCTTCCCGAACACCACATCTTCCTCCACCCCACCACCCTGAGTTATCAGACAGTCACGCAGAGCACGTGACCCAGCACGTGATGAGTCACGCGCACGTGACCAGCGCCACGCAACAAAAACAGTTGTCACGGAAACGCCGAAACGCCACCACAACGACAGACAATCCCACTGTATCGCGTGTTGAGTACCGCGAGGAGGACATTTCCTTCAACGACCCACTCTTCTCCCGTCAGTGGTACCTCTTCAAAGACCGTAACAACGTGACGGGGGCGTGGCTGCAGGGCGCCACTGGGTCTGGCGTGGTGGTCACCATCCTGGACGACGGGTTGGAGTACAACCACCCCGACATCCTACCGAACTACGACCCGCTAGCCAGCAGGGACCTAAACGACCAGGACCCGGACCCCATGCCGCGCTACGAAGCGACTAATGAGAACAAACACGGCACTCGGTGTGCGGGGGAGGTGGCTGCCGTAGCTAACAACGAGTACTGCGGCGTGGGGGTGGCATTCCATGCCAACATCGGTGGCATCAGGATGCTGGATGGCATTGTCACGGATGCCGTGGAGGCGGGGGCTCTAGGATGGAACTCTAACTATGTGGACATCTACAGTGCGAGTTGGGGGCCTGATGATGACGGCAAGACAGTGGATGGGCCGGGGTACCTCACTCAAAGCACCTTTATTCGGGGCGTGGAGCAGGGACGCAAGGGGCTCGGCAATATCTTCGTTTGGGCGAGTGGTAATGGGGGAACGTACAGTGACAACTGCAACTGCGACGGCTATACTAACGCCATCTGGACTCTCTCCATCGGCTCAGTGTCTGAGAAGGGCACTCAGCCGTGGTACTCTGAAACCTGCAGCTCCACTCTGGCTGTGACCTACTCCAGTGGGAGTCACAGGGAGCGCCAGGTCATGACCACTGACCTGCATGGGAAGTGCACTGACCGCCACACTGGCACCAGCGCTTCTGCGCCTCTAGCGGCAGGTATCTTCGCTCTGGTGCTCCAAGCCGCTCCTCTGCTCTCCTGGCGAGACATCCAGCACCTTGTGGTCAGGACCAGCAAGTCTAGTAATCTAGCAGATGATGACTGGGTTACGAATAGTGCTGGGTTCTCTGTCTCCCACAAGTTCGGGTACGGAGTGCTGGATGCAGGTGCGCTGGTGGAGCTAGCCCGGCTCTGGAACACCGTACCTGAGAAGAGTGTGTGTGAGAGCGGCCTGATCAAGGACAAGAGGAACGTGAGGCCGGGGGAGAAGGTGGTATTCTCCACTCTAATCAGTGGTCCTTGCAGCAGTATCCTACACTTGGAGCATGTCCAGTGTGAGGTGACTATAGAAGCTGGCAGGCGGGGTGACATCGTGCTCAAGCTAGCCTCTCCTACCGGCACTGTCTCCAACCTCCTGAACTCCCGGAAAAACGACCATGATGCTGCCCGGGGATTTCTTAGCCTGGCCCTTCATGACCGTCCACAGCTGGGGAGAGAACCCTGCGGGGCTCTGGACTCTGTCAGTGGAGAACATAGGAAGTAAAAGCATGGTGTTTGAGTCTTGGAACCTGAAGCTACACGGCACTGCCTACCTTCCGGAGCTGAGGAACTTGTCAAGTGAGGTGCCGGTGTCAGGGAATGCCAGCTTCGTGGCTGATACTCTCTTCAGGGGGTCCAGGAACACTGCTGCTACTGGGGTAAATTCAGGAGTTGTGCTCCTGGCTGTGCTTAATGCTGCCCTTTTAATGCTCTAGTTGTAAGGTATGGCTGGTTCTTTCTAAGTCTCTGTGGTCAAGTAGGTTTTGTGAGTTGATGTGATCAGAATATGTATATTGGGTACTTGTAAATATTATTGAATTTCCATTTAACTTATTACTCATGTGTCCGTAACTTGGCTTCGAAGTACCCTTAACTGTTTTGTTTAAGGCCCTGAAATTGCCCCCATTGTCGAATTACCTTTTTCAGCTTACATTAGTCTTTTTATGTACAGTATTGGTTTCCGGGCAGCAAAAGACTTTCAGAATTCTATTTCGTCTTCTTTCCATGTATCATCTACAAAATGAGTTACAGTCTGATATTAAGATTTCATTGATTCGACTGAATAATTTCCTTTTGATTTTATAAGTGATTCTATGATAGATCTATATGCCAACCTTTCTTATACATGCTCTTTTATAACCTAGTATGCACTCTGCACTCAAAAACTTTCTATTGAAATGATTTATTACCTATTTGACTTACAAATATGTGAAGGAAAAGGTTGACTTGATATGTTAATCGATGGGTCAATTGTTGCTGAGTTTTTGTGTGCGAAGTGTAGTTTAATGTTTATTGTTTATAAGTTCTAAACGTTGCTGTATTTTACCTATTTGTTAGACTTAGAACTTTTTAAATATATTATATATAACCAATTAAAGTTCAATTAAAGTGTCTATAAAAGCCCTATTTGTACAACAACGCAAGTTAGTCCCCAATTGTGATCACGATTGTATACTTTGCTCAAAAATTAGGCAGATTGATACTTCGATATGGCCATTATTCAGACGGCCTATTTTCCTGTGTAACCTATTATGATGAATAGGTACAGATTACGCTTTATCATTGAGCTCTTGTTCGTGACAGCCTGGGTCGCATTCACTCAGAAATAAGTGCTTTAAGTGCTTTTAGCACATTGACGCTTTTAGCATCTTCTATGCTTAGCTGTTACTCTGCTGTTGTTAAATAGGGCTCTCAATTAGCACTAATATATCATAACTAGCAGCTAAATGCCATTGAATTATGTAATTAAACTGATGAGACAATATATTGATATTCAATGATCGGATGATAAAGAGTTTTTACGCGTGTAAATACAGATTTGACAGTGAAATGGCAAGAGTGTGGTAAATAGAATGTTGTTTGTATCATTTATGTTACTATGTCAGCCCATTTTTACCAGAACGCTAGCTTTGAAGTGATGGTATTTGTTTCCGTGTGTTTTATTGCAGATTTCTTGGACGGTTTACTGGTCGATATTCGTGTTTCAGGCTGGAAAATATTCTGGAAAACACTTAAAAGTTGATGGTGGTGGTCAAAATAACGAAAAAAAAATTTGAAATTCTAGAAATCCCGATCTTATAACCCTTTGACCGTTATAATGTTTCATGATGTCTCCATCTTAACCATTCCTTCACCTTAACATACGTCATTGCTCACATTCCTATTATCTCCAAGTAACATTGCGATATAATGACTAACCCCTCCCTTGTCTGTAGCACTATGATGAAAAGCAGTAAGCGAAGGTACGTGGTACCCAGTGCCTCCCCTCCCACCACCTCAGAAAGCAGTGGGAGTGAGGGGGAGGAACTCGTTACCATCAAGAAGAAGAGGAAGTGCACCCGACACAAGCCTAACTACAACGAGAGTGAGTGCTGAAATCTGGGGATCGAAAGGGGGTAATTTGATTTAAAATGTTGGGGATTTCTAATTATTGAGGGGTGGGGGGTCAGTAAACTGTAATTCTTGTAAGTTTAAAACGTTCGAGAATCTAACTTCGAGTGTTTTCCCAAGTTTTGACTTGAAATTCTTGAATGCTAATCTCAGCTGTTGCCCCGATTACCCCTACAAAATTCCTATATATTTCAGCTAAACCGTTCCCTTTCAGATAACAAGCCACATTACCGGGAGTCGTACGTGTTTTCTACGGTTCTGGCTAACCTGGCTGCTAGTGCGGTGAAGCATCGAGTGTGTGACACCATCATCATCTACCATCAGGGGATACCCAGGGAGCCTAACAAGCTCACAATCAAGGTATGTACGAGTGCTTTGATAATCCTCAGTTACTGATATGCCCCTTTTTCCTATTCAATTCTAATCTGCAAATTACTTTTCTAACTTAAAGGACGTCCACACATTTTTGGCAAATTCGTGCTCTGCACCTTCAACTATCATTCAGGAGATAGTTATATCAAAGTAGCAGCCACCTTGGCCGCCCTCTGTTGTGGACTTCTTGTGATGCGTCCACACCAGGATAAATATTTCAACTTTCCTTCAGCCGCCCAAAGTCACAAGTAAACTGCTGGCAACTTCCTCCGTCAAGAACAGGAAGAGAGAGAAGGAGGAGAGCACTGAAATTGAAGAGGAAGTTAGGGAGAAACCGCAGAAAACTGAGCGAAAACCCGAATCAAGGCCGAAACCTAAACCTAAACTGAACAGATCTCGAGAAAACGTGAGTTTTTCCATTTTATTTTTTAAAATAAATATTGAAGTTCAATTATCATCATTTCAATAAGATGAATTTGCTTTGAAGTTGAACCAACTCACATGGATCATGCTCTGCTTGCGCTTGACTCACCCCTTGTCTATTTCAGGCTGAAGAAGCGAAGCCAGCCACTCTCAAGTCCCCCCTCACTCCCCCTCGCTCCCCCTCCACTCTCCCCATCTACGCTGGGGACTTCTCCCTCTCAGTCTCCGAGCGGATCAAGTGCAGGTCTCGCTCGTGCGCCCCCAAGTTCTACGGAGAACTGAAGGACGATGCGGCGGAGGAAGTAGCCCCGGAGCCCGCCTCAGTACGTACCCCCTCCGCCAGAACACCCCCTGCCCCCCAAACCAGGGACTCCAGGCGGCGATCTAACGAGAAGAGCCGGAACCAGTCCAACGAGAGGCTCCAGAGGAGACTCAGGAGGAACAGCATCGAGTCAGACGGCGAGAAAATCAGGAATATCCTGGAGAACTCGGAAAAGGAGGCCTCAAAAGCGGAATCATCTGTTTCATCAGTCGAGGAAACTCCTGTGAAAGAGACCCCCGTGGTTCCCAAGCCAAGTGCTTCCCCAAGAGAGACGCCTAAATCGCTAAAATCTCCCAAGGTCACGAAGCCTGAACCTAAAACTGTATCCCCGACAAGTGACCCTCTGGTTATGCCCACTGAATTCACTAAACCGTCTCCAAAACGTTCTCCCAAGCGCATCCGATCTCCTAAAGACTCTCCAAAAGATTCTCCCGTGAGGCAATCTCCAGCAGCTCCCAAACTAACTCCTAAACCCGAGCCACCGAAACTCACGCCTAAACAGGTGGTCCCTAAACCATCCCCGGTGAAGGTTGAAAAACCTAAACCCAGGTTGAGCGATTTTGGGCTCTTTGAAGCAGCATTGACTCCAAAAATAAAGTCTCCCGTTCGATTGAAGAAACAACTGAGTTCTGAAAACAAGGCAGAGAAGCCACCTGAAAAGATCCTCGAAAAGATTCCACCCAAACTAGTCGAAAAGCCGCCCGAGAAGCCCATTTCTGAATCTATACTGTTTGAAAAGCCACCTGCGGAAAAGCCACCTCCAGAAAAGCCTATGATGGAAAAGCCTGTGGAGCGACCAGTTGAGAAGATGGTGGTTGAGAAGCCTCCTGAAATTCCTACCACTGTAACGACCTTGGAGCAGTCTGTGTCTAAATTTAAACCCGTCAAGCAAACCTCCCCAGTCACTGAAACTCCAGCTCCGCCTCTGGCTGAAACCCCTGACCCTAACCTGCCCAAGTTCAAACCTCTGCCTTTCTCTGGGAACAACAAGAAGAGTAGGTCCTTCAAGTTCAGGACCACACACGGCGGAAAGCACGATATGAACCTGGTGGATTCTATCTTCTCAAACGACTCAAACTCTAACAACGGTGCAGAGCTGAGAATGAAATCCGAATTGAAAATAAGTTTTTTTTGTAATTGCATCCATTCGTAGGATCATTGTTGAGTTCAGTTGAAACCTATGCATCAGTTCATGCTCTCAAAACATAGTTATCCTTACCTTATCACAAACTTAAAATGCTAATCCACCCATTGTTTCAGCTGTCCCCACTGACCACGAAGCCTCAAGTGACTACTCCTCCAATAAACAACGCTAAGATCCCTGTTAACAAGTTGACTGACAAGCCACCGCGACCTGAGCTTGTGATGGGTATTCCTAACCTGCAGGGTCCGAGCAAGCCACCCATGCTGACTCCTGCTCACAGCGCCATCTTCCAGCACGGCTCTCTCCAACACATCATCCGGTCAGGGCCACCGCCACTCAGCTCTCCTAAGATAGCCGTAACGGCGCCCCATCAGCCGCCCAACAACATCTCCCCAAATACCCACAACAATGTAAGTACACGTGGCTCGTGAGGCGTGTTTTCTTTGTACCCTCAGTAGTATGTAATTATATGTCTTAGACAAGGCTTTTTTCTGAGAAATCGTAGTAAAGTTTGGCTGTGAGCCAGGTATGGAGTTTGAATTCCAAAGTTATTTTCCGGTTTAAATCTTAAAATATGAATACCATACCAGCTGCTGAATAAAAATACAGCATACCAGAGCACGGGCTAATTTGCTAAAAGGCTCCTGCAGCATATCCGTATTTCCTTGTAAATATTTGAGAATAATTTCACTGCCATGTTTTCTGATTTTTATCCTACGCTATTGCTCAGGTCGCGGCAAAGAGACCGAGTTTGGAGAACCAGCAGTCGAGTGGGGAGCAGAGAAAGAAGAAACGTTTCGCATTCCCCACCGAGGACACCACCTCTCCTGCCAAGGTGGTTTCCCCCACTTCTCCTACCTCTCCCATCACTCTCAAAGGACCTGGAAGTTCCAGAGTTTCGCCCATTTCGCCCCAAACCAACGTGGACAATGTTGTTAACACCCCCATCATGCGTAACGGACTGCCGCTCCACAAGCCGTCACCCAAGAACTCGCCTCACGACCGCCGACTGGAGTTCCTGGCTGACTACTCTGGTCGGAGGTCTCCTTTGGTTAAGGTCCAACATAACACCACCTCTCCCATAACTCCCAAAGCATCGCCCTCGACTGTGGGACAGTTCTACCAGCCCAACGTGTCTGTTTCTCTGACGTCATGTTCTAAGAATGACGTCAACATGTCGGACAGTGTTCTGGAGCACAGTAAGTTGGCCGGACAGCAGCTGGGAACTCGGACTCCTGTAGTTACTATCAACCATCAGACTGTTTCCATTGATCAGGAGCAGCGCGGCAAGGAGGCACCCAAGCCGCGCCTCACTGTCGAGAATGACGCGTTTTCCAAGAAGCAGCAGCAGGAGATATTTGCCAGGCAGCGCTATTCCCGAGCCTTCTCCCCCTTCTCAGCCATGCCGAATCCTGGGATTCCTACCACGGTCGCGGGAAAACTCAATAAGCAGCTGGAGCAGCAGCTCAAACAACAGGACTTGGGGAGCTTGGTGGATTTGTACGGGAGGGGAGAAAGCAACGAATCCCAGACTCAATCCCACTCTCAGCCGGCCTTCCCCACTGCCGCGCAACTTCGCCCGCCTCCGGCAGCCATTCCAAATAAACAAGTGCCGCGACAGCAAAGTCCTAGACAGCGGCCTATTCCCACTGAGTTGCTAGTTCAGCAAGAGCGGCTATTGGCTCAGCAGCGCCAGCAAGCTGCAACATCGGGCGCCAGAGAGCACCAGGGACAACTCCTTGCCCAGCGCACGGAGTCGCTGCTACACCGGCCTCCAGGCGCCACTTCAAACCACCAGCACCTCCAGCATCTGAACTACGGGGGCGCGGGCATGCTCAACCACATCGGCTACCCCATCGGACTGAACCCGCAGCTGTACAAGCAGTTGGCGGCGGACCCTAACCTGACTCAAGGAACCAGCGCCAACATTCTGCAGTCGTTAGCTGGGTATCAGCGGCAGTTACAGCTCGCTGCTGCGCACGCTGCGGCCGGCAAATTCGGGTCACTGGCGCACTTGTATCAAACTAACGCTAAACAAAGCGAGGATCCGAAGGCCCCGAATCAATTTGGGGTTATTAGGCCTTGACTTTTTATCAAAATTTTATTACTTTTATCTTATTATGTATATTTTTGCTAGATATTATTTTAATGCAAACTAATTTGAGTTGATTTTCGTCGCAAGCTTTGTGAAATGATGTTTCATTTGTTCTTATAAATGTAATTGTTAATGTTATATCGTTGTGTTTGTACATTGTAAACTGAAGGTCAAACTATGAAAAAGAATTTAAATTTAATAGAATTTTCACGGCTGGAGTTACAGTTCATTTCATTTCCATGATTGCTTGCTTGAATTATACCATTAGAAATTTACATCATGACGACTTGACGAGGTCACATGAAGCAAATCTTGACGCTGGCTAGAAACAAGTGACTGCTAGAAATAAGTGGCTGAGTCACAGGTTTTGGGAATGATTCTTGAATTTCAAACCGTGTCTGATGATACCTCCCGAACTAAAACCATTCAAATTTCCAAATACACGGCCTACATGCCATCGTATTATTTTATACTAATGGCACTGTTATGATGCAATGAAATTTCTTACTTGAATTGCGAATTGGTATTCACATTGCAGTCAGGCTTGGTAGCACATTCATTTTACTTGGCTACATGCCTACACTGTTGCTCCTTGTTCATGTTGCATGCGCCCATGGTACGGTTGCTGCACACGCGTGCAGTATGCACAATTGCTGCAAGCACGTGCAGTGTGCGCAGCTGCTGCATGCGCAGATACTGCATGCGCGTGTACAGCTACTGCATGCGCGTGCACAGCTACTGCGTGCACAGCTGGTGCATGCGCGTGCACAGCTGCTGAATGCGCATGCACAGCTGTTGAATGCGCATGCACAGCTGTTGAATGCGCATGCACAGCTGCTGAATGCGCATGCACAGCTGCTGAATGCGCATGCACAGCTGCTGAATGCGCATGCACGCATGCTGAATGTGCACAGCTGCTGAATGCGCGTACAGGGACTGCGCGCGGCTGCTGCATACACGTGCCTGCATGCGGGCTAAGTTGCTGAATGCGGGCTAAGGAATGTGTGCGTGCATGCAGCAACTGAGTGTTCGCATGCAGTGCAACTGAGTGTGCGCATGCAGCAACTGAGTGTGCGCATGCAGCAACTGTGCGTGCGCGTGAAGCAACTGTGCGTGCGCATGAAGCAACTGTGTGTGCGCATACAGCAACTGTGTGCACGCATGCTGCAACTGTGTGCGCGCATGCAGCAACTGTGTGCGCGCATGCAGCAACTGTGTGCGCGCATGCAGCACCTGTGTGCGCGCATGCAGCACCTGTGTGCGCGCATGCATAAAATGTGTGCGCGCATGCAGCAAATATGTGCGCGCATGCAGCAAATGTGTGTGCGCATGCAGCAACTGTGCGCGCATGCAGCAACTGTGTGCGCGCATGCAGCAACTGTGTGCGCGCATGCAACAACTGTGCATGCGCGCACGCAGCAAATAAGTGCGCGCATGCGCCATGCAGCAAATAATGCAGCAAATAAGTGCGCGCATGCAGCAACTGTGTGCGCGCATGCGCCATGCAGCAAATAATGCAGCAAACAAGTGCGCGCATGCAACAACTGTGTGCGCGCATGCAACATATGTGTGCGCGCGTGCAACAACTTTGTGTGCGCATGGAACCACTGTGTGCGTGCAAAATTTATTATCGATGAGTATGACTCAAAAGACCCTTCAGAGCGACGCAGTCGCTTCGCGTGGCGGCTGCATCATGATCAGTACGGCATCAGTGGGTTAATGTTGACGGAATTCCCTTTGCCGGCCTGTTTCTACGCCCGCATAGGGGTGTCTACGCGTCGTCGCGCCGCGCGCGCCGCTTTCCTTTTGAGGAAGCGCAACGATGACAGGGGTACACGTGTTTAGCAACCCTACGCGCGACGTAAACATGGGTATCGTACACACGCTGTTTAGCAAATTGAAAGGTTAAAATTAATTTCATTACATTTATCAAATTGCTTCCTATTAATCATGTTACTAGTACTATGGATATGCGCCGCGCACTCTGTGCGCGCAACCAGGGCCCTGGTTGTCGCACGATGTATGACCCGCTGACGCCAGCCGCGGCGCTGATTCTCGAGAGGGTCTGTCAACGTCAGACAAGGCCCTGGTTAAGGCAATGGAAATGGCACTGGAGTGAAATGGTGCTAAATAATTGTTTACAATTGGTCAATTGATATTGATCAAGTGAGTATTGATATTGATCAAGTGAGTACTGAGTATGAGAGATGGTTAAATACCATTTTGCTTACTTTTTTTTCTTTACTTTACTTCACATGCAAGTCATCTCATAGATTATTGCATCAGTTCCAGTTATATGTATTATCTGATATGGAAAGTTGAATTCTTCATGTCTTTTGTGAAAACCCCTTTGCTTCTAAATATAAAAAATGAGGGTTCTAACATATTTTCTCTGCATATAATGCACAGTGGTTCAGTTTGTCCGGATCTGGTACATGAATCATTTAGTTTTCATCAATATTTTGTTTTCAGAATCGTAAATTATTCACATAATATGTTGCTTAAGCTTGTGTATAGCATTGTTTATATTTAATTATTTTACTTGAATATTAAGAGTACCTTGTAGGAAGTATATGACATGAAGAAAGTTCTAACTGCTTTAACACCATCCCACAATTCACTGAATCTCCCCAAGTAGAAAACCATTACATAAATAGCAAAGTTAACAGTACAGTCCCTTTCCATGCCCCAAGCATTCTCCTGTATCTGGACCCCTTCCATTTTACAGTCCAGCTGGGTCAGGCCACCCATTGACCCAGTTAGACAAAGGGGGATGGTGCTTCTGCTGATCTAACTCAATCTCCAAGCAAGCCTTGGCTAGCTTTGCACTTTGCAGTCTGATGAAGCCACTAGGTATTGACAGCTTACCAGACCTATGTGGTCCAGGACTGATTTAATGCTTTCTGCCTAGGATATCCCTGGCAGTCCAGTGGCCACAGCATCTTAAAATTTCACACTCTTAGCCTCTGGTCTATGTGTACAAGGAAGTATCAGCTATGCTTAGATAGCTGCAACTGACCTGGTTGATTAAAGTGACCTTGGCCATTTTGCCAAGTCAAGAATAATTTAAGACAAGAATGTTTTAACTGTGCTGTATTTACTACATTGGGGTTATGTTATTCTTGAAAGTTTTTATGCCTGTCGATCACCACTCAATTAAGCTACTAAGGTAGCCCGTAGTACAATGATTATACCCCATATTTCCCTCCCTGTTGATGAAGGATGGTAACATTTTTGTTTGTCCATATTTTGACAAATTCTAGGCACATTTTTGGATGCTATTGTCACATTTTGGACCCAACTTGATAGTTTCAATGCTCTCTGTCCAAACAGGGGCTTCGGGATAATGGTTCATGTTCAGTTTAATATTTTCCTTTCAACAAGAATGCCCAAATGTAACCCTAAACTTATAAGGAAGAGTCCTTATGCATAAGGCATTTTCTTTATCCATAAGGGCTTTGCTTTATGCCTAAGGCAATTGCTTCATGTATAAGGGAAACAGTGGGAATTCATATATTTTGATTAATCAAATTACGTCTGTAAGAGTTGATAGGGGTATGTTATGAGTTGACTGGGGTATGTTATGAGTTGAAAGGGGTATGTTATGAGTTGATAGGGGTGGGTTATGAGTTGATAGGGGTATGTTATGAGTTGACTGGGGTGTGTTATGAGTTGATACGGTCTGTTATGAGTTGATAGGGGCATGTTATGAGTTGAAAGGGGTGGGTTATGAGTTGACATGGGTGGGTTATGAGTTGACTTGGGTGTGTTATGAGTTGAAAGGGGTGTGTTATGAGTTGAGAGGGGTATGTTATGAGTTGCCTGGGGTATGTTATGAGTTGACTGGGGTGTGTTATGAGTTGATAGGGGTATGTTATGAGTTGAAAGAGGTGTGTTATGAGTTGAGAGGGGTGGGTTATGAGTTGACTTGGGTGTGTTATGAGTTGATAGGGGTGGGTTATGAGTTGGTAGGGGTATGTTATGAGTTGACTAGGGTGTGTTATGAGTTGATAGGGGCTGTTATGAGTTGATAGGGGTATGTTATGAGTTGAAAGGGTGTGTTATGAGTTGAGAGGGGTATGTTATGAGTTGACTTGGGTGTGTTTTGAGTTGAAAGGGGTGTGTTATGAGTTGAGAGGGGTGGGTTATGAGTTTATAGGGGTATGTTATGAGTTGACTTGGGTGTGTTATGAGTTGAAAGGGGTGTGTTATGAGTTGATAGGGGTATGTTATGAGTTGACTTGGGTGTGGGTTGAAATGTGTTATGAGTTGAGAGGGGTATGTTATGAGTTGAGAGGGGTAATGGGTATGTTATGAGTTGATAGGGGTGGGTTATGAGTTGAGAGGGGTGGGTTATGAGTTGAGAGGGATATGTTATGAGTTGATAGGGGTGTGTTATGAGTTGATAGGGGTGTGTTATGAGTTGATAGGGGTATGTTATGAGTTGACTTGGGTGTGTTATGAGTTGAAAGGGGTGTGTTATGAGTTGAGAGGGGTATGTTATGAGTTGATAGGGGTATGTTATGAGTTGAAAGGGGTGTGTTTTGAGTTGAGAGGGGTGGGTTACTGGGTTATGAGTTGATAGGGGTATGTTGTGAGTTAACTTGGGTGTGTTATGAGTTGAAAGGGGTGTGTTATGAGTTGAGAGGGGTATGTTATGAGTTGATAGGGGTGTGTTATGAGTTGATAGGGGTGGGTTATGAGTTGATGAGGGGTTCATAGGCGTATGTTAAGAGTTCATAGGGGTATGTTATGAGTTGAAAGGGGTGTGTTATGAGTTGAGAGGGGTGTGTTATGAGTTGAGAGGGGCATGTTATGAGTTGACTTGGGTGTGTTTTGAGTTGATAGGGGTATGTTATGAGTTGATGAGGGGCATGTTATGAGTTGACTTGGGTGTGTTATGAGTTGATTTTTATAAAAGTCCATTGTGCTAAACTCTTCAGATAGGTAATTTATTGGTTGTAGTTCATTTAATTATTGATATTAACCTTCTAAAAATGATGATAGAAGTTTCCAATTTTAAAGTTTGAAATATTCTTTTTATTCAGACTAATATCAAGTGGATTATTATTTTATTATCTGACTCAAATTTATCATCAAATACTAGGTTAGACTATCTTACACATAGTTTGCATTATATCAGATATGGTTTGAGTGTGCCAAAATGTCAGTGAAGCAAGTTCACATAGAGCGATCTTGCTATCAGTCAACTACAGCATTGGACTTTAAACCATCAAAGAAGAGTTCCAGGGACATCTACATTGATCTCCTAGACAGAGCTCTCCAGGCTTTACAGTATGTTACTTTTGGTGTTTTTGCCAATAAACATGTAACTGGTGCAACTTATGTGCTACCCAAATAGCTAAATACCATAGATAATTACCTAATGATGAATTTAAAGTGTTTTTTCAAGATAATATTGCAGTTTTATAAATGATTCTTTACAATTGAATAAGTTGTTTTAGAGACGGCAAAGATAGTCAACCTGATGTGGAGGATGGAAAAGAATTGCCTCTTGCTTTGCAGTAAGTATTGAATCATCTACTTATCAAACCAGCAAATCATAATTTGGCTAAAGCTTAAAAATTTGAATATATCTATTCAGGATGCTATGTTGAATTGTTGTTAAAGTACTTTGAACCACCATTAATATTTTACATTTTTTCATAACAATACAAAGACCATCTCAAACTTAGAAAGTTGTCAGATTCATTAAACGTTTGATTGCTTATATCACTATTGATAATTTGGCTTAGCTGCTGCCTTACACTATGATGTTACATGTGAATGTGACGGCTCATAAAATTCCATTGCCTTTGTAGTAACACAGAAATGACACTTTTACACTTCATAGCACCTCACTAGCAAATACAGGAAGCTTATCAAGTGCAGTAGTGTCAACACATCAATTACAGTGCTGTACATTACCTTGTGTGTGTAGATTTGTGTTATACACACATCCACCATTCTACATTCATATTGTAGAATGTCATTCTGTGAATGTAACTTTCACCAATCAATAACTGTATCTTTTCAGTAACGTTGATCTGGCATTGGAGAAAGTGGTCCAGCTCCACTACCATTATCATCTGAACACAAAGCTAATGGCAGGTGCGTAATGTGTAACATTACCTCATTTAGTTTTCCAGATGATAGGAAAAAGACCTATTACTGCTGAATATAGTTGACTGTTAAAACAAAATATTGAGATTGAGAGTTGAGTAGATAACTGTCCAATGGAGGAATTTACTGTTTAGGAGGAATGAGAATTACTGGCTAGGGAAGTCTTATATGCCCTGTATCATTGTGGAAATCATTCAGATTTATTGTTAAAGATTGTCAGAAGTTTTCTACATTCAATTTTTTAGACATAATAATTCCACAGAATTGTGGCGTGTCCTTTACATGCCCCACAGTTTCTCTTAACTGTTAATGGAGCATACAAATCATGTGTTTACTTACCAAATTCCTCTTGACAAGGTCTTTATAATATCCCAACATGGATAAAGAAGTGTATTCTAGTGCACTTTACTGTGTATAATATATATTATATAGGAATATGTGCTCTATAAAGCTTGTTAGATAATACTGTGGCCTGTACGTTGCTCAGTAAGATACTGTGGTGGTCTCTTTTCATTAGAAGCTATAGTTTCTCAACTGTCCTACATGATAATGTGTTAACGTGTGTGTGCACGCAGGTAAGGTGTCCAGATCATGTAGTTCGTGGATAATCATGTTAACTGTGTAAATATTAGCAGATGATAAGTCGCTATTTTACATGTACAGATTCCGATAAAATTGGAAGAGCTTATTCATTTGATTGAGTGGACTAGGCAGTGTGCTCTTGATATCTCGTCAAATAGGTAGCACGTTCAACACTTCGTTATTACTTCTAACTCAGACACCACTTTTAGATTAGATGATTTAACAAAGCAATCATGTTGAATGTCCTCAAATGCCCGTTGTCCTTCGCTCCATTTCATGAGTTCATGGTGTGTTTTGCCTCGTCACTGATTCAGCAAGCAGATTATTGATGATAGTTCTGATGCTAAGTCGTCAGATCTTCTGTTTTTAAATAGTGCTCCTGCATAAGATGAATACGTCGGAATAATATCAATCATGTTGTAGTGCTTTCACTGTAGCCATTTTAAAGAATTCCAGAAGTAAGCAAGTCTATCTTTGTTATGAAAATAATTATATACAGGATGTTTTGGATAGAATTTGAAAGATGTATGCAGTCATTAAACAGAATATATGTTTTAGTTCTGGTCGTTTGAATTGGGCTTTCATTGATTTGAATTTAAAATAAGAATTGAATATATATTCCATAAGATATATCGTGGACATTGATAAATATTTAAAATCCTTCATCCGATCCATTTCTCCAATTTAAAACCACTGGTGCTGTTTTGGTAGCGGTACTAGGAACCCGTACAACATGAAGATTTCAGCCTTCCAGTACCGAACTAACCATCTCACTGAGCCTGTCATTGCCGTTTAAATACCTCTGAAAATACCATAGGTTTTAATAGAGTGGAGAACTTGCCATGTCTCACGCAAACTCCCATCAATTTCTTGTCAACTCTAGTCTACCAGTACGCTACTTTCATCTCAGACATGAATTGACGTTCCTAGAATGTCTAATGAGATCAATCACCTTGTCTGGTGACTGGAACTGTAGCTGTGCTTCATCCAGGGATCCAGTAAATCGTCAATGGTTGACAGCAATAGTGGGACTGGTGAGAGATTCTACAAGGTTTTAGGAAGCCTCCTGTTGTATCGTTCACGGGCTATTTATCCAGCAGAAGTAGAAGTTTAATTTGAGCAATGTGCGCACTGTGATTACCTGGTTATCAAATCTCAAGACTTCATTAAATAGGCTCAAGATTCAAAGCAATATGCAAAACACGAGGATTCTTCCGAACTTTGGGTTTGGAAGATATGTCAAGTATCTAACTATTTCCTCAAGACTCCGCTCCGGGATCAATCCTGGTGACCTGGTACATCGCCTCATGATTCACTCCTTCCTGACCCGCGCTGTGTGTCAGGGGCTAACGTCCCCCCCTGATTTACCCCTTGACCCCCACATCACCTTCCTTGTTTTCAGGTGCTAACACCCCCATGATTCACCCCTACCTTTCTTTATGTAACCCTGTGTTTTCAGGGGCTAACAACCTGCTGGGTGCCATCTCCAGCTCCCCTGCTGGCAGAGTCAGGACCATCCTCAACGAGCTGTCTCACGAGAAACACGAGGCTAGATATGTGAGTATGCGTCATCATTCCTTTTCTGTGACGTAATGTTATCGATCGTTCAATGTCGTAATTATCTGTTCGTACATTATGGGATTAGGTCATAAACTTCTGGCTCATTTTTTAAGCATCTTTAAGATTTTTAGAGTCATATTATCATTATTTCGATGGAAGTCCAGTAGTTCTATTAAAATTTTAAAACCTCCCTCACAGCCTCAATTCTCTCACATACTCTTTTCTACCCCTCAATACACACACCTAGCAGTGCTCTATCATTGCTACAACTCTTTTCAGAACCAATCGTACCCCATAACCTCGAGCACGTGTCTTCGAAAACCAATCACCGTCCAGAACTTAGAGCACGTGAACCTTGGTACCTGGGAACCAATCACAATTCGGAACCCCGCCTCGCACTGGCCAATCATGTGCGAGAACCAGTGTCACGTGTGAAAACAAATGAATATAATATATTAACTCCTATGCGTGTACCATTATCACCACCTAAAAATTTCCTCACACAGTTGAATGAAATGTAACATTGCGAGGGAGCTTTTGGAAACTTGAGGCGTCTTAAGGCGTACAAACAAAGGGTAGCAGAGCACTTGATGAGGGTGAAATAATGAAATTCATGAATTAGATTTTGGTTCCCGTGAGAATTGCTAAATCAGAGAAAAACAGTGGGTAAGTTTCAGTTCAAGAGCATTATAAAATGTAGGCGATGATGATACAACAACCCTAGCACTGTTCAGTTTTTTGGTATGATTATCAAACCCCAAAACTCCAAAAGAATTCATATTTGATTGAGTCGCCTGAAACAAGAACTGTTGTGACATCAGATAAGAGAATATACCTCAGCCCTCCCCTAAACTTTGTACCTGTAGTTGGTGCTCTAGTAATAAGGGTCTACACTCTACAGACCTTAATTTCTCAGACTGGTTAGTGTACCTATACTGAGTTGCGATATACTAATCTCCTTATAAGGTATGATTGCGTGTACAGATCCTTAGCTGCCACTTTTCTGTGAGGCAACAATTGGGGGTTCAGGAATTTGTTGAGTGACGTCATTATCAGGGTTTACAATGGTAAATTGGTTATGTCGAACCACCTTTTTCCTTTTTTGGGTTTTGATTATGCAAAACACAATAGTCAATCTTGACACCATTTCATCTTGACATAAGTTCATCTCCACATCAGTTCATCTTGACACCAGTTCATCTTGACACCAGTTCATCTTGACACCATTTCATCTTGACACCATATCACACTGACGCCAGTCTCCTCTGACAGCAGCTAGCTCAGTTCTGAGCTAACGTTGGCAGCACACAATCTTGACTCTGACATCGTATAATTTAGCTAGTTACTAAGACGTGTATCTATTGAGAATGGGTCTTTTGTATTCATACTCCAGCAGTGGGTACCAATAAATACTAATTGGCTTTTGTGTGTAGTTGTAAGCCTGGTTACTATGGGTACACCAAGATAACTTAAATTACATTTATCCTAATAATATTCAAGATACTTAGCGCATCGAAAGAAATATAAATACAGGAAATATCATAATTTCTATTTCTAGCATGGTCGATTCAGCAGATGCCCACATGTAATGATACATTTAAGCGATTTTTCAAGTTTTATGGAGACTGAATTAATTTTAGACTCTCCAATTATTGCAAGAAAGCAAGAATTTTGGGCTGCACACTTTAGCGCCCGAGCTATTGGCTTACCCTAAACAGCTAAACCAATAAACTATGGTTTCATGTTGAAATTGTTACACTAAGCTGATGCGGTAGCATCTTACCATCTTGTAGAACTACAGATGCGAAATTAAGGAATTTCCCTGGTGTAACTGAAAAGTTAACTTCTCTTTAGTGCACCATGTGTTGTTGCACTTGCCACATTACCTTGCCATTTTCTAATTAGTGTTAGTAAGACGTGTGCAACAGTAGTGCTACACTATATACAATTTATTAGAGCCCATGTAAAGTGGCGGCTTTAATGAATTACTAGGGCTACTTCAAGATTAATCACAGATTTATTAACAAAGCAACCTGTTGTGTGCTTCAACCCCTCGAGGCGACTTAACAAACTAATTTCCAAAATTAATAACTCCATCGAACACCAGAGTGTTAGATTAAATCGTAAGAGAGAGATTGTTACATGCATTTCAAATCTTTGACACCAATTTGACCATAATTGTATTGGACACTATTGAGAGCTATAGTATTTTCTTTGAGAGTTTCTGCTAATATAAGTCTCGTTTCTCTTTGAAATTTGGTGGTGGACAAAAAAGCATTGTAATTTATGAAATTGGAGTCACATACAACCCTCCAAGTGGGGATGATAAACAATACATCATGGAACTAGAAAAAATTTTAAAAAAATGTCCAAATGAGAACATTTATCTGCTAGGTGACTTCAATTTCGACTTTCTTCTTACACTGAGTAATGAGAATTCCAAAAGTTTGAGGAGATGATCAATCTTTTGGCCTGTTTCCTTGATTTCCAAGTATACCCATTGCCAGCCTAACTGTAGAAAAACTTGTATTGATAATATCCTCACCTCCAACCCTCAAACATAGCGGTGACTGGAACGATCGAGGAGTCAGTGTCTCACCACTCATCGGTTTTTTCTATCTTGACCTTGTGCATGGAAATCTTTGCCATGAGCCTGTGGCCAGCCTACGATTACAGTGAGTCTAATACTGAATTGTTTATCAACCACCTACAGAAACTGTCATGTGAAAACAAACTTGGCAATAATCTCGACGATTTTCTTGATACTTACAACAACAATGTTGAAAAAAATTTTAAGCTCAAACAACCAAAATTTTCTAAAAGAAATTGGAAGGTCAACCCATGGATAACCGATGGCTTGATTATCTCTATCAACAAAAAGAAAATCTTTACCAGTCATGGAAAACTACAACGAGCAGACTAGACAGCGTAGGTGACTCACACGCTTATCAAACTTACAAAAGCTACAGGCTCACTCTTAAACATGCTATCACAGCAGCTAAATGTAGGTACTATCACACTAAGATTTCCAGGCACAAAGGGGACCTAAAGAAAACATGGGCAGCTGTGAATGAGTTAAGAGGCAAGAGAAACTCTGCTTTAACTTCTAAGTTTATGATAGACAAAAAAATTGTTTCTGACCGCAGAATCATTGCAAATGAATTTAATAAATACTTTGTTTCCCTCGCATCCAAATTAAACGAACCGGATGACTACTCTATTATAAACATTGAACCGATACAACCATTCACGGTATTTCTCGGACGCTCTCATTCTTCTAGTATATTTTTACAGGATTCTACCCCTGATGAGGTAAACGAGATAATATTAAGCCTTGAAAACAACAAATCAAGTGACATACCTATCAAAATTATCAAAAGATCTGGTAGCATAATAAGCCCATTTCTCTCCAAGCACATCAACACATCAATGTCCAACGGCATTTTCCCTGATATTCTTAAGGTTGGTAGAATAACACCTGTTTATAAGAAGGATGATAAAGAACTGTTCGAGAACTACCGTCCTGTCTCCACACTTCCAATATTTGGTAAAATTTTCGAAAAGTTATTTATGAACGACTCTATAGTTTTCTATCATCTCAGCAAATAATAAACCATATCAGTTCGGATTCCGCAAAGGGCACTCTACCAGCCATGCTTTTAAATTGCTCAGTGAACTACATCCAAGAGGCCCTTAGAGAAAAGCAGCACGTCTTAGGTGTTTTCATAGATCTCAGCAAAGCCTTTGACACAATCGATCATAATATTCTCTTGGATAAACTACATCACTATGGTATAAGGGGTAACGCACTCCCTTCTCCATAGTTACTTATCAAACCGGACACAGTATGTGAATTGTTTGAAATCTGACTCTGACCCACTGAAAGTGATTTATGGCGTGCCTCAGGGTAGTGTCCTTGGACCATTACTGTTCTTAATATATGTTAATGACCTTTTCAAACTGTTCTGATCAAGGAAAGTTCATTTTATTTGCTGATGATACAAATATCTTTTATCGTAGGTAATAGTAAGGAGGAAGCTATCAGGAAAGCAAACTTTCTTTTAACTTCAGTCTCTTCTTACATGTATGCAAACAAGCTTCACATAAATATGAAAAAAATCTTGCTATATGCATTTCAAACCAAAATCAAACACAAATAGTGTAGACCAATTGCAATGCCCGCCTGTTAGAATAAATGACTTTGAAATAAAAAGAAGGTTGCTGAAATCAAATTCTTGGTGTAACAATCGATGACGAACTTTTGTGGACACCGCATATATCTGCTCTTGCCAAAAAACTGAGATGCTGTACTGGCCAACTGAATCGCATTAAAAAAGTACATCCCTAAAACTCTATACAAAAGTCTCTATCATACTCTTTTTGAAAGTCACCTTAGCTATGGTATAACAGTATGGGGAGGTGTTTCACATAATAAAATGAAACCCATATTTACTGCTCAAAACACTGCATCCGCATAATGTTTGGTGATAGTGAGGCTTACCTAGAAAAGCACCGAACAGCTGCCAGGACTAGGTCTATTGAACTTCAAACTCTTGGGACCGACTTCTTTGAAAAAAGAACATACCAAGCCATTATTTAATGAACAGAATATTCTAACTGTCCACAATCTGTATAATTATCATGTTCTACTCAGTATCAGCATTATCCTTAAATATCATACACCAATAGCTCTCCTTCCACACTTTAAAATATCACGCCGGAAACCGACCTGATTATAGCGCCCATACAAGTTGACTCGTTTATCTTTAGGGCTAGTATTATGTGGGAACACCTTCCGTACCTTGCCTGAAGCTAGTGACATTAAAGATTTCTCAGTTGGAATTAGCTTTCTGAAAAGCAAAATTAAATGTCTCGTAAATAGAAGACAAAATATTGGAAGTGAGGAGGAATGGTTCCCAGAAGTAAACTTTAAGATCACTGACTCATCATGAGAATTTTTCGTCACTATACGTGCCAGGGCCTATCCACGATTATCTATGCCCATTAAACAGAGTTACCTTTTCACGCCTGCTGTAGTCTTTACTCTTGCTGCAAAGGTTCAGGTTCTATAGGTAGCAGGTATATGTGATCAAAGTTTTCGTTGTGGGTGATATCATGGACTCAGCCACAACACATTTCACACCAGCCAACATTTCCAGTTATGCAAGTTGCATACTACATAAATACTACGCTTGATGAAACCAATCAATCACATGAAGGTACATTCCTTGAACTTCAGCTCAAATGACACGACGTTTTGATTTAAATTGCCAGGCATGATGTGTCCCGCGGTGAGGAACAAACGCCAGTACTCCTTCCTTCATCAGCACATAAGGAAATGCCTATACTTTTTAACCACCTTGAGTTACCTCTTATCTCAATTCAAGTCTTAAGTTATCAAAATAGCCGTCAATTTTCGAGCAAATACTAAATTTCCGTGTTTCAAATAGCCGCCACTACTCCATGTACATTTTCTAATCTAACATATCGGACATATTATTTGATTGTTGATGTAAAATAAACTATTTCTTTTACTGAACTATTTCTTTTACTGAAACTTCGCATAAATAAAATGCGCATTTCAAAAGACATTTCCCATTCACATACTCCCTCCCCCACTTACTTATTGTCGTGATTATGATAAATGATGTGAGACATGAGGTAAATACCCCATCATCATTAGTCATTACCATGATTGAAATAATGCAGTGAAGAGGATTGAAATGGAATGAAGAGAGAAGGTGAAAAGGAAGAAGGAGGTTGTAGTAGGGCGCCGAATGTCTGGCCACTATTTATCTTACTATCATGACTTTCAATGTGATCCTGAGAAGTGAGAAGGGTGAGGGGAAATGGAAAGTAGAAGGGCAGACAGATGTCTGACGTGTGGATGTCTGCCGACTCACTGCATGTTTTCCAGACTCACGTCTATGATATTAGAGCGAGACAATGGGGCATGGTCAGCCAGCAAGAAACCACTCACGCCTTCTCATCCCTAATAATAATAGGCAATAATTCTAATAAATGCTGGGGGCACCATGATGCTGCCAATTATAGAAATAATAACGAGTTCTGAGAATTAAGCTGAGTAGATATTATTATGGACTATACAGAAAGATGAGAGCTAATGGTTGGGAGAGTGAGAGATTGGGTAGGAGGGGAGTGAAATTGCGGTGCATTATAAAGTCTGTAGATTTAATCAGATGAGTACTGAAATTGGGGTACATTAAACTCTGTTAGATTTAATGAGATGGGTACAATATTTCATGGAAACTGTGTCAGAACATGTGGTGAAGTGGTGAGAGCACTGTGTGTTGGATGAGAGTATGAGCTGGTAGCCTCATCTCATTAGTTCCTAATGTCACTGGTATCATGAGTTGTAGGAGAGAGAGGGGTGCGTATATTGTGGTGTAAATTCAACTCTGTGATAGTGATGAGATGAGAGTACCCACACATGGAACTGTCAAGAAACCTGTGACAGGAGAGAGAGATTATAGCGTGTTCTGTGAGACTGTGACTCTCCTTTTCTCCTCGCTGGGTGTATGCTAAGTACCCTCCGGGGCCTTGTCATGGGTGTTAAGGGAGAGAGATGTTGTGGAGCTGTGAAGTTCTATTAAGGGGAGAGATTGTGGTGGGAGTTGGGAACTGTTAATTACCCTCATTTCAACAAGCTAAAGAGGGAGTGGTTACTAGTCCACACACACACACACCCTCGTGTGTAAGTGGTGCAGGCGATGTCAGACATCATGTCTACCCTGTTCTGTGGACAGATCTCCAGTATTATCCCTCAATTATATGCGAGAATTATTGCTCATTAACTTGTAAGATAATGGGGTAAAGCTCTGCAATAATATCATCGAATATTGAGAGTTGTCGTGTTATATGTTATGGTATGAACTACGGAAGAATTCCGGCATTGCCGTGGAAATCGCTGGGAAGTGCGGTATTGTCGGGGAAATTGCCGTCAACACAGGAGCTGTCAGGTCAATACCATTACATGATTATGTTGTGGAGTCGTCATCGCCATCTGGCAATTATAAGTACTTACTCTACAATTGTTAGATTTCTGGGAATCTGTAAGGCAGCCTCATGCATGTACTGATTTGCGGCCCATGCGCGTCGTGTGCGTGCACTGTACGTCAAGTATAACGCGCGCACCATCCCTACATACAATTATTATACTCGTACACTGAACAATACACAGTTTACATATACTCCACAGTGTTTACACACATTTAGCTCCGATGTACAAACTCCAGTGTACAAACTTCCGTGCACAAACTCGGTCCATCGTGCAAACTGTATGGGTGCTTTAAAAGCATTTTCTTCAAAATGAAAGGAACAACCACTGAAACATGGTCATTTTGAGGTCCCGTAAAAGTTTTATTTTCATTTCTTTCAAAACATTGACATTGGTTGGTAATTAAAGAAGTAAACGGTTCGCTGATTGGATCTGCAACGCGATACGGGAAATGATGGCTAAACTAAGTTTTTGAGTATTTGAATGGTTTCTTCGATAACGAAATATTGAGATTGGTTTTATCACTAAAAATGAAATGATTTATCAGATACCCGGCGCCACTCTTGAAATTATTGAACAAAATTGCCATCTCCGCGTTTTTTTACGATTCTATACAGTAATTTCACTGTATTATTTGCTGATGAATGTACCCATGGGAAATTTGCAATTTGATGGTTACTGCTATAATCAATTATGTTATTGATAATTTGATCAATGAACTTACATCCTGAAGCACGAATTACGGCAAATAATGTCCCTTTCGAATTAAATTTTTCTCCCCGGCAATCAAAAATATTTTGCATGAAATTTAAAAACTTTTTACCAGGCATCAACGTACCGCATTATTTAACCTTAAATCTACCATGAAATTATAATATCAAGTTACTTGCGGCAACAAAATATAGTAGTTACCTAATGTTGTTATGCTATTAATAGTGGTGACTGCAGCTCTTCCTTTCATACCCTCCCCCACTCTTCGAGGATGGAAAGTAGACGGTTGCATGCGTCATCAGTTTAAAACATTAATCCCTGAAAATGACGTCACTTTTTGTGACATATTTTTGGAGTGGGGCCTCTTGAAAGTTGAGAGTGAGGACCGTTCAACACAGCTTTGATGTTGTGATTTGTTTGAACTTTGACCTGATGATGCATGAGGAAATAACAAAATCACTGATCTAGAGATATCTAGAGATAAATCTAGAGATAAATCTAGAGATAAATCTAAACATCAAATTACATTGTTGTTGACATATGGCATGTTCTGAATGGAATAGGAGTTGATTAGAAACCTAATGATAATAGAGATTCAAGAACAGAGCTAGATGATAAGAATAGATGTTTAAATTGACGATAATCAGAACAAACAGTAGTGATAATGGTCATGATGACAACGATATATTCTCTAATGATAAGAAAGACTATTATCATAAGAAAGATTATTCATGTCAGATCAGGATAAAAAACACATGTAATTATTCGGACTTGATCCCGTTATATTGATTTGATCCTTCCCAAGCACACTGACGATTGCCTTAAAATTTAAATTTTAACGATCTTCTTCACCGTCATGAATCACCTTCCTCGAAACATGAAACCAGTTGAAACCAGTTACTGGTCACAATCGTGGTCGGCAGTAAGTCGTATGAAATCACCAGTCTGACTCTGTGATATACGATACAAATTACTAAAGGAAAACATTTAAATTTGTAGGTTATTCCACACTTCCAAAATGCTGATCATCATAATAAATTCCGACCATGAATTTCTTAATAAACTATCTGATTCAAGTATTTCAATTCTTTAATTTTTTTGCAAATCCCTAGGGATAACTCTAATAATTAAAAATTATTTCTTAGAAGTTAGTTCAAGCCCTAAGTTTACTGGAATTGTGCTAATTAAATCTATTTATCGGTACTTTAGTATTCATCGTAAATAAACCTACTACAACATGCGTTGATAAGGTGAAATCAGTGCTAATTGCTGAAATACCTTCTAAATTTGAACCTAAATGAATGCCCTTTTCAGAAACTGAACGGATTGGAGACAGAATTCAAAGAATTCCTGGGATACCTGCACATCGAACCGAAAAGTAAGTTTTCGATCCAAGAGTAAGACATTTTTAGTAATCGTTAGCTGAATGTACTCAGTCAAATGTATTGAGTACATGGCACACTTATATAATTGTATTTCCGTTATCTCAAATAATTTCGATCCGCCGAAACGGCACCGAAACAGTGATTCACCAATTGTTTGAGTGAGATATATCTTCGAAATGGAGATCAACTCATTCGGAAGAACTGTGAAACTGAACCCTTGAACCCGGAAACCGATCGCTAATCAGTAGCAAGATTACAATTAAATCTAAATCAGTAAATCCAATTTCGTGATTTCCAAACAGCTCGAATGATTTCATGAAGTCATGACATAGGGTCTGAATGACTGGGACTTCATTAGGCAGGAATACCGAATAATTTCTGCAAACGTCACTTCCTCCAAATCTAAAGTCAATACGTTTCCGCCTTCCGGTTCTATTTTAGATGTTGTCAGCTTGAATTAGTTTTCCAATGTAGCGTCTATCATCAAAGTAGCTGAGCTAGCCATAAGTTCTATTCTGCAAGATTTTGCAGCACATTACAGATGCACTATTTTAGGGTACATTACAACACTCTTGAATCAAAAGGCAAAGCAATTCTTTTTTGCTGCAACAATTACAATGATAAAAGAACAAAATAATTACGATTAACTAATTGCATTAATAAATCAAGGAAAAGCTTTCTTTTAATGTTGTGGTTTTGAGGTATTCAAGGTACTGCCTGGTATTAATGAGGCCTTGTTAGCTTTATTAAAATGGGTTGATACCAGGCTTTGTTACTTTGACGGCATTCCTTACCCTGGTCAAACAGGCTTGCCGTCAATGCGTAGCTTTGTACTTTTACCTGAGCTGAATACCGGCTGAACAACCTAGCAAAACCTTCCCTTCCTGCAATGAATACGTTTAATGTCCAAGACTTCATGGAGTTCAGCCTGCTGACATATTGACCATTGATTTTAAGAGAATATTCAGTTAACTTTTCGTCTGAAGAGTCCAATGTGCATCAAAGAGAATAGTATTCTCCAGCAGCATATAATGCATATAGGAGTGCCGCATATATTATCTAAGAATAATATTATCTAAGAATATTATAATATTTGCCAGTGTAATTACTCTATATCCGAGTGTAGCGTCATGTCTTTGTTGTTGCTCAGCATAAGACCGTCTGACTCTCTCATTGAGTGGCACAGGACGCGTCGAGTGGCGCCGTATCACAGACTATTTCAGTGAATGTTGGATGTGTGACGCCGTCAACTCACCACCTTAAGCTATGATAATGACGTTATCGTGTGACTCGCTCACAAGTGATGAAGTGGGGTATGGTAGTACGAGTCACACAGAGCACATGGTATATTGTCAATATAAACCCGGCTAAGTCCGGAGGGGGTGGAACAACATGGCACCTAGATGATTGGGGTCATTAGACAGACTAAGTGAAGTGTAGTAGTTTAGGATATGAGGCAGGATAGCAGATGATAGTAAAGGATAGCAGATCTAAGAGAAATGTTAGAATGAGGGGTTGAAGATCATGGCAAAATGAGGAAAATAATAGGATATGAGACTAACCAAATGATTCAGATCGACTAGTATTTGAGGAAAGTATAATGTTTGAAAAAGATATAAAATGAGAAATCACTGACCAGTTTATGAAAGAATGGAAAAGGTTGAAATAAAATAAGAAAGTGGATAATAAAATAAGTTTAGATTACGGCTAAGTGACAGAATCTTCAAGATAGAAAGAGATCTGGTCCATAGGGGTCGAGAGTCATGAATCTTTATGTCCATGATTGAAATTCTCATAGACATTACAAATTTCCGCCTTAACATATAAGTTAGAAATTTGTTAGCTAAGTGTAACTTAGTGAAGTAAAATTGAAACTATACGTCATGTAATAACTGTAGTTGATGACAGAAGGAGTTATATTTACATTTTGTACATAACATATTATGTAATGTGAGTTGACGCATCTCAGTAACAAGCCTGAGTTTTGTAAAGCTTCCCATTGTGACCACACACGACTAGCGATGATACTTTCATCTTTTCATCTACAGTAGTTCGAGGAGGGATCGGCAGGAACTATACCAGTCTTTTGTGTTGGTGGTTCTTGCACCAAAGAATCAAAGGAGGAAGGGTAGAAAATCCATTAATAAATATCATATGAGGAAGGGTTGGAATTGAGCTGAGTTAAACTGATCTTCTTCGATTCTTTGATTGCTGGGATTCGACGGTTTCTAGGATTTTCCTAGTTCCGTAGAATCTTCAGATCGTTTCATAGCATCTTCAAATCTTCTTAGCTTTTGATACTGTTCATTTTGAAGAAGCTGTAATTCTGAGAAATATCCAGACTTTGTATCGGCTGTCTGTACATCCATTGTCCTCAATCCTACCTCTACTCATCCTGTAAACCTTCCCTTGAGATCACCATCTGGTGTCTGTACAAATACCATCTTCTGCTACTAGTTATAGACAATCACTAGGTTGTTGAGAGTGACGTCATTATCATGAGTTAAAGTGGGGAATTGTTGACATTGATGTGTTTATTGTTCGTGCGCACCACCTCCTACTTTCTGTGTCTTTACTTCGTTCGATTACCACGTGTATAGTAAATGTAATCAGATATAATATTGACTGTTGTGTCATGACTCATTACATCTTGTGTCAATATATATAAATTCTAGCTCCCCCCCCCATTATTATACAACGTATCATGAGAAATAACCTACAAACTCTAATAAATAACATGTAAACTCTAATCATACCACATGCGATCAAAGAGATTTGATTATCAATTAAAAGACTCTATCAGAAGTGTGTTTAGAGTCTTCAGCTTCTGATTAGTCTTCTGAACAGCTGTGGAAGTTAATAAACTACCTCTCTGTGAGTAAATTAACCAACTCTATACAACGTGAAGGAGCAATATAGGTTTCTGCTAGTGACGTCTTTATCATTGTTTAGAATGGTCAAATAGTGGTGTCAAGCCGCCTGTGCCACTCTCATGACACATAATCAGCGGGCTGATTAACCTTCTCTAATCGAGGTCCTGTGGCAATTATCACTTTTGATCTTCCCGAGTTCTATGACAATTCTTGACGCTTCCCCATTACTAATCAAGTGTGAGATGAGGCAATTATACCACTATTATCATTGACATGCTAGTGGTGGACAATGCATTGATCGGCCAACTGAGAGGGCTGGAGGTATTTATAATTATTAATTAAGTGCCTTAGTTAACTAGCTGGTATGAGATGGGTTCTAGAAGGCTGAATGTTCCCATGGCGTCGCGTGCAGCAGATGATGCGTTAAATGGTTCTTGATTCATTAACGACTACTGAACATCCATTTTAGATGCTTCATTACTGAATATAAGTTGGTCTACATGCTAAATACTCCAAATAATCCATTATTCATGCTTAGGAGGGAGGTCTGTCAGCCTCAGGCTTCATGCTTTCATAGGAAAGATGGAATACTGGGTGGATTTAATAAGTGACAATGGGTGGATTTAATATTAATAACAGGGAGCGGATTAAATTGTTGATGAAAGTCTAGTTCTAGTAGGATCTCCCCTATCAGTGCCTACGGTTTTTGCATCTTTCAGGGATGTATAGGCATCCTCCCAAGAGTTAAAAGGGGGTACCAGATGTATTTGCATTGAAAATATTCTCCGGTTTTACCAACGTCTTTCTCCTCACGGAATTCATGGAGTTCTCCTACTAATACCCCGACTAAATCCTCCTCTTTAAACGGAATATTTACCCTAATTCTGGGAATGAAATCATCCTCCTCTCAATTAAATCCTCCTCCTATGAATGCATCTTGTTCATTGGCCTCCATACAGATCATGATCTGTATTAAACACTGTACTCATAATTATTCATTGTTAATTATATGGTCGTGGTATGGTGTTCTCCGACTCTTTATTACAACCATAAATTTTAATTACAAAAGTGGGTAACAGGTTATTACATGATGTATGAGGGGTATAAGGAAATTAAGATTCATGTTAGGCTATTACAAGGTTTTGTGTAGGTCTAGCTTATTCTAGACGGTAATTGGGGTAACTGGTACATTTTCCTTTTGTTGGATGTAATTATTGTACTGTGAGGGTTTTATTCCAAGAATTTTTAAAGGACTAGTAGTAGGATAGTAGGATGGTAGGATTACGACACACAGTGACGTTCAGATTTCAATTTGCATATTGCATCACTATCTTATTGAAAACTTGACCTGTACTAATTCAAAATTTAATCTTACTCATCACAAGTCCCCTATCTTTCGATATAACCCTTCTTCCCTTTTCAGCGCTGATTGGTCACGGTCGTCTCAGCGGTGGAGACGTGTATGAGGTATGTCTAATTCAAGATAGATTATACTTTTATATTCCATCATGTGTTTTTTTCGCATCTTTTACTCCCTGGATTTTAATCTTCTCTGGCTTTAAAAAAAGTAGAATGATAGACTACGCTATTGATAATTTTAGAGGCAGAAATTAAACTTTTGAGGATGTCCATGGCAGTCCACAAAATCGTGTCACGTTGCAGCATTGAATACTGCACTACCAAACACTGTGCCATACAACTCTGCCATCATAACTCAATAAGTCAATACTCTGAATGTCAACTTGTCAAACTCTGACAGAACACCACTGTTTTAATTCCCTTCTACCACATTTTCTCTTTCTTCATTTCCGTTTAAAATGTCGTACGTTTAAAAGTATAATGAATCGTATTACTAAATTGACAGGATATGTCACTATAGAAATGTCATATTCTATTGACAGTTTGAATATATTGACTTTCTGCATATACTCTAATAAGAATATTATATTGAAGTTAGAGTACCCTCGTAGTATATTATTTTGAAGTCAAAGTGAATGAAACTTAGATCTGTTCATCACGTTGCATTGCTGATGTCTTTTGAAGTACTAACCAATGAACTAACACGTGTTTCACTTCTATGAACCACAAAAAAGTGGTTCATGTTACTTAACCTGGCAATACGGAATGATTAACTTGTAATTACTTTTTCTTAAATTAATATGTTGAAAAAAGGCGGGATATCTGATAATGGTCACTTCTTCGTAATTCCGTGATGGCAAATGAAGAATGGGCCGAAGCCGGTCGGATGGGTACTGGTCCCGTTCACTCTCTGTGGTCATCTGGCAACACAAGGCTGACAAAAGCCTAGTCAGTGTGTACTAGATCAGCAATAACTCAATAAGATTCGGCTGATAGCAGTCAGTTTCTTTTCACGGATTGATAATAATAAGAGTGATTGTGTGTGTCGCTGACGGCGACGCTGTGATATATAAAGCAGACTCCTCACTGTGCCTTGCGTTTGTACATTTCTATACCTGTACTAGAGTGTAAGGCAATCTTGGTACGTTGAGTCCTTCATATCTAAGTATTTGTCCTGTGTCTCTACACTACCATCTGTAAGAAGTGTGACTGCGTTGTGTCTACGACTGTACCTATACTGTTTCTTGTGTCAGTAAACTACTATCTGTAAGCCTTGGTGCGAGTGTCTCATGTAACTTCCAGTCCTATATCTCGTTGTGTGTTATGTAGAGTCTGGCACATCACATGGAAAGGTCACTAGCCCTACTACTCTACTACTCATGATAAGAAGTGTTGATCATCACTTGTCATGAGAACAGAGAAGAGTTGGCAAGACTTACAAAAACGTGCACAGAATTACAAGACAAGACGTTCATACTGCACATTTATACCGTCTTCAAATGTGAAAATTAATCTAATTTAGAACTCTGAGATCATATTGATATTTACTATGAAGGAAGGGATTTTGACTCATGTCTCATTTTATCACGTTTATGATTTAAAAAGGAACAAAAGAGAAGGGAAGTTTGAAGGGATTATAGCTGCTAATTTAGTGAATTGTGATTTGTGACCCAACAGCTCATAGTTGTACCAAGCAGTACTAGGATCTTTGACAATAAACCGTACTTGTGAATAAATGGCTGACTGTTTTAAATCTCAGTAGAATAAACAAATATATAAATTTATTCAGCTATGTTTGTGAATTCCTTGCATATTTAAGACGTGAAATTTATCATGTTGTCGCATTACAAACCATCTTTGTTTGGACGTTACATGTGTTTAAAAATAAACTCTCAACCATCTGTTAGTAAATTATTGTACCACAATAGGATTAATATATTAACTTAATTTAATAAATTAACTAATGCCACGTTTTTATTATTCTGAAGACTCTTAGGTTAATAAAATTGATAGAGCACTAAAATTGATAGAGAATTTAAAGAACAATACTCCTCATTGAAATTCACATTCTTCACTGGTACTTCGTACCCTCATAGGGTGTTATGTAGTAACTCAATAAGAATCTAAACATGGCGTAAGAACTAATCATTAATTAATATTTAATCAACGTTAAGTAATTATTAATAGATTAATTAACGAAGTTCTTCGAGAAATTAATAATAATTCATCGTCACTGTTATCATCAATTGATTGCTTTGAACTATGATAGTATGACAATGGGATAATGAAGTCTCTTCAATGTGTACAGATAGGAAGGAAGGAAGGAAGGAAACAAGAACAAGGAAATCCTCCTTCTCTTCCTCTGTAATTACAATGGCAATTTACACTGGTTCATACCACTTACTACATGCACTCCATAATTATTAAGTTATTGTACATCATTGACATGTACACAATAGAAATACACTCATCTGTGTATAGAACATGTACACTTGAAAATGTACAACCAAATGTACAACATGCATTTATGAAAATGGCCATTGTAAAACAACTACAGCTGAAGTCTTATGCAGGTTAGCATGTCTAATGATTTCACAAGGTTATCACCATCTACAGGGTCAAGTTATAATTTTACACTTTCAACTGATGGAATTTTATCAGTTACAAATTTCCAGAAGAAACTGATTTTTGCCTTGACGATAATGCAATTAAAATGCTTGCACTCAAGTGAGCATGTACTATGTAAAGTTGTTGAGATAACATATTTTGGTCTTTTTAATTTGCAGAATACAGTCCAGTGCGTCATGAAAAGTAAAGCCATTTGCCTAAACTTAGCACACAGGAATATATTATCCTCGGATGTAAATATATTCACAAATACCCCAACATCGGTCTAAACTTTGCATAATAATGTACTGACATTCTTAACATAGAGCTGTCATTCGGCTATTACGTAACCCTAAAACAACTTAGGATTGTTAAAATAAACCCCATCCTAAGTGTGCAGGAAAGTAGGAATATTACTGTGAAAACATGAGTGAACTGTGAAGCATACCAATTATCCTTTGCAGATATATGACCTAGGTTCTGTTCAATTGATTAGAATGCATTCAGTTGCAACCATGTGAAAAAACCTTCCGAGCTGGACTGTTTATAACGCTTTGCAGGAGAGCAGGAACAAACGCAAGTAACGACAAGGAAACTTTATTTTTGACCTTCCAATGGAAACCACCATTATCATTTACCGTTCGATGCGCTGTTCAAATGTTCAAATAATACTATAATAAGTTGTTTGAAAAGGCCTACTAAGTTGAGCATAGAGGGTTTTGGGGATTTTAGGTATTGTGGGAAAATTTACTGTCATTTGGGATTCAGATTCTGGGCGGACACAGTTATCTCTGTCCATATTGTAGTGAATCTGAGAAGTTGCACGACTGAGTATTTGTGAAATATAAGAATGGACTGCCTATTCAACAATTTGCTTATTGAATTCTGAGCTGAGCGAAATTATTAAATACCATTTTAAACTCACCGACTTTTAGCATCGTATGTTTCGTATGGCACGATAGTCGAATCATAAGCAAGCTGTGATCAACATTATCCAATCAAAAGCAAGCTCTAATAAACATTATCCAATCAAAAGCTAAAGGATGTCCGTCACTATCCAATCAGATGCTTAAGCATGCGGCCCATTATTGTCCAATAACGAGCTGCCTTCATCTATGCTCATTATCTGGAATTAAAGCAATAGAGATAACATTATGCAGCCAACACAACATAGTAGAAAATATTATTTACATTTACTTTTAAACAAAGGTTTAACAGTTAACACACGACGCTTCTTGTAAAGTAGTAACTTTGTACGGAAATAATCTAGCATTGGAAAATGTTTTTTTCGGCATTCAACCATTTGGTGGCACTCTCCTAACTCTAACTCAGTAAATGAATAGCATGTTATCATTTCCAATAGACTCTGCTCGCTATACAACCCTTAGCCTCCCTGAATGAGACGCCTCATCTAACCACACTTCGCAGTCATGGCTATTATTAGATACCTCCGGTTTACAAAAGCAGAGACTTGGAGACTCTCTGATCTGTTTATCGTATCGTGCTCCGGACTTCACAGATTCTGTGCTCTTATTGGCGGAAAAATCCACAGCATCGATGTGATTGGTTGAAAAACTCGATATCTTGACTATGATTGGCTGAGAACTCTATGGCTCTACTCCTATTGGCTGATCTCTGTGACAGGACTGCAATTTCAATGGTGTGTATGATGATAAGCCTGACAGCAATGATCTGGTTTTGCGTATACTTTTCAAAGACTTTTCAAGCGGTCGAGTCAATAAAGAATCGCGTGTCCTATAAATAGACCTTTTGTTGACCATCAGACACCAATTCATGGTGCCCCAAACCATGATAATGGTGTCACCTTCTACTATTCTGTATATATATTGTATGCACCATTTGATACTATTATACAGCACTGATGTTTAGCAATAAGCAGAAAATCAAGTATTTCTTTAGTTGATCATAGGTGTGGTCAAATGACAAATAGTAAGTGATTTCATATGGAAGCTACGTTGGTCCGTTCAGTGCTTGAATAAAAGCAATGTACTCAAATAAAGTCTTCCTTCTGTAAATTTCGCAATTGGGGTTGAGATTCCAGCATTGTAAAGTGATGTATGATCATGATGGAAACTGGAAAGACTTTAGAGTCTTTGGCAAATCACTGAAGAAAAGGATCGTGATAAATATTATAGGATCTCCGATTTCACTATCTGAATTTTCATGAACACTTACTCCAATGTGGAGTTTGAACTCTAAACTCTCAGGTGGTCTGTGGACCTATCATTAATCTCATTTCAAGACGGAGAACATTGGCTGCACGCGAAGAATAGGCGGTTCGATGTCATCAATTTACTACATTGCGCATGATAATGACATCATCATAACCGCCTATATCTCTTGATTCTCATCACTCTCTCCTATATCATTGATCCCAGAGTCATTGTCGAGAAGACAAAGGCCACATGCCCAACTCCCACATGCTGATCACAGGAATAGGCGGTTCACAACATCAACCCCTCACATTAGAACCAGATAATGACTCTAACCAGTCTCTTATTGTGTGAATTTTAACATGATATATCCTGGCCCGGACCCTTTTATTTTAAATCCTGCAATCACATTAACAATGTCCGATTATAAAACTGATAAACATTAAACATGTGTGTCGTGTGAGTGTTTTCATTGTTCGGAGCTTTGAACTAACCACTCTAACCTGTGATAATGACGTCACTAATGCGTGTTGTGTGGTGTGTGTACATTGAGTTCATTAGCCAATCTCTGATCTCATGACAGATAAACACACTCATAACTCCTCCTGCAATAAACAACGCTGCTACGTCATCAATTCACTACTATAAACTATGATAATGACGTCATCTACTATCTTCATTTTCTCCTGTGGGCAGTATATATTGCTCCTTCTCAGAGCTCAGAACTCAGTGTATAGGAGTACATGGTCTCAAAGCTCCAGAGTACAGAGGTCAATGAGGCAGCAGCAGTAGGGGCTTACAGTTCATGTTGAAATAATAGCTTGTTCAGAGTGACGTCATTGTCATAGTTTAGCGTGATCAATTGATGGCACCCTGCTATTGTGAATGATCCTGAGCCTAGGAATTTAGGACTCTAGAAGTACAAATAGATATGACACTTACGAACGTACTGACAGATAAACACAATACAAACAAACATACGCACAGTGAAAAGGCTCACAAAAACAGTGGAAAAGATAAGAGAATCGTTGAGATCACATGGTGGTAAAAAGGAAGCGAGATCATTGATCGGAATTTTCTGTGAGGGTACAGCTTTTTTATATTTGTGAGTTTTATACACTGTATTCTTCTGAATATCCGATTCCGAACTCTGAATTTTAGAATTCAATATGTGAGTTTTTAAAGAAGAGGAAGTAGGAACTCCCAAAAAACGAAGTTTAGGGATGGCAATTTAACTAGGAAATTGCCTCTGATGGCCGATGATTGAGCTTGTAAATGTTTATAACTGCTGTCACGTGAACCACATAACCATCAGTCACGTGACATTCAGAAAGGGGGTAATTATAGAGCTCTGATGATTGACCAATTACACAGGCAATCACTGACCTGCGTTGTAAATATCCTGTGCTGTAAATCAAGACACAGCGGTTGAGAGTAACGTCATTATCAGGGGTTAAGGTAGTCAGTTGATGACTGTATTTGTATATTCATCGAGCAAGATCTTGAAATTTGGAATATATACATGAGCGTATATCATCCTGAAGACTGAGTAGAAGCTCAGAGGATGCTAATTGCTAATCCTTGTGGAGAGTTAATTAACCAAGCCATCTGAAGAATAATATGAAAACTGTGCTCTCAGCTCACAATGCCCTTGATAGCTTGATGATGATATCAGCGAAACAGACTTCTTGAATACCGACAACCTTAGTAACCAGCATATGATTTGTAATCATAGTTAGTGAGATTTGCACAGTCTCCAGAACTCTGCAAATACAGTTCAAAGTGACGGGTTACCTCACTCAGCAATAATCCTCCTGGCACCGGCCACAGTTACAACATACCGAATATACCTCATATTGTCATGCCACATACCTACCACTGACTCATTGAGGTGTCAAACTGAGCTGTGACATACTGCTCACACTGCTTGACAGCGTTCTTAGACTTTAGCCTTCACCACTTGTTAGAATATGACAGACAATGACATAGTGAAGTAACTTCCGGGTGCTTTCAATGTCAGACAGTAGTATGCTTTCTGGTATCTGAAGACTAAATATGTCAAACAGTATGATATGCTAGTGAGAAAGATGTAATTGTAATAGAATGTCTAAACTTGGCTAACACATTCTCTTGGATTGAGACTTGAGCGTGTGTGGTTGAGAGACAAAATTCGCACTTTGGCGTGTGGCTGCAAACCGTTCACTTTGGCATGTGGCTGCAAAACGTGCACTTTGACGCGTGGCTGCAAAACGTACACTTCGGCGCGTGGTTGGGCTGCAAAACGTGCACTTTGGCGTGTGGCTGCAAACGTGCACTTTGGCGCCTTGCCGGCTCCTCTCCATTCTCCTCACTCTGCGTTGTCAACAAATTACTCCACGCTAATTTCTCCGGATTTGCCATGTCTTGGTGTAATGTGTATAGTATGTATCTTGGTATAGTGTCAGTAAGCTGGGTGGTGGAGTGTTACAAAAACTAACTTTCTGTGGCGCGTGATGTAATGGTTTCAAGAATAGTAGTCAGGTCAGTGTGACGTCATTATCAAAGGTTAGAATGATGAATTGACTGCATCATCAAGTGCCTATCGTTGGTGACATGCAGGTAATAGGTATCTCTCTTGTGTCAGAGTGTGCCACAGTGGCTGGCTAGACAGTCTAAAAACTGTGTGACATCAGGCGACAGCCTGCATTTCAAATATAGACATAAGAAATCCTTAGTTTCTGAAGTGAATCAATTCATCAAATCGCAGGATATTCCATTAATAGAGATCACTAATATGACTGTTCATTCAGACGTTATGAAATTTACTCTGTATTGAATCACTTTTGTCTGCCCTCCTGATTTTAATTTCTCCGCACTATTTTCTTAGCAGAACTTTAACTGGTACGTGCATTGCGTGCTAGGTATGAAATTATTGAAAAATAGTTTTTATATACATCACAATGTTATCTGACCGCTGATGAAACAAGAAATTGTTGAGTTTTACGTAATTTGCAGCAATTCACTAAATTGAGTTCTTGTTTGCGCGATACATAGCGTGTGTCATTGCTTGCTAGTATTGCAGAAAAAACAGGAAATTATTTGAACTAAAGAATTCTTATACGTGAACAAGTTTACTCAAAGCAAACATGTTTGCTATGCAATTGCTATGGAAGCTTGATGACTTTAATCAAAATACTGATCATATTTTAGTGAATATAAGCTTTCTTCTGAATATGAAATAGCAACCAGAAAATTTGCAGTTCGCTGCACAATCGCCGATGCTAGGTGATCACAAATCACCATTCATTGTCCGTGTGTATTATCTCAGTCTATTGTCATCATTCATCACTGATTTTAAGCATTATGGGCATATTATGTGTATTGTCCAAGTCATTTACAGCTATCGCTAGTAACACAATAACACAATATTCTTTGAATTAAACGGTCATGCAGCGCAGTAATGGACTACTGACTTGTCACTATTCTTTCGGGTGTGTAACATCCAAAGAATGGGCAGTTTTCGTCATCAACCAACTATCTGAAACTATGAAAATGACGTCATTGTCAGAACTTATTCACCAAACCACTTTTCATTGTGGTCACTATTCTCCACGAATGTAGGTATTACCTCAATCCTGTATGTATTCGAGGTGATTATGCTTTATATTTATACTGCATAATATTATTACTCCCCAGGTCTTTACTCACTCTTTTTGACATTGCATAAACATCATCTGCACAGAAGAAGGGCAGTTAGGAATAGCGTCATTCTCATAGCTTAAAATGGTGTACTAATAAAATGGAGCGCTTTTTCTCCAATAGACAGGGCCTATGATATTCCTTTTCGAGAAGGACGAAGTTAATGTACTGGGCCGCTAAAAGCTGCTGAAAATGTACGTTGTAGGGTGTGTATAGGTATGTACTGTCAAGAACATTTTACCCTGGGGGTTGTTGAGCGTCAATAACACAGGGGTTGTGGGCATTCAGGATTGCAGGAACCTTCACTGAAACATGTCCTTTGAGGCACAGCTTTACATTATAGCTAGGGGACATGAGACATGCATGGAAACATGGCTTACGACAAGCTGCACAGCTTTACATAGGGGTACCTTTGTGGTAGATTGGTAAATGGTTTTAGGCGAATGAGACATGTCACATGAGTCTCTCCTTGAAATAATAGAACTTCAAATCACACGCTACGTGTGTCATGATCTTGGCATCTTGCCTTGGAATATTCGTTTTAAAACTTCCGTTTTCCTACCATCGCAGCTCATACGGTCAGATTCGTCTGAATCTTACGACCTGCCACACTACTGACTCAAGGATTAAAATGATCGCAGTTCAGACGTCTGAGGGTCTTAAGACTAATGTTACTTCTCAAGTAGCATGAAATTCAGCTGTTATTCCTGCTAACTTCGCAACTTCCTTCCCGTAGGATACCACGAATATTTGGTGCAATACTGAGAATACGATTCACGTTACTACCTGCACTTTCTAGCAGCAGTTGTTAATGGTCCGAACTCACATAGTGTGTGCCACGTGTGTTCGTGCTAAGTAGAATACACACCGTTAGTAAAATATTTGACTTCCAAGACCTCATAGCATATACCTATACCATGTTGCTGTGTTGGTGTAACTTCCAGTTTCTATAATTCCAAGTCTTTACTTGCTGTCAAGAGCTGATATGCCATTATAAAGCAGAATAAAGCCATGTGTTTAACTTTACCTACCAGATCACTCACCCCTGCTGCATTATGGGTATTTTAACTACCGGATGTCAGAACAAATCAGACGTTTAACAATCTGCAGTACCTTCAGTCACTCCTGTCTTCAAGTTTTACTCCTGTGCCACCTTACTGCCAATACACTTTCAGGTGAAGCTCACTTCTGTTTTAACAACCCTTGTTTAACAGTTCAGTGAGCTGTGCATTTGAGATTTAGAGAGATAGTATAGTGCAATGCAGATTGATATATCAATGCTGTGAAGCCTTATTTTCTGTGTCAAACCTTATTCAATACGCAGTGAAGGTACATACCTGAAGCACTGTATAGTTTGTGCAACAAACTGGCGAGACCGGCCAATTTCCTTCATTCCAAAGTTTCATTGTATTTGTGGGGCAAAGGATGGTAACATCAAACTGCTTAATCAAATTCATTTTACAAATTAAATGGTGCGTTATTTGCTAGATTATAGTCATATTATCACGGGGTCTTCATATTTGACTCATGAGAAGGGTTGCTTCGGGAGATTTTCTCACGGCTGATTTTGAGAGATATGAGTTCTTTATAATATCACAAATCAAAATTGTCTGAAACTTGTGTCGTCTAGAAATTCATGGCATTTTACAACTTTGTCTCTTTGAAGGTAAATTATTTGGTGAGACAACATCGGAAAATGAATTTAGGATATTGCATGGATCATTTGATTTCCAATAAGCGTAAAACCACCTGATTTTAAAAACCAAAGAATGTCTTTGGAAATTTAAACAGTTTATCCCACATGCCTTGGTAGTGTCTCTATTTAATGTCTAGACATGCAATATGCATCACTTCATGACCATTTACCACCTCCTTGATTACACACACTTTATCTACACGCTAACTCAAGATATTACCCCTTCCAAGAATTACAGGACCCAAGAAAGGAATAGGCGTTGTGAAATCATCAATTGACACATCAACCCATGCTATAAACATCACCCCCAACCGTCTGTTAATAAGCTCGCACGTGAAATAGGCCGTAACGATGACGTCATTATCACAGCGTTATAATGTAGTTAGTTGATAACATTGAACTGTCTATCTTTCACGAGTGGAGGGTTTATTCCTGCACGACCTGAGATGTATACGATAACTTGTTCCTTATATACTAATTGGAGATAACGTCTGGAGGTGGAACAACCCACCAATTGGCACCAATATGTCTGCTCACTAATCACTTACCTGGTCAAGTGCTGACAGCATGTTATGCCTAGGAGTGTGATGTATGTCTGAATGTCTGTCCATGTACAGTGTACAGTGAACACAGTGTGTTATGTCTGTCTGTCTTCTCAGTGTGTGGTTGTGTTGTTTATGCAACTGTTTATTCAAGGAACGCGCGCATTAATCATGTCTAATGATCTCCGGAATGGTTCCGTTCGACCCTCGTGTTTGAGCATGTTCAAACATGTCTTGTGAAGGACATCCAGGGAATGAACTTGCAGAATGATTCTGCAGCATCGAGAAAGTAATGATGACGACTGAAATCTCGTCTGGGACCCCTCATATGGAGATAGACCGTACCAAGAACTTAAATAGCATTGCTTCGCTACAATACTTTATACTGATTGGTGGATTCGAATGATGCTGTAACCCTATTGGTCAATTCAAATGATACTCTTAGCCCATTGGTAAATACTATCACAAGCTATAACCAATACCGCAGAATATTGCTACTTACAATGTAATAGTATTTTGGCATGAATTACGCAAGCTACCGCATAATTTCTCCGATTGAGCCGTAATTTGGTTGAACGTTCCTACATCATGCACAATGTAACATCGGATACATATGATGATGACGTCATGATCATGAATTAAAGTGGTAACTTGATGACTTCACATCACCTCCTGATTGTAGGTTGTAGCATGTACTTTGCTCCTGCAGATCCCCTCCAAAATACGATCTATTATTGGTAGAGGGCATGACAAGCACGGATAGATTATTAATGTAAGCATTAATTTCCAGTAAATGTGTGTATTGTTATGTACTGGAGCAATTTGGATATTACATTAATTGTTGACAACGTTAGAAGCCATTGATAACCGATTGGCCGATAGTATGTTGAAATTTCGTGTACAAAATTTGATGTACTATTCAAGTATTTACTTGGATAAGAAATATAAGAAATAAAAATATACATCAAAGGCTTTTGATATGTGTGTACTGTATCGGCCGTATGCAACATCTCTGCAAAATATAATATTGTGGTAATATAATCACAGTGAATTAGGGCTGGTAAAGATGTGTCTGCCTTAATGAGATGTATCTATATTTCAGTCATAATTTTGGGTTTTAAAATTATGGTTTAAAAATCTGTGAATCAGAGAAAATCATGAGTGTTGCCAAAATTCTGAGAAAAAAGGCAATCAACTTTTTTAATTTATCTGATATCTTTTGAATCATGATCACCTTCGATAATTGATAAAACCTTGATGATTCATGACTTCACATCCTACTGGAGTGACCCTATCTCCCTAACCTAATAACGCCCTTGTAAATTAATTTAGTCCCTTTGTGTAGAACGCTCAACAAGACAAAATCCTCACAAAAATCATAGAAATAATATCATCAAAGAACAGGGCTATATTTAACGTCCCTAACTGCAGGGCACGCCCTATGGAGGTAATTTCCTATTGACAGTGGAGGTCTGAATCCAGTCATCAGAGAAATGAGAATAGGGTTATCCTGTACCCGGATACCCGGATACTCAAATACCCATTACCCATGATGACTGCGAGTTGCAAGGAACAGGGTTTTTACCAAAATAACATTTAAGATGTTTGGATGAATATTAAAGTATTTGTGCAACTGAGCAAATGATTACTTAATTGCTTAATTAATTTCCTGGGAATGGGAATTGGTGTAGTTACAACTTACAAATAACCTTCTCCCAAATTGCCATTGGGGCACAAAGTGGTGAAATATATCTCGGAGTGTTGTAGTGTCGCACCAATTCAATTCAAGATAATTAAAAGCAATGGAGCAAGAGTCTCTGAGACTGCAGCGACTGAATGGTTTCAAAATGTGGTTATTTATAGAAACGAGCACACGGCCTTCTGTTTTGTTAAAATTAGTCTTCTGGGGATTTCATGGGTAAAATCTTCGCCATTCAATGCCTTGGGTTCGTGATGTTCAAATCAGTATTCAGCTTTTCCTGAATACGGTATACCAACCACAGATGTTACAATTCAGTGATGAAGTGTTTGGAGTATGATTTTATCTGAAGTCGAGTACTCGAGTAGACTTAAACCAGACGTCTCCCCACAGCAGTCTTGAGTCTACGTGCTGTGTGGTGTTTATCACTCATGGCTGTGATATGACTGAGATGAGTCTCTAAACCTATCAAGAAAAAATAGGCGGTTGAAATTCATCAACACACTACATTTCACCATGATAATGATTGACGACATGTTACCCGCCTATTTCTCAAGTGGGCGCATTATGTGGTCATGGCTGTGAGATGCAGTGTGGTCAGCATGTCCGAACATGACCACTCTCTCCAGCCATTCCATGGCTCCACTGAGTCATGTTCAGATTTAATGGTAGTTCCTGTGTGCTAAGGATAGCCAGTTACATGTCAACAACTCACCATTATAAACCCTGATAATGACGTCATTCTCAACAGTCAACTGCCTATTATCTGTCTACGACCTCTGTTTGTGTACATGTGGCAACCACTGATTGCACTGAAGGCTCTGTATCGTGGATAGTATTCCGATTCTTTGATGTTACCGAGAGGAATTATAACTCAAGTTGATATAATATTATTCGAGCAAAGCATTCCTGTTTCAGCGTCATCAATTCATCATTCTAAGCCATGATAATACGTCACATTCAACCGCCCATTTTTCATAAACTGCGAGTGTAGTTGTATTTTCATGGTTTGATGCTATTACTGGCTACCCTGCATGGTATCGTATCAACACAAAGAAGACACGACTCCTGGTTGTACACGACTCATAGGTGATTGGGGTGACGTCATTATCACAGATTAAAGTGGTTCGTTATTGGCATCGAATCGCCTCCTTTTTCCTATAAACCTCTGTTGTGTGTACTGTGAATTGTTATGTGGTGTTAAAGAAGGCAGTTTGCAAGTCTTGCTGTCTGCAGAACATGCAAGTTGAAGCTTGAGCGTGTGAGAAATCAAAGCCCCCAAAACGTTGCCGATGAGTCAATCAGGCCGATTTGAAGTACATTTCGCGAGAAGTACCGGCCATATTGATATGCTAATTTACTTGACGAATGACGTGTTTTATCCCAGAACTCTGAAGCAGACATTACCTCTTCACCATCCCCCATGCTTGTTAATGGACCTGTGTAATTACACAGTGATACTGGTACTGCATAGTACGCTCCAATCCACCACTGTCCATTGCACCACTCTGTCGTGTTTATACGCCGCGCGCGAGAAATAGGCGGTCCAACGTCTTCAACTCACTACCTCACGCTATGATATTGACGTCATCCTCCCCGCCTATTTCTCGTGCGCGCCGTATTTATTAGAGGACTCAGGGAGACGAAGTGTCGGGAGAAGGAGACTCTTTAATTGGAAATATATGTAATTGATAACGTTATGCAATCACCACTTTAGCACCTTTCTCCAGAAATAATTATATGTTAAGTGTGGTGTTTAATTAATGTTGGACGAGACATAAAGCCCGCCATTTTCTAATGCATATTCCAATTTCCGATATAAATTAAGTTGATGATAACTTCTTCTCCAAATAAAAATATAACATGTGACTTTGTTTTAGCTAAATATAGCATCTTAGGTGATCCACCACTCAAATACCACTAAAGTTCATGCCAAATCCCAGTTTACAGTTCATAGTGCTTTCTTCCTCTCCTCTGTCTCCTCAGGTTGGCTTTGTCTAGAAGCTTGTTTGTATTTTGGTGGTATGTGCCTACTTAAGTTGTGTATGATATGATCTAGACATGCTATTAATATCCCCTGTACTCTCTTTGAAATAAACAAACAAGTTCTATTTTAACCTCTAGACAAACAGAATTTTAGTGGTATTTGTGTGGACAGCGTGGTTGTGGTGCTAGGCTTTATGTGGTACTGAATAGGTGAATACTGATCAGACCAGATGAATCTGGCTGGGTGTACTGACTGTTATAGAATTTGGAATATAGAATGAGTTACTGGATGAGCGTTTTTATCTAAATTTTGCTAAAAAAAAAGTTCACTAAACAAGATTTGAAGCTTTCAGAGCAGGTGTCTTGTTCTTCAGTTCTTTCTAACTTTCCAAACACCATCATGATAACAGCCATATTTTGTCCATTTTCAGTCCATTAAGATTAGTCCTTGTATAGGTCATTTTCCTGAAATGTTTCATCTTGGAAACCACCCAACTCTGCCGTTATTGTATTTCTTTGTTTTCCAACATTATCCTCTGCATTATTTCCCACTAATTCCTCTAATCTGAAAATCTGAATAATAATGCTCCCCGGTATAATAATGCCCATTGTGTTGACTATTCCAAGCGATGAGCTCATAGTCATGTCTTCAAGGACTCGAAGCTCTCTCTCCATTTCCTTCTCTCACACATTGACCACTGACAAGTGACCCACATCCTCACACACACAAGTAACACACACCTTGTGTTTTAGACCACCCTCGGAGGTTTCTAATGATTTAGACTCCAGTGTACACTGGTATGAGAATGGTACCATGGTATGTTTAGACTCCAGTATAGACTGGTATTAGAACTTTAGAATATCTCAAATATTATATACTGGTTTTGGAATGGTACCATAGAATGTTTGACTCCAGTTTAGACTGCTATCATGGTATTCCTCGTATAAAGGGTGGTATTACAATAGTACCACAGCATGATTATTAGCACATTCGAATCGTGATAATACAAGGTGTACGCTGTGCTACTTATTCCTTAGCAGGCAACGCAATGTCCGTTATTGACCACAAACCTTGTCAATATTCAACAGAGTGTACGTATGTTTGTGTGTCTATGTGTACGTATGTTTGTGTGTCTGTGTGTATGTTTGTTTGTACGTATGTTTGTGTGTCTGTGTGTATGTATGTTTGTATGAATGGGTGTATGTATGCGCGTGTGTTTGTGTGTAGGACCTATTGTCTTCAAGGTTTTCTGATGCAATTACCTACAGTTCACACTGCCACCTCACTTCAATATAGTAATCACATTGTGGTTGCACAGGGTGAAGTGAGAAGACTTTAGACTTCCTATTCAAAGAGGTGGTCAGGAATCATTTTAGATGTGTTATTTTAACATTTTAATAAGTGACCATGTTTCTGAGCTGTTGAGATCGACGGTATGTAAAGTTTAATAGCTAAATAAATAATAATAATGAACGGTAAGCTAGTTAAGATCAAGGATGCTATATTTAGCCATTGTCTAATAGATGTACCTTAATAATAATGATTGTATATTGAGGCTACGCACAATCTTCTAAACTGAAATGTCTCTTTGTTACAACTCAATCTATGAGACCCACAGAAATGATTGTTTGATCAGAATATCGTCATTATGATAGATCACAGTGATGTATTGATGACGTCAGCCCTGCTATCTTATGTCTATTGATTGAGACTATTCGTAACCTTCCGCTTTTGAGTGCTTTCACAAAGAGGACGCGCTTCAGGAAAGAAGAAGAATGTGTACTCAAATTGTGGGTACATTTCTTCCTTCACTGCCTTTAGCCGATGCCCACGCGCTGTTCAAACAATTTAAAGGTCATCTCACTCAATAAACACTGAATGTAATGAACGATGTACATTTTAACCGCAGGGGAAGGGGGGGGGGTTTGACTGTTATTTTTCAGAGTGTTTAAATATTATCAACTGCCAGATATTGTACAATTTAGTAAAATTCTCTTCGTTTCTTCATCACGAAATAAGTAAAGCACAATACATATTATTATGATGTTGAGTACATTAATTGGTGGGTTGGTTCCTAAATTACTTGTTTACCTCAAATAATGTACAACATTAACTCTGCACTTACGTAGATCCTGAGCCATGAAATTAGTGTAAATTAAGCCATACCGAGCTCAACTTCAGCCGTAGTAAACAGAGTTACACCAAACACCAGACATGTAATTATATGATTAGGCCTTTTAATTCGCATTTCCCCATCCCATAACTGCGCTAGTGTACAAGTACATTATATATTTTGTTGTATTTTACTAGAAAGTTTAATTTATATATCGTCTAATGGATGTCTCCTTCTAAAATGGTTTACTGTAAATTAAACTATTAATCAATTTTGGCAGCGATCATTTAAGTTAGTCATATAACAGTACATGGTACACACAGTATGTATTTTCCGTAGCAAAGCCAGGAATTCAGGAAATCTAAGATTTTATTTAATTTCGTTCAATTTATTAAATTTCGTTCAAATTAAACATGGGGCTTAAACATAGCACTTTTAGCCTCCATAAGTACCTAAATCAGTAAATGTTTAACTGGTTTTTAAGGCAAGGTTACTGTACATTCCCGGTAAATTTCCAGAAAATCTTCGGTTTCACGCAGTGTTCTCTCAGAAGAAGCTAACATCTGTAAATCATTGGTCCTGTACCGTGTAAGTGGTTTATCAGAGAAGGAATGGAATTCAAAACACGGAGGGCAATGAAGTGTGTAGTTCAATTCAATTACACACTGTACACTGCCATATAGTTTTATTAGATTACTGTTTGTCCTGGAATGTATGCTATGCTAAATGAATTTAATAGCCGAAATGAATATTCCATGCGAGTTCTCTGGCCTATTCAGTATTCCTGTACAATTTTGTGACGAAATTGTAAAAAGGTTGATTCAAAATTTAGAGATGGAACAGTTTCTTATTTCTGCCTTGGATTGTAGATAAGGTTGAATTTCATTACGTCAGCAATTGCAATTCTTATTATTTTCTAAAGTAAAGTCGTGTATAATTCCGCATTTGATGCTGAATTTCGGCAAATTGTTTCACAATTCAACGTGTTTCTAATCACACAATGAACACCTGTTTACCTCAATTCTACTAACACTTACATTCCGTACGAACATTCACTCGCATTATACAAACAAACGAACGTTGATACAAACAAACAAACATTCAAACTAACGAACAAAGACATCAACTCTCATATCTTTAGTCTAAATTACATCACATGCTGAAAGATTAGTTTATATCAACATCTGTTCATATCTGTTTGAATGTACACAGACCACAGTAGTCGGCTTATGTCTGTTTAAAATACTCGGTTACATGATACATCGACCTTATTTGTTTTAAACTTGATATTGAGCATTATCTGGCAAATGTTACTGCCGTGTCGTTCAAATGATAAACAAATTCAAGAAGCGAATTGCGTGTGGACAACTTATTCATGTATCTTATTTTGTACTAGATAACTCCCATGTTTCTAATTCTCTTCGTTTTTCAGGTTACACTCAAGTGTGGTACACAGAAGATCAAAACGCAGTGTAAAATTGACTCCAACCTCAACCAGAAATGGAAGGATACCCAGGTGGGTTAATTGACGCCTGAGAAATGCGAATTGACGCATTTTCATTAATTTCAGTATCATTATATTCACTGATAGCCTCGTCAAGGCCACTAACATGTCAATTTTATTAAGTGTTTTTCCCACGGCTATACTACCGGTCCCACCACTGTACACTAACTGCCGTGCCACCACTGGGGATTGTAAAATACAGTGGTGCCGAGAAGTGGTGATGAAATAATGTACGATTAACAAACGAATGAGAGTGTGATATCGAAAATTATCACACGAGGCGTCAGCCGAGTTTGACAATTTTCGATATCACACGATCCATGAGTTTGTTAATTGTATTATTACCCGACAAAACATTACTCCCTCACACTCGGGTCTGACGACCCTCGTCTGAATTCAACGTTTTTATAGATTTTGAGTGCTCCTTCATAAAATCAACAATTTATTCAAAGATATTCTGCTCTATTATTCGCCACTGTACAGTAGTTCTATAAAGGAGTGATATATCGATAATTATCACACTGGAGTTTGAGCCACGGGAGGGTAATAATGTACGATTAACAAACGAATGGGAGTGTTATATCGAAAATTATCACACGAGGCGTCAGCCGAGTTTGACAATTTTCGATATCACACGATCCATGAGTTTGTTAATTGTATTATTACCCGACAAAACAGTACTCCCTACCACTCGGGTCTGACGACCCTCGTCTGAATTCAACGTTTTTATAGATTATCGAGTGCTCCTTCATAAAATCAACAATTTATTTAACGATATTCTGCTCTATTATTCCGCCACTGTTCAGTAGTCCTATAAAGGAGTGATATATCGATAATTATCACACTGGAGTTTGAGCCACGGGAGGGTAATAATAAGCGGTTACATGTCGAAGTGGTGACCGTATACCGCAACTTACATGGTTGAGGCGACAGCCGAGACTGTGTAAGGTGGATAATGGACGAGGCGTGCCGAGTTCATTATCGAAGGTATACGGTCACAGCTGAGATCATGGAACCGGATTATACCCCGACCGGAAACAGCTAGGACCGACTATTCTATGACCAAACAACAGTATTTCTTCCTACTCGGGTCTGACGACCCTCGTCCGGATTCAACGCTTTAGTAGATTTTTGAGTGCTCCTTTATAAAATCAAATTTCATTTTCAGCTTTTTTGCTTTGTAATTCAATGGAGACCGTATAACCAAACTTATACGGTCGCCAAAACAAGCTTGGGAGGGGTATAATGGTGGTTTTAAGATGCAGCCAATATCCGACCCCCTGTGGAGGATAATTTCTGCAATGCGCATTGCCGTGGGATGGTGAAGGTGTTCCAGCATTTTGTCATGGCCTTATTATGATATACAGGGGGTTCAACTTCAATATTGTAATAAATTTCCTGTAACTAAATGCACCCAGTTTGTTTTGTGGAAGACTCAATACTGATGGGTGCCTCTCATGACAATTTTGTGTTAGGACATTTACTGAATGATTGCCATATTTTCGGTTTTTTGCGTAGCGCGCGGTGTGTCGTTCCTTTGAATTTACGCGCAACGACCGTACTTTTTCTGAATTTGTAGAATTTAGGACGATTATTGTACGTCAAAAAATAAAGGTTGGAAGATAAAATGAAGTTTTTAAATCAAATTAAACGTTTTCGATGACTTTATCCACCGAATTTTATTTGATAATTTCATCAATTGATCCAATGGAAATCGGTGAACCATGCACGCTCACTGGCGTACAGATTTTCTAATGAAAGGCAGTGCAAATTGTGATGTATCGTCAGAAAGACTTACTGTGTCTAATTCAATAACACTTACTGTCAGACTGCATTAATACATGCGTCACACAATGTTAGGAAATGGAGTTAGGATAGGGCAAACCCGCCCTGTTTGATACTTGATGTATTGCAATTTGTATACAGGGCAAGGTCGGAGCTGGATCAAATCATCCTTTCTTGATTGCGGTTCCAAATAAGGACAGAAGTCGAAAAGATTTTAATTTTCTTTAACCCATCTTATCATGGAATTTATTTATTGAAGTCTTAAAATTTGATTGTTTCAGAAATCGCTGAAGATAACCTACCACGACCAAATAACAGTGAAGGTACATTTTGATTTATATTCATTGCACATTTACCATTTCAAATTAGCATACAACATTGCCTACCAGGCACAAGTTTTAAAATAGACTTGGTAATTATTTTCTGCCTGCCACAGAATAAAAAGAAATGAGAATTTAATGGTTCATTGCAATTGGATACACTTTTCCCACGAATGCCCATTAACAAATTTCAGCTTCTGTCTGCTAGAATTAATGGCCTGTGATAAATGTATTTAAGCTTTCACGAGATGATTTCCCTTATCGTGAGAACCCTGCTCATAACAACCTTATCAGTTGCTGATAATGTATTTATTTATAACTGTAATTTTTAAAACCATCAGGTGATGGATAAGAGAAAGTACGAGAGGAATGTCAATGTTGGCGAGGTCACATTCAGCATCATGAACTTGCTGTCTGTAAAACCTCTGGTAGGTCTTCCATACATATCTGATATCATATCGTATTATTATTATTATTATTTGAGATGTGAAATATATGTCATCTGGCACATTAAAGAAGTAAATAGCATGTTATATTCATGAAGACTCTTTTGTGTGACCATGAATAACGTGCCATTTGAGTTTTGATAATAAGATGCCCGTCTAGTGATGTAAGCTGTTTGATGGAATGTTTCTCACGCAAAGCTGTCAAATTTGCATTTCTATGAGTTCGTAATGATTTATAGCTTTTTTACAGTTTCTCTCAAACATTAGATCATTGCTAGGTATTGTAAAGCATCAATAGTAAATTACAGAGACCATTTGTTATCGATTATATCGGTACATTAATTGAAAGATGCCAGGGTAAGGAATAAGGATAGATATCCTTTGTCTTGATTCCAAAGGTCGAAGAAATTCAAACTATAACACAGCTACACAATAATGAACGCTAATTCCCATCACCCCGCATTTTAAAACACAATCCCCCTTTTCAGAACGTGATTGTGGCTCTTGGAACCTGTACGTCTCTCAGACTGAACTTCACCCTGGCGTGGACCCCTGTGGTCAAGGGGCAGCAGATAAACTTCGATCCTTTCGGGCAGTTACCCTTTCAGGACACAGTTATTGGGGGCCTGTGTCAGGGATCCTTTGGGGCAGGACTCAAGCACCGGGCCACAAGTCTAGCTCAGTTACAACAGCTCAATGACCCATCGGTAAGTTCCTTTACATGAAAAGTAAAATGGATTGTGTCTTCACAGAACTGTTTTTGATCTGAATCGTCCCCCTTCCTTCCCTTACTCACGCCCCTCTTTCCCTCAGTTTGGTGCAGCATCCAAGGGCTTATCATCAGCAGTGTCCATGATGAGTATCTCAGAGCAGCCTGACATGCCACTTGCTGCTTTACTCCAGGATACCATCATTCTCTACGAGGACTTCGAATGTGAGTTACACAATGCGAACGCACTTACAAGGACCTTTCTGATAAACCTTCGTTCGTCCTAGTAAAATTAAGCCATAAATCAACCTTTATTTGGCTTGCACATAATAACGATAACATGTATCGCTGATTGTTCCATATCTCTCATCACCAATCACACCCTTCTCCGCAGTGCAATTCATCGAAGTAAAGGAGCTGCTATCTGTTCTGCGACAACTCCGCATTGACCTGCACCCTGTGCCCAGGACTACCACTCCCTCCACTCCTGCCCCGCTCTGTACCACTCCCCAACTCACTGGCACCATGTCCTCCGCCTCCTCCTCTCAGGACACGGGGCCCTACTACGGGTCTACTGATAATGTGAGGAGTGGGGGTCCGAGCAGTGGGGCCTTCCCTCATATCATCAGCAGCAGGTGAGCAACAGGAGGTGTCAGATGGTAGAAATTTCCAGGTGTCGATATTTCATAATTTTGGTCATCAGTCGAATGTTGAGAGGATGATTTTTCATGTCATTACCCTTTTTGTTCGCACCTTTTGTCTTGCAACAGCTCCTTACCTAACACCTTATCTCTAAATTTCTCCTGAAAGCCAGAAAGCTCATTGGCTAATAAAATCCCTTCCTGCTTCTCATTGGCTAACATAATCCCTTCCTGCTTCTCATTGGCTAACACAATATTCTCCTCAGCTCATTGGCCCTGAACACGAGTGATTCCCCATGCAGCTCGCCCATTAGCCGCGACACAAAGTGGATATCCGAGAGCATGAGGCCGCGGTCCCGCAAGAAATCCATCTTCTCTTCCGTAAGACAGAAGAAATACAAGAGGTATAATGTGCCCGTGGGTCCGCTCTTCAATAACTACGATCAGACACTCAAGAAGACGAGACTTACTTCTAAGAGTGAACAAGTTGATAAGTTCCTGTCCATTCACCTCCAGTACCTTCAGGTGAGTTAGTCTGATGAATTGTGCTATACTCTGTATCGTACCTGGCGCATTTATTTGAATGTAAGCCCTATTCAGTAGTCCTCCATCACAGTCTCCCAGTTCTTCAGTTCTTGTTGAGCCTTCTCAGTTCCCCTATTAGCAACACTCATTTCACCAATTCACTTGTTTTCAGGATACCTGCAGCTACCTGCTAAAAACCCGCCCTATTTCAGGATATCTGCAGCAACCTGCAGTGCAGCTACCTCCTAAAAACCCGTCAACAAAGCGCCCTGACGGCGGTACAGGAGCACAGTGGTCTGCTGAGCCGTGTGAGGACGTACATCAGAGAGCGGGGGGAGCTGGTGGCTGTCACTCTGGAGCCTCTCCTTCTGGAAGACAGGTGGAGGGGGCTATGGAACGTTATCTCAGAGGACACACACTGCACAGTGACGTACGAGAAGCTGTATACCAAGCTGGCGTCCCAGTACGGTCACCTGACCCAGGGGGTGTCTGATGACATGTTCAAGTACATGGTCCAGTGTATGACGGACTCCACCAACACCAAGTTCAATGACGCTAACTTGGCTACTGTCTGTCAAGTGACACGGTACTTCAAGGAAAGAAGTGCTAACGGAGTGGCTAGGTTCATCAGACAGCTAGCTCAGGAGTACAGTATTGTACATGGACTGCAGGCTCATCTGCTGAGGGACAGAGAGGACGCCGTCCAGAGGTGAGGGGATGGCCTTGTTTAAATCTACTTTATTTTTATTGCCAGTATCTGCACTTTTCCATATGGTTCATGGATCATACTCTTCATTCCTTCTTGGATATACTGGGTTATACCCTAGATGGTAATAGCTTAATAGGTTTCATAGTGCTGATAACACTATTCTTCAGGTTCCAGAATCTTCCATTCAGCGCCACCAAGTTCAGGATTGCGATGTGCATGCTGGGCAGCACCAGATCAGAATCAGTAGCTCTCACCAGTTCTACTTTCACAGAGGTCAAGAACTCAGAGAGTATGCGACAATTGGTGAGTTGCAGGAGTTAAACATCTTACAAGCAGTTTTTAGATACTGATCTAGTCAATCCATGTTTCGATTGATTTAACTCAATTCAATATTACCCTTTTTCGACGCGATTTCTCCCCCCCCCCCTCCGACCTTTTCTGGCACCCATCATTTCACAATCTTTCCTTTAACAACCCTCCCCGTTTTAGGCTCACCAGGAGTCGTGTAAGGGACTGGAGGACATATCTCCCTACATACGGCACTGTTCCTGTGTTGCTATAGACATGTTGAATGTTACGGACAGTCTGCAGTTACTGCAACGCATTGCTGCCGTAGACCTTAACCATATCCGGCAGACTGCTGTAAAGACGCTCGACAGATGGGGTAAGTACTGCTGTAATTCTCACAGTTTACAGCTGATTGCAGTAGATTTTTCATATTATAGTGAGAACTACAGTGGACACTTAAGCTCAGCTTTACAACCCTGAAATAGTGTTATTGAATATTTTGTTCATTTAATAGCCTGGTTTAGTCGATACATGACATCAATCCTTGCAGGTTTGAAAGAAGACCCATTGAAGGAAGGGGTTCACCCCTACCTCTCAGTCAAATTAGACCCTGAACTCAAATCAGAGGACGTACTGCACTTCACCCTAAAGATCCCTACCGCTTCTCCTTTATAAAACACAGTGAACTATCATATAATTACTCCTTCATCAACGTCTCCGTTGTGGTGTCCTCGATATTTATGATCGATGTATTCGAATATATGTCCGATACCATCCCTAACAGAACTCCGAGAGATTGTTCCGCGAACATAACACTTTTATCAGTGGTTTTGCCAATGTTTGATTAATTCATGGTTACCAGTTTATAACATAAACAATTTTATAATTGCATTACACTGTTATATTAATTACCGTTGGTACGAATTATTATGATACAATTCTTATAAAAATGAGTCAAATTGTCTCATCATGTTTACGTTTATGATTGAGCTTGAATCAGCTGAAAAACAGACATTATCTGGACTTAAAACTTGACTGACTGAGAGTTCGAAAACTCTAAATGTTTTATGTTAACTAGAATATCATAATCCAAGCGTTTTCTTGTATTGCAGTCAGAGAATCTTATTTTTGCATATGTTCTATATTTTTAATGATCACTCGATTTATGGAGGAATTGATAAAGATTAAAGACCCACAAATTCATTCTTTGCGCGACAATTTTTGATGTAAATTCTATCGGTAGTTTAGCAAAAATTGCGGGTTTTTATCGATTTATCCACCAATCGAGCGATCTGCCCGCATAAGCGTTATTTTAGAACTTAATAAGGCAGCACCCAGTAATCCTGGTGCTGTAGTTATCAATAATTGGAACACGAATCCCAAGATTTGATTGATCATAATTTTACGCCAGGATTTCTGATACTTTTAAAAATAAAATACAGTTACATGAGTAATACCAGCCCATCTAATATACTTTGGGTAAAGATATATGAATGAAAAATAAATCACATTATTCTGTTTGATTCATTTTATTTGTTGGAAATTCATACCAATACTGTACAATATGATATTGATGCATCATTTTGCTTCCGGAAAGTTTAAACAGTTAAACAAGTTTCAAAGACGGCTGTTCATCTTTCCACTTAGTTGACATGAGATTGTGATTAGATTATGTAGAATTACTTGAAATGAATGTCATAGTCATGTGGCTCTGAGTCGAAGTCAATTTATACAACGTCCATGATTAGGTCTTTAATTGTTTATAATAGGTTACAAAATAGAGATGTAATTTACAGCTAATTGTGATATGATTACGATTGAAATAGATCTTATTAATTTAACTGCTCGCTTCATTTGCTTGCAGGGAATATATTTTTTCTCGATTACAGTTCAAAATATAGATGTGCCTTTGCTCCCAAATCTAAATTATCTGTTGTAATTATTTAGTCTTGCTGCTACGATACCTATAAATCTAAAGAGTGAATAGCTACTTAATTCCCCATTGCATTTGCTTCTTTCTTTGTTTAATCTGAGCCTGGAATTTAAAATCATTGTTTGTAATATATCCAATCCTAACTTACGGCACCTTTTGAAGCGCGGCGTATCACGCCGCGCTTGGGTACTTTAAGTTTAACTTTAAGCGGGGCTTGATAGCGCGCAAATGTGCTTTGCATAGAAAGTACATTTGCGCGCTAGCACGCGCCGCAAAAAGTACCCAAGCGCGGCGTAATACGCCGCACTTCAAACGGTCGAGACACCAGGGTATTATCATCACTACGATCGAGTCAATTGTTATGGTTGAGATGTTTAATATTGAGATGTTGATATTCGATTAGCATTTGATGCCAATATTTATTATTTTGAACAGTCATCATTGTTTTTAAATTTGTCCAAAATCAAATCACAACTCCTAATTTCTTCGAAACTTTAATCACCTAGGGGGGAAGGGGGTGTTTCCAAATGATCACGTTACATGTTATGGTAACAAATACAACTACTGTAAACTTGATTACGAGGGGGGGGGGGTAAAATCGGCCAAAAATTGATTACGTAATATGTGAACGATCCCTAATATTAATAACCCGTACTGATATTATTATTAAGGTGTCTTGACAGTTGACCTTTTGAGGCGCGGTGTGCCGGTGTATATTACGCCGCGCTTGGGTGCTTTTTTGCTCATGCTGCGCATGACATTGTCTGGCGTTGACAGACCCTCTCGAGAATCAGCGCGCGCGCTGACGCCAGCCGCTTCGCGGCTGGCGTCAGCGGGTCATACATCGTACGACAACGCATGACATTGACAGCAGCAGAGCTCTCTGCAATGGAGAGCTGCCACCGCGCCGTCACTCGCGTAAGCGGTGGCGTGTGGTCTGTGGATTTTGCACCAAAAATGACATTGACAGCGCGCGGTGTAAAACTTAAAGTATACACAATACACCGCACCTCGAAAGGTCGCCTCTGATGTCTGAGATCGGTGTCTGCAATTTCCACAAAACCCCAATTTGTATATGCGTGATACTGATAGTCATTTATTATTATATCCACGTACGTACATCGCGCCGCGCGATCGGAAATTTCAAATGATTCTCTTAATTCTCTAGGTCGCGACACCTCCCTTGAACCTCGCATACATATGAAATTTAAAAATGAAAGGTCGAGACACAAGACACCCTAGTTGACCGAGACGCATTTTAACTGAGGTGTCGCCATTATCATAGATTAGATGATGATATTAATAAGGCTCTCGATTATAATTATATGGGACTGGGTGGGAGAGTACTTATTGCCCTCATAATGATTCAATTATCGAAGACACCAAATAAAGAGAGAATTTTAAATAAGGCATCGTTCATTACATGTTTTAGCATAACAAATAAATATGTTAAAGTAAAAACAACTATCGCAAGTTGACAACTAAATTAAGCTATCTTTCTAATTCATTAGAGTCTAGACGGTCATCATCACCGGTTCTAGATAAATACATTAGGCGGGGTCAGGTCATTCAGGGCCAATGGTCATTGATGAAACTGCAAGTCACTGTCAAACTGACACTCATAGGTAACTCGGTAAAACACCGACGTGCACACTGAGGGCAAAACCTCGGACACACTGAAGGCACACTGAGGGCATAAGGCACACTGAGGTCAACTTCAAGCACACCGAGGGCACACTGAGGACAAAACTCTGGACACACTGAGGTAAAGTGTACACTGAGGGCACTATGTGCCCGAGGTGTTGCCCTCAGTGTGCGTCGGTGTTTTACCGAGTTACCCGCTCATAATAGCACTTAACAAGAGTTCCTACCTTATTAAAAGTAAAACTTTCGTCTTCTAACTCTAAAACTAATCTTCTAGTTGATGTAGAATCGAAAAATACGAAATTGTGTCAAATCCGATACATTTGTCTCGAATTTACCTGGAACATGGAAGGTTTGCAGAAGACAAGTGACAATATTCTTCATCTCGCAGTTGAAAAAAATGACCATTTATGTGTCAATGTCATGAACTGAAAATACGTGAGATTTTTGCAATCATTGGCTGATGAAATCCCAACAAGAATTGCGCCTGCACCGACACAATTATTGTAGTTCCCGTAGGCCGTATGCAGGCGCTATAATTTCCCTCCCCCACGGTGCTTGATGTAACCTTAGCATCATAATAAGATAATACAAAACGCAGTCGTTTTAAATTAATAAGAGTAAGACTCTGAGTATGAATATTGTATTTGTTCCGATGCGGGTGCTGCGCGCAACCACCGAGAATACGAATTGGCACGTGCCATTTCTTCTAAAATTCCTGCGCGCGCGTTCGTTGTTGTACTCAGTTCGTTGTAGATTTCGCGCCATTTTGTTGAATTGGTTTACGTTTCACATCAAATTGTGTAACCGTTTATTCACGCGATGTATTTTCTTGAATGTTTATACTAAGTTGATATCACTTTTTATATGATTTTCAAATTTCGTGCTTTTGTTTTCTGTTTCAATGCTGTCTCTTGTTCCAAAAAGCAATATTCGTCTTTCACAGCGAATAGTATTTCTCAAACTTAGTCGAATCCAGCAGAAAGTCTAATAATTTTGCAGTTTGGTACTAAACCTAGTACAAAACCGAAGCCTTTTCCTCAAATCCACCACCCAACTCACACCTAAGATTTTAACTTTATAAGACACGAATTCTTCAACAGTCTAATTAAATTTAGAACTTATCATAATTTAGGAGTTCGAGCATGTGGCACGGATGGGCCAGATCAACCTATAAGATTTATACTTTTGACAACCGACAGCTCCATGAATTAAGAAATTCGTTATTTTGAAGATGTATGTGATATGGGGGGGGGGGACGGACGGAGGGACGGAGGGACATTTTCGCGACTGATATTATAAAGGAGCAATCCGGGCACTTTCCAGAAATTACAGTAGTTGTATTGCAAAACTGGACCTGATATACACATATCCTATTTCTCACCCTCCCAGACCACGATCTCTGCCAACCCTCTCATTTGCCTTTTTGTATACACAAAAAGGCCAATGGGGAGGGAAAAAATTCAGATAACAAACCCCATATGATCATACATCAAATTCATTATCAAAGTCGGATCAGTCTCTCGCTTTTAAAACATACCTCTAAGAATCTAAATCTAATATTTGAATTCTCTATAATAAGCTAATAAGGACGTGGATCAAACCATGATAAGAGGCAGTTCACATATCTAACTTCAATCTTTGGCTGATTTGGCCTCCCGATCCCCTAAATATTAATGTTTACAAATACAATATTTGCGTTTATTAGAAAAAGAATACCGTGTAACGTAATTGTAGCCCCCTTTCCTCCCCCTTTATCACGATATGTACGTAATGATAATATGTCAATCCTTGAATTAGAAAATCGAATACAGTATTTTGTTATGTTTGTAGTATACCCATACACCTATATAGGTACGTAATGATATGTGAACCATCCTCATTATCGAAGGCGTATAACTATAAGCTATGATAACCCACAGGTCCATTTGCCATCAACCAATCAGCGTGCGTTGACCATAAACTCTCGCTCTGATTGGTCAACGTCATGACCATTTCGGGGTCCTACGCCCGCCAAGCACGAGCCAGAAAATCCAGTTACAGCGGCACAGTTTACAGAGCAATTAATCAATCAATTAAAATAATTACAATTATCAATGAAATGAATTTTCAGCCAAATCATATCACTAAACAGATCAGTATGACGTATGGAAATTCATTTATTAGCTCTAGAGAAATACCAATACATCTAATCAACATGAAAATAGACCCTTAAATTTAAACATAAAAGTTTTGATAGTAATTACTAATTTTCAAGCAATCCCACAATCATGTCAACGAAATGAAAAGTACCCAATTAATATAAATAACAAACATCGTCAAATTCAAGTGCAATCAATCTCAACATCCATTAATATAGTTATGAATCATAATATGATAAGTGCTTGTAACATTAAATATTGTATTGAACTTGAATATATCAATTAATATTATTTAAAAAGTTTCAAAAAATACTACTAGTACTACAACTATTTACATCTATAATAGGTCACTGATAACAGTTATCAACCTATAGTAAATCAATTTCCTTATCGGCCTTTATTTAACCAGCCCAAGACCATTGATGACCGAAAATCGTATTATTTGTGAGCCATCAAACCGACACTTTGGACTAAAATTTCCAACATCCACCGAACTTTTAACAAAATCTTGATATTTCCTCGATATTAAATGAAGCGAAATTACTGCTTCCACAATTGCGTTTGATGAGTTCAACTCGAAATACGGTCATGTTAATGACATGGCACGTATAAAAAATTGTTTTTAACTGGCCTTTTAATTTAATGGCCCTCTGGACCATTTGGTTAAATAAGAGCCGACAAGGTAGCTTAAATATACCAATATATGCATCAGGTTATGCGACAATGATTAAACACGTTATCAATCGAACACATTTATTTTAACGTCTTATAAGGTTGCAATTGTTATTTTTCATTTAACCACATAAAATTTAACAAGTCAAAATATAATTAATCAATAAAAATCAACAGATGAAAAGTGAAAACGATCATACATGGTTCATTATAAAGCGGTGCATTTAGATAGATTAAACAAAACTCACTTATCCATTGAATTGAACATAGAAATGTTGCTCGGAATCTAATTAATCATTCTTTTAGTACAGTATTGTTTGATAAGTATCAATGTCAATGTCTATATTTGCAGTTTATACTGTTTATATAACTGACTTTTCCTAGATTTCATCTCATGGCAAACCATTTTTACTCAAATCAACTGCTACAGTTCAAATTTACAAATCAAATCGATCTTGAAGCTCAGTCTTCGTTCCACAATTTCACTCCATCGTGAGTATATTAAGCGCCACGTGCACAATTTAAATGAGCCGCGCGCTGCGTGAGCTGCAGCGCGTGATATCATGTGTCACGTGACCATGTCACAGGATAACGCAGGAGCAGGAGGTCTCGGTGCAGTCCGAAGAGGAGGGTCTGGCGACGGGGAAGGGCAGTTCAGCGGCGTGCTGACTGTTGATATTCCGCTGTTCCACCAGCTTCCGAACGAGTTCGTAGCCCACCTCGTTAATGTTCTTACCGTTCTTAGCACTCACCTCCACGAATTCAGCTTCGTAGAACTGAAGAATGGGAATGATGTCGTCAACAGAAAGTGACATCAATCCACCATCATTATAAACATCATCCACTATTATATCAACATCATATTTAATGGTGTGCGACAAATGTTAACTACTTCCTTCCCCACATTGACAAGTTGAGCGTGAATTGGAAACGTAAACAACCTACGATAAAATATGATAATGTGTGGAAGGAAGTGAGGGCACTGACAGAACCCTACGGTTAATACCCCACAGTTGGCGACAGAGTGTGCGAGACAAATACTGTCGTATGAAAGAACACTTGTGACGGTATTTCATTCTAATTTCATGCCAAACTGATGACCAGTTTAATTAAGGGAAGTGGGCCCTAATATTTGCCAACAACTTCCAAGAAAATCATACTCACTGATCACGGAATTGCTGATGAATGTGTCACCTAAATGCTCAGATTTCGGAAAAATCCATGGAAGAGCCAAGCCCCCTAAGATTTTCTATATGGGAGCTCTTAAAAGCCAAGGAGGCCGGGCCCTCTTTAAGGGGAGACACATAGGTAGTCGGCAATGTCCCGAAGGTACTACTCACATCAGCTAGTTCAGTAGCCATCTCCCTCGTTACGCACCGTAAGTGCTCCAAGTCCAGCTTATTACCCACGATAGTGATGGGAGCGGTGAGTTGCCCTGATTCCTGAAGATGGGGGAGGTGAATAATAATGATCTTTAAGACTTTCTAATGTCCAAGATAGGGAATTTTAGAGATTTGCACTTTGCAATTTTATGAGTAGGCATTCCTTTTGAAAGCTACCTTTCATTCGTACCACTTTATATTTGGAGGGGATGTTGGACGTTGATGGGCGTTTTTATCATTTTTTTTTCAAATTCTTTTTTAGGTAATCTCTTTGATTACCTAACGATCTGACATTACAATATTTGATGTAATAAGATTGTAAATATACCTTACCTTACCTTACCCTTTAAGAATAAACAGGTTGAAATCGTTTTGAAAGCCTTGAACTAAACATAATGATTTGAGCATTTCGACACCTTACTCTAATTTTAGGAATTTGAACTTTGAAGGTTTAGTAGGCATAAGATATTAGACCGTTTAGATCATTTGAATTTTAACCATCGAAAACTTTAACCCCGAATCCTAGAATCTAGACGCAATTTAATAGAAACGATTTGTGAATAGTCATATTTTCAAGCATTCATGATAGAGCACAGTTTAGGTACTTATTCTAGGGCACATTTTCGCGTCTAGAGTTACAAGGCGTTTATTAAACTAAGAGGTGCATGAACCACCAAACCACCATAGTGTAGACTGAATCTTAAGATTTGAGCGGATTTAAATTATTACTATTTAAGTATTTAAGACGAAAGATTGGAATCGCGCAATTATCAATGGTGGTGTGTGAGGTAGGTCGCTTTGACAATAACTTTCAGATTTCTTAATTTTCAGAATTACAAGGGCTTTTTTTTGAGAATGGAATCCAAAACCACTTGAGAGCATGTACTTTTGATTACACGACTGGATTATGTCATAACTCATAACGTAACCTGGATCACAAAGATCTCAATACAATGGACATTATTGTGTGCTGTCACGTTTAAAACAACCGTCTTAACCAGCCGTAATAATGACATAGTGCAGATCAAAGATGTCGCTATTAAATATAGCTTTGATAATGGGTAGAAGAATTTCTTTGATGGGGTAATAGACAACATCAATGGTATTTTGACAAACAATGATGTCAAGAAGCAAGCGACTTTGTCATGGGACGGATTCAATCTATTGCTGGTCGCGATGGATCAGTTCTGAAGAAGCTGAATTCATTCGATAACTTCTTAAAAGTCAGGGAAACTCAGAATCATCAAACCTACCCGATTGAATGAAAATTAAAGCGGAGTTAAAGATTTTCATAATTTATGAGATTATTTATCGCACCTTACACTTCACTTTAGGTTTATAATGATGCATTAATTACTCCACTATCTAACCATAAACCATATGTCACTGTCAGTACAGTGTACACCATGTCATCACAACATGTAAGTACACCATGTAAGTACAGTGGCACAGTGTAGAGAGTACACAATGTCAGTAAACCACATGTCAGTACAGTGTACAGAGTACACCATGTCAGTACACCATGTCAGTAGTCAGTTCACCATCAACCACGTAAGTACCTGTATGCAGGAGACCCAGCTCTGCAGGTTAAGGAAGCTTTCCTCGTGCGTAATGTCGTACACCAGAATAATCCCGTCCACTTTCCGGAAATAACTCTGCGTGATGGACCGGAACCGTTCCTGTCCAGCTGTGTCCCAGATCTGGATGCTTTCCTCCGTCCCGTTTACCGGGATGACCTTCGTCTTGAAGTCGAGTCCTGTCGAGGAGGAGGGATGTTTAGTGGCAAATGTGGACAGTGAGTAATGCGCAGCAAATTAATGTATGTATTCAAGTAATACACTAGGGTGTACAGTAAATTGATGTGAATTGCAAGACAATGAGTACACTGTAAATGGCAAATGTACATTGGACACAGGACAGCAAGCTTGGATGTTTTGTTCAATAAAATGGAGAGTAGGAAGGGCAGTTCCTACATAAGCCAAATTGCAAAACATGGCGTCAAGATTCATTACGCAAAACATTCAAATCACATCTGAAGCTATGGTTCATCTTTCAAACCACATAAAACTCACCGAAGCTGGGGTTCATCTTCTCGTTGAAAGCATCATCACAGAGCCGCAACATGAAACTGCTCTTCCCCACCCCGCTGTCTCCCACCAGGATCACCTTGTGAGGACCGAACTGTGGCGCTTCCTGAAAGACCATGGGTTAGTAAAAAGGTCAAACTTACATTTATTAAAATGGAAGCATAAAATTAAGTGTAATGCTCATGCCGAGCGAACCGAAACATAAGGAGCTCTGCCAATTTATGGAAACCCCTGACGTTTTAATCGGTGTTGGTATTGCATAGAAGCTTTCCTGATCGAGTCCATATTGGACATTGTTTTACACCCTTCGGACTGCGGGTCTAAACCAGATATAATAAACATCCCTCGAGCTACACCCTCGGGAAGTATTCCAAAATGGACCGAAAGGTGCGTGTCTAATGTCTATGTATTCTATAACGGCGATAACGTATAAAATAGCAATTTAACTCGGTGGTCACCCTTCCACTAAATATTTAATTTGAGCAAACATCAGAACTTGTATGTCCCAAATTCTAACTTTGAGTATTTCGTGAGAATTTGAGGCTGAATTATGGATCGTATTTGGCCTTATTAGGGATACGAGGAATTTTTGATAGATTACAATACATCAGGTTTGATTAGTTATTAGAGGGTTTTATTTAAAACCACAAAATCTCAGGTGAATCATGAAGTCTCAGAAAGTTCAAGATTCACCGAGGGAACACATATATTTCATTAAATCCACATTTAATGACTTTCGACTGCGTCATAAGATTTCTCTTTGTCGCTTTGAGATTAACATTGGAGCTCTTTTTAGTTCACATAGGCCCACGTTTGTGGCAAGAGGGTGAAGTGTTGAAGAGATCCATCAGAACTGTACAGTATTAAAACTCAAATGCCATCTATAGATTATAAAAAGCGGTACAAATCAGGAATAAATTCAAGACACGTTCAGACGGGTATTAAAGCAAGTGATTTTGATTGCTTTTTGTTACTGAGATGCCAATTCGTCAGTGTTGGAAGAGATGATTTGGAACATAGAGTTAACAAAATATACGAATTAGGAGAAGGCGTGAGTGAGCTTCATGAAAAATATTGGTAAAATATGATTAAAAATGGATTACCAAAACAGAATATTGAATTTCATGTGGTTTGCAAAGTTATCCAATCCAATATTCTTATTCCACCCATAATAAACCGATAAATCTACTCTTGAAGTAATTGAAGTTTAATTTTGCAGCATTTCGAGCTCCAAATGGGCACTAAAAATCAAGTAACATCACTCAAGTCAAGAATAAATTGAGCTATTAGAAAACACAAAGATATTGAATTTGTTGACTGAAAGCGCTTTAATATCGTAAATAAATTCTTGCCAATATCCTTATTAGGCTGCTCCTTTGATCGATCAAACACGCTTGATTGAAGCAGAATTTACTGCTTTTAGTTATGCTCTATAAAAATATGACATAACGGTCTGTATATTATCAAATTTGAAAATAAATAAGATATATTTGGCTTTGAGTGATGAGTATGAATTAATAAAGTAATAACGTCTGCCTTGCATGAAGAGTCACATCGCAAACGCAATTTATCTTGGCAGGAATTTTAAGTATTACATGGTCAATACCCAAATGTAGAGATTTCAAACATCTTTTAGAAACACCTGAGATGTTTGATGTGAATACAAGTAATCAGAATCATATATGGCAGTACAAAATACAGTGTGTTGACTAACTCTGGTAGCTCGCTTTGGGACATCTGCCAAGAAATCCTTCCTTTGAGTGAAAACCGTCTTATTCCCGAAGGAGAAGGCCAGAGACCGGTTCCTGAAACTGCCGTCTTCCTCGCTCCCAAAGTGACATTTCCTCCTCAAATGACCACTTCTTCTCCTATTGTATTCATCATCAACTCCAGCAGCTGCCAAGTCATCCAGGCTCTTCCACAGTTTCTTCTCCATTCTTATGTCAAGAAAACTCCCGCCATTGCTGGCCCCGAGGTTCTGGTTAAGCCATTCCTCGCACTGCCAGGAAAACCTACGGAGGACGGACTGTTTTCATCGCCACCTTCAGATACTACGTCATCATCCGGGTGAAATGAGAAGGCGGGGACTTCGTCTAATGGGGCGCTGGTTTGTCGAGATTCCGGGTCCGTCAAATACTTTTTATTTCGTAACATAACTTCCACTTCCTTCCTTTGAACAGGAGCACAAGTCCAAACACAAGGAAAGATTTATTCGTACCGACAGCTGAATCTTTGAGTCTTTGAGCAGGTAAAACGAGCCATGATCATGTACAGGTAGAAGAAAAAGATAAAGATGCGGGAATGTGAATCAAAGCGAAAATATAATCTCTATATCACACAGTTGTTACTAATAGCCAGAATCAGGTTACTGAGTAGCAGGTTAGCCCAGTGACGTATAGTCAGAGAGGTGCTGGATCTATATATAAAAACCAGACGAAAATTAGGTAAATACTCCCGGGTGTAGATAATCACACTTCTATATTTTCTCTTTTTCTCGGTCTTTATATTTGCCAGGGACCTAGATTTTACACTTCAGAAAAGATAAGGCAGGAGGATCCAGGTGCGATAATAACATATAAACTGTACTATATTTTACAAGAAGAGAAGCATACAGAGCGAGGCAAAGGAGGGTTGGTACGATGTGTGTGTATAACAACAACAACAAAGTGGGATGATACTACTTAGCAAATCATTTCTCGTAAGATGTCAGGAATACAAAGGTAACTGAGCATCATCAAGCGTTAGGGAGGAAGAGGTATTATGTAAAATGCAGGGATTTGGTATAAACACCCTCCTCTTCTCTCGGTATAAGGCAGGGAGTTGGGCGAAGTGTTTTGTAAAGGAGCAGCTGGTGGCTCGTATAATAAATCGGCCGATTACCATTTACCAAGTACCTCCGGCGATTATAAAGTATATAGGCCGCTGTGTGTGAAATAGAGTGACTGATCAGTGAAATAGAGTGACTGGTTAGTGATCTCTCCTAACCTGGGTAAACTCAGGCAGATCTAAGGCATTAAGATAAGTGTTTTGGTTATGTTTGAATATTAAATATTTTGCTTTAGTGGGCAGCAGATCTCTGATATGATATTCTATGTGTGTAAATAGCGCTCGAATGGATAAGGCATAATGAGTACGTCTTGGTCAAGAGAGAGATAGGTATAGAGTGTGATGAAAACAGCATTTTCGTGTATCTATCACTGTTAGATATAAATCCACCAAGATCATGCATATTCCATTCTCGATAGTATACTAAAGCAAGGATATTCATAGCTTTCAATCAGGGGATCCGATGAAATTTATCCGCCAGCTATATCTGAGGGTCACATGTCGTAGGGTTGCCGGAGCTGGAATGAACAATGGAATCTAGTATCTACCATCGAATGGCATTGTCGTGTGTCAGTAAGTGACAGCTAAATGTTACAGTGGATAATATTACAATACTTAGCTATAATTCACATTGAGGCATATTATCTAGTGATAAGCAATGATCGACCGAGGGCAGCTTTTGTGACCGAGTCCGAGTCTTCGGTAGAACCTTTAACGCCCCACACGAGCAAAAAGCGGTTCAATGTCATTAACTCACTACATCATGATGTGATAATGACGTCATCCTACCCGCCTATTTCTCGTACGCGCGGTTAAATATTCGCTCAATACCGAGGGCCAAGGACTCTGTCGATCATTATCTCAACCTTACTAGGGGATCAAAACCTGCAGCATTATGCTATTAGTATTACATCGACATGGCGCCAAAATAGCATTTGCAGAGAAAATTCATCTTCGGCCTTCGCCAACAATTTTCGAATGTCAGGGATATAATTTTATTGTTTTCTTCTCCCGAATACACCACGTACCTACTTTTGATTCATTCATCAAAGCAACAAGTACTGATTTACAGAGAACTAACGGAGATTGAATACAGATTGATTCATGTTCAGATCAAGAAAATTTGGGAAATTCATTTATCCTGCAACTCAATTCCCGTGTCCTACATCATCTAAAATAGTCAATTCTATTAAATTCAAATGCAAAAAGTGGTTCCTCAGAAAGTATTGGGCTAATGAAATCAATTTTGGATAGTGCTAGAACTCCTATTTCAATTACCGCTTGATTGCACACTCGATTGCAATCTGGACTGATCATGATATTTGTTAAAACTAGAAAAATCGAAATTTGATGACGCATTTGTCAAGTTGGGCAAATATAAGTCAGAAAGCACTACTATAAATTCGAAATAATTATGTTGGCAAATAATCTGAATTCTGATCGAATTGTGGCAGTTCTGTAAAGAGTAAAGACTACAGGGGTTTAAGATATCTTGCCTTGATGGGGAGCATTCTTTCTGCCTCATCGCTGATCGGATCCAACTCCTGGATGTGGGAGTGATCCACCTCGGGAAAGTGATCCAGCTGAGACGAATGGTCCAGCTGTGACGATTGGTCCAGCTGAGACGAGTGGTCCAGCTGAGACGATTGGTCCAGCTGAGACGAGTGGTCCAGTTGAGACGAGTTGTCCAGTTGAGACGAGTGGTCCAGCTGAGGTTGGGTGCTGGTGGGATCAGGAACTAATACGGATAGCATTTACATCCCGTGTGACCACACAGCTGGATTGTAGGCTTTTAGAAAGATGGTATTCAAATAAAATGAGCAGTTTGGAGTTTTTTCAGTTTAGGATGGTGTACTTATGACATAGAACTACCTTGTTTTATGCCAACATAATGAGAGGTGAATGGGGCTCTTACGAAAATTGAAATGTTATATTGAAATAAATACCAAATCTTAAACCACCGATGTAAATTGTTGATTATGAGTATTGGGCAGAATGTTATGAAAAATATACTCTATTAAATTCCTGCAAATACCACTAGACAACCGAAGGCGGTTCACCGTCACCAACTCACCATTTTGAGCTAAGCTTATGACGCCATCTCAAAACACCACGTGACAATGATAAGTGTATTTTATGGAAGGACACCGGACAAGCTCAGGGGCCAGGGCTGTAATATCAAAAGAGAAAGGTTCAATTATGATCTTATTAATTCTATAAATAAATTATCATCGTTTAGCAGCTCTTATTGATCGGTTTTATTCCTTTTTTTGTTGCCCAAAAAACTACCCCAAATTTTTTGTTGCCTTCGCCTAAGGGGGCTTCTTTGCACGTATTGGGCTCACGGCGCTCATCTAGCCCTAAAGTCTGAGATGCGAATTACGGGCCTGTCCCTTTTGTTGCCCACCAGCATATAAGTCCCAGGCTGTATTATACGCAGAGAACATAGCGGTGTATACCGAGACTGATGCCCATAAAGAAGATAATTGCTTGCTAGAAAGTCAGAGAAGACGCAGCTCGCGAGATCTCATATATGTATCGGTCGAACAGGCTGTATACGGTTGAGAATGATGTCATTATCACGATGTAGAACAGTACGTTGATGGCGTAGAGTTGTTTATATTTTATCAGTTTACGTGCGAGACTAATATTTTTGGCTCATAATATGCGAATTGTCGCCCTGTCAGTCGTCTGTTCAAGATACTCAAATATTAAGTCCCCATTCCCCAAAAACTTGACGAATGGGTGCTTCAAATTCTTAAAGTCATAATAAGAAGCAAACTTAAAATCAAACAATAAAAAAGTAAAACAGGCCCATGAGTAAGATCACTTAAGCTTTGTCAAACAACATTGATGAAAAATCAGGAAAAGAATTAATTACTGACCGTTGAAACAAAATAGAAGCAGAGCCCTGATCAAAATGATCTAAAAATGCTAAATTCGTTGATAGTTTTTGATATGTGGTGAACTGGTGACCCTGGTGTCCCAAATTCAAATGCAAATAGAAATATATCGATAATAATGGGGGTGGCAAGTTATGGGAGCCCCTGTATCCGTTTTGGATACACGGACTTCTCCTAAACCTGGTATACATCATAACAGAGTTAACCATACCCAGGCTCGCCCTGCACTTGGGCTAACCTCTAATCACGGGCTCCCCTATACACCGCTCCCCTTAATCTTGGGCTTACCCATTTCCCCTGGTCTCACCCCTAAACAAGGGATCACCCATACCAGACTTGCCCTTATCCTGGGCTATACCGCATATGGCTCCCCCCTACCTTGGGCTTCTGGAATGCCTTGGGCTAACCCCCAAACACGGGATCAACCATACCAGACCAACCCTTATCCTGGGCTATACCGCATATGGCTCCACCCTACCTTGGGCTTCTGCAATGCCTTGGGCTAACCCCAAACACGGGATCCACCATACCAGACCAACCCTTATCCTGGGCTATACCGCATATGGCTCCACCCTACCTTGGGCTTCTGCAATGCCTTGGGCTAACCCCCAAACACGGGATCCACCATACCAGACCAACCCTTATCCTGGGCTATACCGCATATGGCTCCACCCTAACTTGGGCTTCTGCAATGCCTTGGGCTAACCCCCAAACACAGGATCCACCATACCAGACCAACCCTTATCCTGGGCTATACCGCATATGGCTCAACCCTACCTTGGAGCTTTAAATATGGGCTCCCCTCCGTTATGTTGGGCCACCCCATTCACTCACCCCATGCCCTCTCCCCCCTAGTTTGGGCTCCCCCATGATCAGAACCCGGACTACCCCCGTTTCAACTCGGGCTCCCTCATGATAACTCGGGCTACCCCCATAAAAACTCGGGCTACCCCTATACTAACTCGGGCTCCCCCCCCCCAGTATTAACTCGGGCTCCCCCAATATTAACTCGGGCTCCCCATGATAACTTGGGCTCCCCCTTGATAACTCGGGCCCCCCAATCCCCATTATTATTCGGGTTCTCCCCCATGTTATCTCGGGCTCCCCCGTACCAACTTGGGCTCCCCCATATTAACTTGGACTCTCCCGTACTATCTGGGGCTCCCCCAAACCAACTCGGGCTCCCCCGTACTAACTTGGGCTCCCCCATACCAACTTGGGCTGCCCCGTACTATCTGGGCTCCCCCGTGCTATCAGGGCTCCCCCGTACTATCTGGGCTCCCCCGTACTAACTTGGGCTCCCCCATACTATCTGGGCTCCCCCGTACTAACTTGGGCTCCCCCGCACTATCTGGGCTCCCCCACACTAACTGGGCTCCCCCATACCAACGTGGGCTCCCCCATATTAACTTGGGCCCCACCGTACTAACTAGGCTCCCCCGTACTAACTTGAGCTCCCCCGTACTAAATTGGGCTCCCCCGCACTATCTGGGCTCCCCCATACCAACTTGGGCTCCCCCATATTAACTTGGGCCCCACCGTACTACCTGGGCTCCCCCGTACTAACTTGGGATCCCCCGTGCTATCAGGGCTCCCCCGCACTATGTGGGCTCCCCCATACCAACTTGGGCTCCCCCATATTAACTTGGGCTCCCCCGTACTATCTGGGCTCCCCGTACTAACTTGGGCTCCCCCGTACTAATTGGGCTCCCCCATAGGGAAACGTTCAGAAATAACTGCTGTGAAATTCCAGAAATTATTTTCCAAAATATGGCAAATTTAACGAAAATGGCTGCCAATCGCAAAACCTTCACTGTAGAGATATGAAAATCTGATATATGTGGTCAAGGATGATCTATTTATCTCCATCTTAATGTGATAACATGCATTCGACCTCTTGTACACAAGTACCTACACAGTACATTATAATATCTCACTACATTTTCATTGTCAGGGCGGTAATACGCATTTACGAGTTTGGGGAGGGGCTGGGGGGGCCTGAGCGAGCCATCTGTTTGAGGTCCAGGGGTGAAACCCTGGCAGGCGTAAGGGAGGCGGAGCCCCCGCAAAATTTTAGTATGGGGAGCCGAGTGTTGGTTTGGGAGCCCGCTGGTCTGGGGAGCCCAAGTTGGTATGGGGAGCCCAAGCCGGCATGGGGAGCCCAAGTTAGTAATGTCAGATAGTAGGGGGAGCCTAAGTTGGCATGGGGAGCCCAAATAGGGAGCCCAGGTTAGTAATGGGAGCCCAAATAGTGTGGGGAGCCCAAATACGGGGGGAGCCCAAGTTAGCACGGGGGAGCCCAGATTTGGGGAGCCCTGATAGTACAGGGGAGCCTAGATAGCATGGGGGAGCCTTTTATTAGTTGGTATGGGGAGCCCAGAAAGCAGGGGGAGCCCAGAGTATTACGGGGGGGTAGCCCAAATTTTTAGCACGGTGGACCAAGCTGGGGGGAACCCTGATGGTACGGGGAGCCCAAGTTGGTATGGGGGAGCCCAGATAGGGGGAGCCCAGTTAGTATGGGGAGCCCAAGTTGGTATGCCCCAAGTTAGTGGGGAGCCCAGATGGGGGGAGCCCTGTTTGGGGAGCCCAAGTTGGTATGGGGAGCCCAAGATGGTATGGGGAGCCCAAGTTAGTGGCTTGGCCCAGCATGGGGGGATTGAGTTAGTAGGGGGAGCCCAAGTATGGGGAGCCCAAGTTGTATGGGGAGCCCAGTTAGTGGGGGGAGCCCCAGATGGTACGGGGGAGCCTGAGTAAATGGGGGGAGTTGCCAGGGAGCCCACGTTAGTACGGGGAGCCCAGAGTTATCATATGGGAGCCCTGAGTACGGGGAGCCTGGGGTTGGGGGGAGCCCCAAATAGTCATGGGGGGGCCCAAGTTAACATGGGGGGGAGAGGCCATAGTATGGGGAGTCCAAGATTTAAATCCCATCATGGGGTAGGAGTTATTCGAGGGAGCCTGAGATGGGGGTAGTCCGGTTTTGATCATTGGGGAGCCCAAACTAGGGGGGGAGGGCATGGGGTGAGTGAATGGGGTGGCCCAATATAACGGAGGGGAGCCCATATTAAAAGCGAGGGGAGCCCAAGTTGGGGTGGAGCCATGATATGTGGTATAGCCCAGGATGAGGGTGAGTCTGGTATGGTTGAACCCGTGTTTGGGGTTTTTGCAGAAGCCCAAGGTAGGGTGGAGCCATTTGCGGTATAGCCCAGGATAAGGGTTGGTCTGGTATGGTGGATCCCGTGTTTGGGGGTTAGCCCAAGGCATTGCAGAAGCCCAAGGTAGGGTGGAGCCATATGCGGTATAGCCCAGGATAAGGGTTGGTCTGGTATGGTGGATCCCGTGTTTGGGGGTTAGCCCAAGGCATTGCAGAAGTCCAAGGTAGGGTGGAGCCATATGCGGTATATCCCAGGATAAGGGTTGGTCTGGTATGGTTGATCCCGTGTTTTGGGATTAGCCCAAGGCATTCCAGAAGCCCAAGGTAGGGGGGAGCCATATGCGGTATAGCCCAGGATAAGGGCGAGTCTGGTATGGGCGATCCCTTGTTTAGGGGTGAGACCAAGGGAAGTGGGTAAGCCCAAGATAAAGGGGAGCGGTGTATAGGGGAGCCCGTGATTAGAAGTTAGCCCAAGTGTAGGGCGAGCCTGGGTATGGTTAACTCTGTTATGATGTATACCAAGATTAAGGGGAGGCATTTTGGCTCCCCCATTGTCCGGTATACCAAACTTGCCACCCCCATTGCATTACAATCGAGTTTGCCTGCGTTGGGTCATGACAATGGCATTGGCATCATCCTTTACTTACCAATGCACTTTTTGATTGTCAAGTGCGATGAGCAACCATAAGGCCATAAATCCCTATTCTATTCACGTAGCAACGTAGAACATAGGCGTGTCAAATTAACTCGTGAGTCTCACGGGCAGACAAAAGTATGACATAATCTTGAGTATTTTCAAAATACGATATATTTTTTGAGTCACCATTGCCACCGCCTGATTGAGCTATGTATGTTTGTATGAGGTAATGCCAGCCCCACCATAAGAACATTGAACCCTGTATGATATCATGGAGCTATATTCAGATACATTGCAACTCCTGTCGAGGTGAGATATAAATTGCCTCACCAAAATGAACAATATGTATGGAATAGTATGTAGGAAAATGCGAAATAAGCTATGCATGGATGAGACCTTTTCCCAAATATATAGGAAATTTTCCATATCAACAAAAGAGAAGGTAAAACGAAGACAAGAATAATTTGAGCAATTAATCCAGCCAAAATGCGCGCAGGATTTAAACATGAGTCATAATCGTGGCAGAGATTGGTAAATTGATGGCGGTGAACCCCATTTTGGCCTAATTAAGAAATAAAATCACGGATGTGCACGAATCAGCGTATAATCAGCGTCAGTGGACAGATTTCACTGCTAATCAAGCAGATCATTGCAAATATAAAGCTCCAAAAACACAATACCAACATTGTATACTGTGTACTGTACATCATTATAAGCCAAACTATAAAATCAGACGCGCGAGCTTTGATCGCAAAGAGGCCACTGCTGAGCGTACTGTAAACGTGTGTGCCCGGGTAATTGGGCATATTAACCAAGCTGCATCACGTATAAAGTGAAAAAGCTGCGAGTTTATACCACAAAAGCTGCATGCTATAGGCAGGTTACAAGCCATTACTAAGAGGCTTTGGTACTTTAGTTTAAAATATTTTAAACCCCACGTGCTATACGTGAAAAATAAACAGGCAGTTCAACCCCCATCAATATATTCACTTTAGTAAACCGTGATAATTGCATCGTGTAACCGGTAGATTCTCCGCGAGCTACTTAAATAATCGAGTAGGCGGCGACCCTGACAGATATTACAAGATGCTAATAATACTAGTATTCCTGTCGGGTCATAATATTTAAACCGGTCCAGGTATATAAATGTGACGTTTTGTTTCATACAATTAGCAAATATCGTTCTACGTACGCGGCTCTTCGAAATTACGTCATCATCAAAGCTTAAAATGGTAAATCGATAACATCATGAGCTGGACAGTGCATTAGGTTGCGCGGTATTCGAGTTACCACGGCAACCACCCATCACGCAGTGTCCAGACCTAACCCGCGTATGTGTGCAGATCGTTCGAGTCACGATCGACGGAGGGATCGATAAAGACGCACAAATTTACTGTTCGCACGACAACTTTCGATGTAAATTTTATCGAAAGTACAGTACAATTGCGCGTCTTTATCAACCCACCATGAATTCGAGCGACCTGCAAATATGCGTAAACTCGCGTAGCAAGAGCGAAAACGTGCAGCGCATGCTAAACTCCGATTTAAACATAATATAAAACCACATATATCTCCCTCCCGGCCTAAATAGAGGTATATATACGGTATATGTTTTGTCATGACATGAGTTTATCTTTATAAGTATGCCGCAGGTTACGTGCGCGCACGGAAAATTGGCAATTTTAAATCACTAACTTATCTTTTTAAGCTATGATAATGATATCACTATAACACAGGCTAACCTAACTTTGTGGAGCTCTCTGGCAAGTCATTACCGTATGTCATGCCGCTTGCTCTATTCCGTAAAACGATTACTTAATCACATGATATGTACATTCAGGTATGACAATATACTACATAATGCGCTCAGAGAACGCAGCTAAACGACCTCAAATTGATTTAAAGACCCTGAAATTAGTCTGAAATTACTATCGGAGGATAAAAAACATGAGTAATGGACCGGGCTAGACCGTGACGAGATGGACGCTTATTTTAACGGATTCAGTTCATAATCCGAGCTAAACGGCCATTTAGACATTAAGTAGTCTAAACTTATATTAGTCCAGTTTTTAAACGGCAGTGAGCAAAGCAATTTCCACTAACATCACTATACTCAGCGCAAAATAAGTAATGAAGGTCATGAACCTAAGATTATGAAATCATCTGCACCTCATCTGCACCTCATATCATTTTTGAAAAATTTTTTATAGAAATTCAGAGAGATTTTGCACTTACCGTACACAGACAATGGTACGTCTTCTTCTCCCCCTCCTCCTCTTTTCCTCGCCTGAAACCCCTCTCAAACAGTGACTTAATGAAGTAGACGATCCTACACCAGAATCTTGTGCAGGAACACCCTGCTGTTCTATTAGAGTCGTCATTCTCACAGAAACGGGAGCAGGAGCAACAGAACCCTTCCCTGCTACTGCTCCTCATCTCATCCTCTTCCTCTTCTTCCCCTTCCTCTTCCTCTTCCTCCAGAGGTTCTCCTGTGTCTTCTCCGTCTTCATCACGGAGCATTTCCTCATCTGAAGAGTCCTCATAATCGCTTTCCTCCTCCCAGCCCATCACCAGTAATTGATATGAACGATAATTGGGCCTTTAATCTGGGTCTGAAATGGGCACGTCTTCTTCTGCACGGAAGGGTGAGTGGATGCAATTTCTCTGGCTTAGCAGAGGTAGAGCACTAAATTCTTTCACGCTATATCGGTTCGATTTATTCCCTAATCCTTCAGGAAATTTAAACTCTTTTTGAGATGTCTTAAAAAAGTTATTAAACTCCTACAACTGCAGTCAAAAGTCTGTCTAGGTTCTCCGACGCTGCGACTCCGCGATCGCTTCCGACTACCGTGACTGAATTATTGAATTATATCCTAGAAAGCTTATCATCAATGGTTCGTCTTGAGCCTCATGTCCTTACAACACCTGTGACATTACAGGATATAGAATTTCGTTAGGGGAATCGACTGGAAAATACAATTAATATGCTAGTAAAAATGGAAGTTAAAATTTGGAATAACAAAACGACAAAACAAAAAACAAAGGAAACGTTGGAAAACCACCATTCGTGATTTTCTATCCAGAACACAAATCACCCGGAAAACAAGAAATCACACTGGATCCAGAGAAAAAATCTACAGCAGCTAAGGCTTTTTAAGGTCAAGTCACACAGAAACCGTGTGTGAAATGCGATAGGCACATTAGTGATAGCACTTCTGCACTCTGCACTCGTGTATACGTGGTAGCATTGGTAGGTTCGCAGATCAATATGAACTGCTACTGAACAAAGTGTGTACAAATTAATACAACAATAAAGAGAGAAGGTTAGAGTTCAACTATTGAAAGGACCGACCAGGGAGGGGCAAATTCCGACTTCAAGGCCCTTAATTATAATGATGCCACCAATTCTAGGTGTGCTGAGTACATTGCTGATGAATGGAAGCAATTATTATTAAGCACGAACACATCAAACCGGATGAAGCACAATAAAACAATAAGTTAGAATTATTTGATTAAATAGTAAGAATTATAGCGAGACGATTTTATTCTTAAGACCATCCCCAAATAGCTGGCAATGGTAAGCATAACAGAACCAATGTAACTCTTCCATACCAATATAGCACATCACTTACAACAAGGGGCTAAATTTATGGTATAAAAGGCTCCTAATTAATAATTTATTAATTTGCAACTAAATAAGAGATGGCTCCATTCTGGGCATTCAAACATTCTAAACTGACTGTTCTTAGATGAGGTAAATAATTGTCAGCTTGGCTCCTAATCAACGTTTAACAATTAAGCTAGCGGTGCAGGGTGCGTTACAAGTGCAGAGATAATTAGAATTATGAACAATAGTAAACCACTTTTTAGCTTGAAATGCTATTGCGTCATTTTTGTTCTTGAGACATAGTCAGAGAATTGTCGAAGAGCAAAAGAAAACAAGGTTTCTGCAATGAAACAAGAATAGAAGAATCTTCCTAATTCAAAAGAGATGATATTAGGTAGAAATGAATTGGAAATTGGAAGGACTCTCATTTCTTTCATGGCAATAATGAACCTAAATCCACCGACTACCAACAAGGCAACACAGCAATTCGTATTGTAGAATCTTGCTTAAACATGCTAAATTAGACGCACTAAACCAATGACATGTTGTGCCACACTAAAACTTGACATAACATGCTGTCATGACTTTGATTCAGACCTAAAATTCAGATAAAAAGTTCCAACCTACTTCAGAGCCCAGAAGGCTAACTAAAAGCTTCAAATTTCGGAATGATATAGTCTATTACATACCCACTCTATATTAACTTGGCACACACACGCACAACAACAAGTTTACACAAACTAAGAGGAAGATTCTTTTGTGTTGACTGCTTTCTGCTCTACACAAACAACATACACAGACAGCGTGGGGTACAGAGGCAATACCGATGAGGGCGTAGACCCCTTCTTAACCGGGAAATAGGCGGTTCAATGTGATCAACTTACTACATCGTGCTATGATAGTGACGTCATCTTTACCGCCTACTCGCCCAGCGCGCGTAGCATTGGATGACTCCGAATAATAGACGTTGAGATTGCTGTTAATAACATGGTATGAAATGGCACATAAATTTTCTTAAACCGCATAGTTTATTTCGTGCGCGCGCGACCAACTACACGAACTACCACCATAAAGCTTGCGCAATTTTGTACACGTTGTGCACAATGTTTAGTAGTACTAAACTTTGTGCAAAACATGTACAGCATTGCGCAAGCTTTTATCATCATAGCAATATAATATGTTTTTGAACATTAATTGGCGTTCAAATCTCCAGATTGCAAGTCATTTCTATCAGTTATATTCGATGAAAAAAAGTGTCCAGCTGTTGCACCAGCCTGCAGACATCAATTAATGATAATGATATTCAGTGATCTAATAAACCATCAATAAAGATAATATTATTACTATGTTTTTGACAATGGAAGTTAAAGACTCGCTAATTTTGGGAGACTTTTGTTCAACATATTCTTTTGTTCAAAATTTACCAATTATATATTTACTTTTGAAATTCTCCCAGAGCTGCAAGACCTGGCTATATAGTCAAAGGGAAATATATCTTACTGTCTATAATAAAGTTGTTTGTGGCAATTTGTTTAATTCATAGGCAGTATGGTATTGTTTAGGGAATGCCCGGCACGGGATTCATTATTTGATAACGAACATTATTCCTCCTGGTGGCGAGACTTCTGGTGCCAATATAATACAATCGAGCACACCCCAACTATACGTGGAATAAGTCCTTTTATAGAATTACTGGCCTACTGGCAATTCATCAAAATTAGGGGGTTCGATTGATTTCAGAAGATGGCAATAATCGGGACCAACCGGTTAATTCATTACCAGTAACATTGGCTTGAGAAAGTTGCAAAAATTTGATAATCCTTCCATCGACAACTTCTTGATTGAAGCAACAACTTTTGGCGGGATTTGAGACTTTGAGAGTTACTTTTGTAAACTCCCGAATCTTTTTATCCAAAAATTTTGATTTCCTAAATTATACTTCCCCCAAAGCCTCCTCGTATTTGAACATAAAAAGAAAATTTTGAATCTTAAATAACAGTTAAATCTTTGAATCATCGATTCTAAATTTTTCATCTTCCGGTGTACACTTGGATTCTAATTTGAAGCCGAGCAAAGCTCTATTTCTTTTTAGATTTTACAAAGTCAAAATTTTTTGAGGATCAAAGAAATTCGGCAAATTGATTTAGATTTGACCGTCTTGTAATATTATGGTCACCTGCACCGGACTCTAGCTTCGGACATCGGACTTTGAACAAGGGTGTGTCGGGCCATTAAGCAAATTCATGTTATAACTTTGGTTATGATTTCGACTTACAAATCAAGTACAGTAAATATGACTTTCAGAGTAATTTAAAGCTTCTGCATTATTCAAGCATTTTGCTGGTACGTTGTAGAAATGGAACCAAAATTGGCCTTACAATAATAGAATATTTCTTTGTAATGAAATAAAGAAATAACTACATCTCAAATAAACCGTATATTATTGCGAGTTTTTTCTCTGATTCCTGTATAGAAAGAAATAAAATAAATACATACTATGCGTCTTTATAAAACTTTTCGCACGTTTCACATATGGCCTGAGTACCCCCCGAGAGAAAGCCCCATTAAACGCCGCGCACGAGAAATAGGCAGTTCATCGTCACAAACTCACTACATCATGATATGATAATGACGTCATCCTACCCGCCTATTTCTCGTGCCCGGGGTTTAATTAACACACGAACACAGCAAGTGGGGACACAGGTCACGCACAGAGCAAGAGATCAGCTGCCGTGACGTCATCAGTATAGGGTTTACAATAGCAAAATACGACGTTAACCGGGTATTTTCTACGCTCAGTAGAGAAACGAAACAGTTCACAACTACAATTAATCAAGAGAAAGCGTGGAGGGTTCTATACAAAGATGAATGGATGTAACCGAGTACACAACATTAAAGGCAGTGGGTACATAGCGCCAAAGACAAAGGTTTAACGGTTACCCAAGCACTATTCGGTAACCCTAGGTGTCCCAATGCACTAACAATATCATCACATACGAGATGGAACATAAACATAAACGAAAGATTGACAGTCTTAGATAAGCAATATGAACACTCCCTGATGATGAAATAATTGCAAACTGATTGGTAGTTGATTGCACTGATTGGGAATCACCTTGATGGATATTTTGACTGGATATTTGCCCGAAATCCCAGAAATTCCATTTGGATTTCAGTAGGGATTTAATGCGGCTATTCGTGGAAAAATTTGACCAAAAGGAACAAGGGTGAAAGTGTCCTTTCAGAAAATACCTCTAAAAAGTACACAGAATGTCAGTCGGCTGTGTGTATACTATACTATCAGCTTATGAATATATTTCAACACAATACGTGGGGATCTGTGTACTCAGAGCAATGAGCTGCTGGAGGCGGGTAAACTAGCGTCATCAACACAGATTAGTGATCACAGCTCGAGTTTTTTTTTTTTTTATTGGAATATAGTGATGAATCTGAAGGCCATGAATGCAGGTATTTTCAGTGAGGATGGATTCACAGACTCACATACAGAAAACAGAGCAGAATTGAGCAGAGCCATGTCAGAAAATGGATAAGTGGAAACTGATCATAAGCTGGACTTATCGGATTGTGCAAGTTGAGCAGTCTTGAAGTTCTAGTGGACCCCAGTGATCATGGTTGTTGGTTACCTTTTTGATAGGCTAATTCAGATAACGGTAATTGAACCGACCAATTAATGCCATGCCGACCATGAAAGTCTAGAATGTAGCAACCAACGCAGATAAAAATAGCGTACAGTAATAAAAATATAAACACGAACCATTCAAAAAACAACGAACTTTATTTCGAATTTAAGTGTGATGAACGCGAGGAGGTCCCCTAATTCCATGTATACCACGGCGTGGGGAACAAACATTTTGTAAGCTGCACCTGTTGGTATATTACTTTATGTTATATAATTATAGTTGTAATGGACTAATGGAGCTGAGGAGAGTCCATCTGGGTATGCCCTGGGTATTTACGTCATAAATTTAATGTTTAATATCATGATGGTGATGTTATACAGGAGTGATATTATTCTCAAGTAGCGCTCAATGTGTATACAGAAAACAATACAGTTGACACCTAAACAATGGACCAATATTCATCCTTAGTACTGTAATAATAACAGCAAGTGTTTATTGTTGCGCAGGATGTCAAAACTTTTGACAGTCGTGATTTTGGCGACATTTGGAGATGTTCTGTCTTCTACGTTGAGAAGACAATACCAGTAGAACTTACTATAGACAACAGGACACCTGGATGGTTTAATTCACCATCTGTGTAAGTTTGATCCAAAAGTTGAAGGTAAGATCACAAACTGGTGTCTGGTCTCAGAGTAAATTCATACCAGTTTGAACTGGTGTGAACTGAACGGGTGTCAATGTGAAATGGTGTCGATATCTGGATATGAACTGGTGTCAATATGAACTGGTGTCAATGTGAACTGGTGTCAATGTGAACTGGTGTCAATGTGAACTGGTGTCGATGTTAACTGGTGTCAATGATACCTTGTGTCAATGAGAACTGGTATCACTGTGAAGTGTGAACTGGTGTCAATGTGAACTGGTGCCAATGTGAAATGGTGTCAGTATGAACTGGTGTCAATGTGAACTGGTGTCAATGTGAACTGGTGTCAATGTGAACTGGTGTCAATGTGAACTGGTGTCAATGTGAACTGGTGTCAATGTGAACTGGTGTCAATGTGAACTGGTGTCAATGTGGACTGGTGTCAATATGAACTGGTGTCAGTGGGGAACTGGTGTCAATGTGAAATGGTGTCAATATAAACTGTTGTCAATGTGAACTGGTGTCAATATGAACTGGTGTCAATGTGAAATGGTGTCAATATGAACTGGTGTCAATGTGAACTGGTGTCAATATGAACTGGTGTCAATGTGAACTGGTGTCAATGTGAACTGGTGTCAATGTGAACTGGTGCCATATCAAACTCACCCAGTGATTGTTGTTATCCACTCTATCTTTACTACAAGATGTCCTCCTCGAGTAACACTGATCGTATCCCGGATAGCAGATCATATCACACGTACTGGTAGGAGAACACGGACCTGATTCTCTTCGGAAAGGATCCGAATCTTTCTCACGAGGATCCAATTCCTCCTTCCACTGGGGCACGATTCTCTTCTTCCAATGTTACTGTAAGGATCAGATTCTTGTCTGTTGTAGCTGAATTGGTAATCTGAGTCTCTTCTAGAATGATTTCTGTAGGTGACAGAATTACCAGATTCCGGTGCGTTGTAACAGTTGTACGAGTCGTGATAAGATTTACTCCTACTGAGTTTCCTACGATCTATACTATCATCAGTTCTCATAGTGATTCAACAGCTGAGACACAGGGTATTTCAGGTACATAACCCGAGGACGAAGCTATTTCAAGAAAATGGGAGTTAGCAAAATGGGAGTGGTTGAAATATATGTTAGACATGTAGTTACATGGTATACAGGCTAGAAAGTTATTTTCAGCAATTATAAAATTCAACGGAAAGAGCAAATTTTTATGAAACGATCGGAGAGAAAATCATGTAGAATTTCAATACTTCAAGAATCAGAATGTTTATAATAACATCGAGTTCGAACTAACAACGAGATTAAACGTATGTGAAGCTCTAATGGAGGTACACGCCCCAAATTTGGTATCATTTCCACCCAATGATCGATGAAAATATTCTTCAACAGGAAGTTCTCCGAATTATTACAGATCTAACATATGGACAATTAGTACAAGCCAATCTTATGCTGACTATTGTCGACGTAATATTATGGCTTTGCCCATCTCGCATTGTGATTTAACCAACCAGGACCCAGGATTTGTAGGATACTTTGCGCTGATTCGTCGCACAATGGGAAACTCTGGTTAAACACCTTCGCTTACAAATGAGAACACAATCCGAGCGACTACCATTGCTACTGAGGGAGCCATGATAATGGCTTATTACAATTAGGGCCCGCAAATCGCACCCCATCATCTTCACAAATATGCAACACTTTAAACGAAGTTTCAGAAAATATACGATCGTTGCGGCATCAATTCAACACTCTAAACCCTGATAATTACGTCACCATCATACGCCTCTACAACTAGTACGTGACCGATATCATAAACGACGGAAGAAGGCGGAAGGTCCAAGATTCACGGAGGATCTTCACACCGATATGGCAAAGGGAATTCCGAGTGAGTGTGTGTGGGGGGAGTACAATAATACACTGAACACACTCTCCCCAGCAAATATAATGACAGGAGCATGTATAATTCAGAAGCTCTGTGCTCTCTCCCTCCCCCAGTGACAGTGCTTATAATCTCTCATATGACATCCACTACCAGGGGGAGGGGAGAGAGGGAGTGGAAGGAAGAAGGGAGGGGAGACAGTTATGAGGGAGTGGTAAACGGGGAGGGGGAGAGAGGGAGTGGAAGGCGGAAGCAGGGAGTGGGAGACAGCTCACTGAAGGAAGGTTATGATGAGCGCTGACCCGCCGACTTTAGTTTCAGACGGATTAAGTAAACCAGTCCCAGACCAGTCATTTTGATGAGCGCTAGTCCCCATGCTTGTTTCAGACGGCTGTCCTAGACCCTTCTTCCACTTCGAGTGGTCGGGGTACATCCGTGGTCAGGATAGGTTGGTGAATCAGAGTAGAAATGAGAGAGGGAGGGTGGGGTGAAGTGAGAGAAGATTAGTGAATAGGAGTGATCAAGGAGTGGCCCACATCCAGAAACACGCGAGTCCGTGAGTCTGACTCGGAGGAAATTGATTTTGAGAGGAAATTTTTGGTGGTTTGAGAGGAATTTTTTGTATGAAAATGTCAATTTTAGATTCTGACGGCAGAGGAAATGTTCATATTTTTAAGTCAAGTCTCACAAATATGTATCATTCATGAGCAAAAGGAATATGATGTGATTCTAAATTGAATTTAAAGGCAGATTTCGTATTAATATGCAAAAATTTTCGCCTGCGGCGGGCTGTTGTGATCAAAATTGGTCTTAGACACAGCCACAGGACATGTGAATTGTGAAGTACATCAAAAATTTTCGTGTGCCGCGGACTGTTGTTAAATCGAATTATCAATACCAAATTGACTTTACATTAGAGGCAGATTCAGATACAAAAAAACCCAAAAAAATTTCGCCTGCGGCGGGCTGTTGTGATCAAATTATGTTATTCAATTAATCAAGACACAGCCACCTGCCATGGATGTATTGCAACTAAAATTTTCCTTTTGCAACGGGTTATTCCAATCAAATTGTTCATTACCAAATTGACTTAAGAGGCAGATTCAGATGCAAAAAACCCTAAAAATTTTCGCCTGCGGCGGGCTGTTGTGATCAAATTATGTTATTCAATTAATCAAGACACAGCCACTTGCCACGGATGTATAGCAATTAAAATTTTCGCTTGCAACGGGTTATTCCAATCAAATTGTTCATTACCAAATTGACTTAAGAGGCAGATTCAGATGGAAAAAACCCAAAAATTTTCGCCTGCGGCGGGCAGCTGTGATCAATTTGTGTCAATGAATTGGTTTCAGACCCAGCCACAGATGTGAAACTTGAAAAAATTTTCGCCTTTGGCGGACTATTGTTGGCAAATAATTGATAGTACCAAATTGACTTTAGAGGCAGATTCAGATGCAAAAATTCCTGAAAATTTTCGCCTGCGGCGGGCTGTTATAATCAAATTAAACAGATTCCTGCAAATATGAATGCAAAACACCAAAAATTTTCGCCTGCGGCGGGCTGTTTTGATTCATTATCATACTAAATTGGTCCTAGACATAGTTTTCGATGTGAAACTTTAAAAATTTTCGCCTGCGGCGCTCAGAAAGATCAGTAAGGACTAAAAAATAGAATTACAAATGAACAATATTGTCGTGTTATCGTTCCATGTATTTATTTGTGGTTTTTTTTGCGAGCGAAGCGAGCAGGTCACAGAAATCATAAAAAATGGGTCTCAGAGGAAATTCAAAATTTTCTGGATGTGGGAGGAGTGGTCAGTGGATGATCTAGTAAAACGGGATGAGAGAATTAGAGAGAGTGAAGATAATAGTCTGGATCTGAAACTGATCTAGGGAGAGGAGGAACTGAACGGAGCTGATAGAAGGTAATGTAGTGTCGAGACAGTGACAGTGCAAAAGAAAGGTATTCCTGCATTGAATACCACACTCTCAGGTCACGGAAACACAGAAGAGGTTTCGAAGTTGGGACACGTCACAAAACCTATAATTACTGCTACAGCAGCTTCCATGCACTTTCCGCTTAGGGTGAGGGTGACGTCATTATCAGGGCTTAATAAAGTGAACTGATGACATCACAACCCCCATATAGTTCACACAATCACAGGAGATCTTTACCAGCATCTCCTTTGGAGCTCTGATGTTTAATAGACATGGCTTGGAGAAGGCATATCATAATCATCAGATTCACAGAAAAATCCTTGAGAGAGCTCTTTAAAATGATAAATATTTTAGAGGATACTTAAAAATACAGTACGATAAATACATTAATAATTATGCAATAATTATCACAATACCAACACGGCAGCAGGAATTCTCATCAGCTCAACAACTGCAGCTCTCTTCGAGCTATAGCTCAGTAGTAGCACAGTAGGGTAGGGGGATCTTCTGTACAATTATAAATCATGAAATTGATGGTAGTGTAGCGGAACTGAGTGTACTTCAAATCCGCAGAAATGGCCATTTCATCGTCACCAACTGGTTATTTAAAGCTATGATCATGATGTCATGGCAAGCTGAGTTCAAATCACGCGCCTGCTCTAATCTTAGAGCTTTGTTGTATGGGATACAGTAATTGTCTGTAAGTATAGGGAATCTCGGCTATAAGCTTGCAGCGTAGCTTGTATTATATACCTTATCAGTAACACGTTGCTCACGAATGGAATATGGTGAGGGTGACGTCATTATCATGGTTCAAAGTGGTGAACTAAAGAGGTTTAAATACCCATTTTTATGAGGAGCCTCTGATCAGCTGTAGTACGGTAGTGCCGTTATCGCATTAGGTACTAAGTAAACTAAGTGGGATTCTAATCTCTTAGCTATAGTGTCTTACAAATTACAGGGATGGTTAGTAGTCAAGCAGATAATGATTGCAGTTCTGTATTTTCGCTATGTCTAATTTCTACAGACGATATAATATCATGTCGCCAGACATCTTGCGTTGGCGTAGGTCTCATTACCATTTTCAATTTTCATTGTTCATCATTCGGTGTAATACAACCAGGTCAAAATGAGAACTAAACGAAATAACGATGAAACAAAGGTGCCCTCCGATGATTGAGGCACATGAGTGCTATACATTTTGATATATAAATCGCCATTGGTATAGTTTGTACCAAAGGCTTTTTTCTAGTTTTTACAGCGCGCAATCAGATGATTGGTCTTCCAAGTTGTCGAATTAATTAATCATTTAATGGCGGGAACATTCTAGAACACCGATTAAAACGGCTCCCCCTTGCTTCCAATTCATCACCGAATTGTCACCGGGTAAAAGCTGTTTTTAGGGATTTTTTCAACAACGCGTTAACACTGACGCTATACCGCCTATTTTTCACACGCGACCATTCAAAACACGTCATGATATAAACTCCACCTACCGTGAAGGTGATGGACACGTCTCTGTTGCAGTATCGCCGAGGTTTGTACCGTGTTTCGTATCTCTGTGTGGTGTAGGAGGAGGATCGTTTCTTCTTATCGTCCGGGGAGGAGGGGAACCGCTCCACCTGGCTCTCTGACCAGAACCTGGGGAGGTTCTAAAACTGGGGGAGGTTCTAAAACTGGGGGGGGGGAGGTTCTAAAACTGGGGGGGGAGCGCTCCACCTGGCTCTCCGACCAGAACCTGGGGAGAGGAAGTTATAAATCTGGGGGGGGGGGGAGGTTCTCAATCTGGGGGGGACCGCTCCACCTGGCTCTCTGACCAGAACCTGGAGAGGATAACTTCTAAATCTTAGGGGGGGGGGGAGTTCTCCATCTGGGGGGGGGGACCGCTCCACCTGGCTCTCCGACCAGAACCTGGGGAGGGGAAGTTATGAATCTGGGGGAGGTTCTCAATCTGGGGGGGGGGAGGTTCTCCAATCTGGGGGGGGGGAATCGCTCCACCTGGCTCTCTGACCAGAACCTGGAGAGGATAACTTCTAAATCTTAGGGGGGGGGAGTTCTCAATCTGGGGGACTGCTCCACCTGGCTCTCTGACCAGGGCTTCTAAATCTTAGGGGGGGGGGGAGTTCTCCATCTGGGGGAACCGCTCCACCTGGCTCTCTGACCAGAACCTGGGAGAGGGAAGTTTCAAATCTTAGGGGGGGGGGGAGTTCTCCATCTGGGGGGGACCGCTCCACTTGGCTCTCCGACCAGAACCTGGGGAGGGAAGTTATAAATCTGAGGAGGGGGGGGGGGAGTTCTAAATCTGGGGGGGGTTCTCAATCTGGGGGGACCGCTCCACCTGGCTCTCTGACCAGAACCTGGAGAGGATAACTTCTAAATCTTAGGGGGGGAGTTCTCAATCTGGGGGGACCGCTCCACCTGGCTCTCTGACCAGAACCTGGGGAGGGATAACTACAAATCTTAGGGGGGTTCTAAATCGGAGAGGGGGACCGCTCCACCTGACTCTCTGACCAGAACCTGGGGAGGATAACTATCGGGGAAAGGGGGGAAAAACTAAAGGGGGGGGGAGTTCTCCATGGGGGGAACCTGGGGACCTGGCTATATCTGGGGAGAAATATGGGGGAGGAAGTTATGAATCTGGGAGGAGTCATAAATTAAGTTCTTATAAGTTCATAATTATGCAATTCGTTGTCATGGTGTCAACCGTAGACCATATTTAAATACCAATATTGACAATCAATCGTTTTAGCAGCAGTTTAATAAAAGATGTCTATCGTCAGATTAGCTGAATTAAAGCTGTTTAAGGATTGGCTAAAGAAGGGCATGTCTCTCTGATGAGCGAATACCATTACCAAACGACCGGTTAATCCTAACCTGGGTTCGCTAAAACGCCAGTTAACGGGCTAAATGATAACCGGGTCGAGAACAGACAGGCAGCGAGAGGGGGGCAGGTTCAGAGTAGAATCTCTGTGGCATCTGGAGGGGAACATCACCTGGTGACAAGTAGGGGGAGTCACCCGACCCTCCTCCCCCTCCTCCACTAGTCGAAGTGGTGCCACTCCCATACCCGCTGCTGGTGGCACTCAGATACCCGCTGCTGGTGCCACTTCCATAGCCACTGCTGGTGGGTGTGGTGATGCCCAGGTAGCCACTGCTTCCACTGCTGGAAGTGCCGGTGGCACTGGGTGGCGCGGAGTGGGGGGTGGGTGTGACGGGTTCAGCCAGCCTGCTTCCTGGGTCCGGGAACTTGAAGTACCGGGATGTAGTCAAGCTGAAGGGTGGAGTAGTCAAGATGAGGGGTGGAGTAGTCAAGCTGATGGATGACTTAGTGGTAGATGGGAGGAAATTAACATGAACTTTTTAGAGATTTAAAATATGAATAAACGGAGCGGAGTGCAGCATCTGAGAGGCCGGGGAAAAAGGTTGGAGACAGAGATTGAGTAAAGAAACGGAAGAGGCATGAAATTAAAATGAAACATTTAGATGAAATTAAAATGAAAGCATTCAACTTTCAGAGAACTTGAATTTACGAAAATTTCACATATAACGGATTGTGTTAAAAGTATGCCAGAGATTGTCCAGATAGCTAAGTAGTAAGTATCTAATGACTCAAAATTAACAAAATCTGCAGAGGCTTGCAGCAGTTAAAACTTTGTAATAAACTATCTGCAAGACTTGAAGAGAAGATTTGCACAGATTTTAATTGTCAAATCGAGACAAATTGGACCAAAATCTGCAGGATGCATAATTTTGAGATATGAATTTTGAAACAACTTACCCAAGAGCGCATATCTGACGTTCCAAACCTTCCAACCTTCGCTTCTGAATATTGTTCGCTTCTTCGTTCCTGTGGCAAATAAGAGTCAATAAAATACTAGACGAAATGAAACAAAACAAAAATTTGCGGATCGATGTCATTAATTTATCCACATAAACAGTGATAATGATGTGGCCCTGCATGTTTTATCATTCGTACCCAGACTAAAAGATTATGAAATTGAGAGTTCGAGACCCTAGAGTTTAAAATATAAACATCTATTTAGTTTCAAATAGACGGCATGAGAATTATGCTGGTTTCGAAGTGTGAGATCAATTTAAAGAGATTAAACTGCTATTTTCTTTAAAATTGAAAAGTGATACCTTGCCAAGAAGGAACATTCATGGTAAGGCCGTTATTTCTCAGTAATTTCGTTAGAAGATCTGAGAAAGACCGTTCACAAATATTCAGAAGATCAGAAGTATTCCCAAGCCTATTATCCATTTTGGAATATTTTTTAAAGATCGCTGAATTTATGAAAATGCAGAGTGGTCATATGCCGATGGGAAAATATAGCTTAGCGGATGATATGTCATGATTCATGCTGATTGCTGACTTAGATCAGTTCAACCTAGGAAGCTAGGATAAGTGAGTCTTCACAGTTCCCCCAATTAGGCAATCAGCCTCCAGCTGTAGTTTAATTGCTCAATAACTGGCTTCTTGCTGGCAAATGAGAGCTCTTCCGGCTAATACCTTGGGTTCAACACTTCATCCACCTTGAAATGATACCACCGAAGCTTCGGCCATAATTTAGAATTCAGCTAATCATTTACTTGGGTCGTTTTACGTCTTCCTTGAAATGATACTCACTTTTTAAGAAGGTTCCGTAGAGTGGATATTTCAGTTTGGAGGGACTGGGAGTGGAGCTTGCTTTCCCTGATCTGCTCACGGAGCCGAGTGTTGTCTTCCCGCAACAAACACACCTCCTAAGAGGAGAGAATTTGAATCTAATATCTATTTATGTTTTTAAAGTTTGTATTATTTTTAGTAATTCTTTGATTTCCTTGATCTGATATGAAGTGGAAATATCGCAACGCCAATTATTATAACAATCGTCCATCAATAGCTTCTGACTTTTCGAGCTGTGCAAATGCAACAGCCTCGACTTCGCCTCGAAGGCATTTGCACAGCTCTCATGGTGAGGAAGTATAAATTAATTTTACTAGGATATCAAGAAAGTCTGCAACACTTTAAAGAAATAAAAGGGATAAATAATATCAATCAATGATTGGCATGGAATGATCGTATAGGCCTACATTTAGTTTTAGGAAATTTGGAAAAAATGGTGGGTAGAGAGCCAAAGTGAGATCATCATGATAATTTCAAGAATGATATGTCAGAACTTCGGAATGGATTTTAAATCAATCTTGATGAATTGAGATAAAATAAATTGAGATAAAAGGGCAAATTGTTACCTTCTTCTGATAGGCGAGCACGGGATAGCTCTCTGTTGAGTACTTCGCCTGATAAATTGAAAGAAGTTAAGGTGTGAAGAATGGATGATGAGGGTGACATCATTTTAATAAGAATATTCGAATACTTCCTTACTTTCTTTCAAAATTCTAAGCCAAGTTATTTAATTTACTGACAATGAAGATTAGAAATAGAATATACCCAATGAGAGAGACTTACGGTTATGTAGAACAATATTCTAAGCCAAGTTATTTAATTTATTGACAATGGAGGTTTGAAAGAGAATAATTTTCTCTTTCAAACCAACCTCCATTGTCAATAAATTAAATAACTTGGCTTAGAATATTGTTCTATATAACCGTATAGCCCGATGCGTGACTTACGGTTATATATAACAATTGACGAAATTTCAAGTTTTACAGCTTATTAAAATGGTTCATTTTGAAATTTGAATACTATGCTTGAGCACCAAATTTGTACAAATCATCTTGACAATTGAAATCACAATAACAAACATTTATTGTCTCATCATTCAATACTGGACAGGAGACCACAATTCAAAAACAGTGAAATCATAATACCAAGACAGAACAGGACATAATATTATGATTTGAGAAGGGTATGATTACTTGACAAATGACTTCAGTCTTACTTTGTCAAAATATAATTTATTATTCATGAACCAATCAATCAATATTTATCAGCCTCTTATTTGTTAAAACTTGACGGTACGCAATATACTTCGACGCCACATAACAGCAGCGGCGTATTAGCTTACATGCAGCTTCCGTTTACCAATCAGCGCGCGAGTAAACCAATCAGCTTGCGAGTAAACCAATCAGCTTGCGAGTCAACCAATCAGCGCGCGAGTAAACCAATCAGCGCGGGAGTAAACCAATCAGCGCGCGAGTAAACCAATCAGCGCGCGAGTAAACTAATAAGCGCGCGAGATGACCGTCAACTCGTGAGCTGATTGGTCAATGCTAATGAGGTTTCGGAATCTACTGAGGCTAGGAAGCTAATGCGCCGCTGATAACAGTTACCGTGAGATGAGTCCTCTACTCTTCTCTGACATCTACCTATTTTGCTACAACACAGACACAAAAAAGCAAATAATAAAATAAATTTAAATAAAATTAAATAATTTTTCGGTGCAATGAAAAACTAAAGCACCCCTGACTTTTGACTTACCAGAACTGAGTTTTCTATGAACCGAAGAAACTTGTCACAATTGCAAACACACATGAAGCCGATAACGACTGATAACGACTGCTGATCGCTATGAAAAATTACAAGAGTTCGAAACAATGAAAAACCATATGCTGAGAAAAGAAATAGAAATTGACTACAAGACTTTGAGCGGAGCAATGTCTATCGCGAGTGAGAAGGAGTATATATATATATACGGCGCGTTGTCGTATAGAGCAGCTAGCTACTTATATATATCCCAAATCAATGGCTGTCACCTCGGTCAATGCGTGCGCGTGAACGTAAGAAATGCACGTTGTCATTTGAGAACCCAACTGACAAGCATCCGACACCTATGCTGTCTTTGTGTTGTAGTCCACTGAGAATAAAATTGTCACGTTAACGTAATCCAACTAGAACTTTCTTTAGGAAACGTACTTGGATCACTTTGGGTAAATTGAACCAGTTAGTAATAAACTGCGTTATTGAAAGTGATCCTTTGTGTTTATTCTATATCAATAATCCCAAATTTTAGATTGAAAATATCTAGACTGGTTGACCCTGTAATTAGAACTATTTCTTGGATGAACCAACACAAAATTTGAAAATTAATTTTTACCTTATCACTAGAATGAAATAAATTGTTTATTAAAATTTTAGTGTTTATAATATACAGTTAATCCCAAATTTTCGAATTGAAAATATTCACTAAGAATGACCGATGGATTGAATATACAATAATCGAAATAAAACTTATCATTATTGAACCAATTACAATATCGTTCGTTTTAGTTCTTAGTTTGACCATTGTCCATGGGGAATGAAATTTAGTTAGTTTGGGCATATTTTTTGAAAATTCTTGGGGAATATTCGTAGGATGAGTAATTTTCCTTCAAATTTTCCCTTCAAATTCAGTTATGGGTTGGCGATCAGGAACGCCTCAAAATTTTAAAGGATGATTTGAAAAAAATATCGGATCAGGAATAATCAAAAATAGAATATACAATAATCATGGATAGCGGCTTCATTCTTTTATTGAGTCAAGGGGGTTGAAAAAATGCCAGTGTTGCATCGGGTTCGGATCATGGATTTAAGGCAATAAAACTCGCGTCGGTTGAATATAAATACGGCGTCATTCATTATGGTGTCAATCATGCATAGCATAGCTTTTCTTTTATTGAGTCAAGGGGTTGAAAAATCAATCAATGGCAGCACTGTCTGTTATATTAGGGGCAATTTTCCCTTCACAGGTGGCGAAGTACTCGCGGGGGTTGAATAAAGGGTCGACACGGCGTCATTATTAGAGCTCATTATGGGACGTTAAAAGTTGGAGCCGCACAGTAAGCTATGCCCGTTAAATAGAACCACCATTCACCGATCGAAATAGCTCTTCATTCTTTAGCAAATTGAGTCAAGGGGGTTGAAAAATGCGCCTGTTTGGCTGAGAAAACTGTCTGTTATATTAGGGAGCCGTAACACAGGCAATGAACAATCGATAGCAGACAACACAATCACAGTAAAGACTCAAAGTTTGAGTGTAAAGACTCAAATATAACTAAATAACTTTAAAATCAAGAAAAGCACAAATAAACACAAAGAAAAGCAGTCAAGGATAAATCTAAAATGCCTATCAAGGACAGCAACAGGATGACTCCATTGTAGTTGACAAAAAGCATAAAGTTGTGATTCTCGAATAGGCTATGCCATGTTATCAATGTTTCATTAAGAAACATGAAGATTACTCCACACTCAACCGCCTAATGTTAACAGACGACCCGAGGTTGATGTAACTCGACAAATAGCACATCACGTATCCGTCGCTATATTTCATAAGATCTAAAGAGGCTCGCTATCGTGAACGAATTTCTTTGACGAAATCATTGTAGCCCACTAAGCTCCCCCTTGAAGAAAGTTCACTACCTTAAACGCTAAAATTTTACTGGAGTCTAAAATGCGGTGCGAAATGATCGGGAATCAATCAGTATAATACTGAGATACCATTTGGTTGGTCCATTAGCATTCAAGTCCAACGACTGAGATAAATATTAAATAAAGCATTGTCAAAGATGTGCGTGATTTATCTCAGTGTCAAATAGCTTAGCTATATATTTTGATCAAACTTGAAGTTTATAAATCTATTTTTAAAGTTTTATGAATCTATTTTATACCTCGATGTTAGGAACATTGTTGGCTGGAGAAATGTTGAGAGGTTCGCAGATGACAGGCTCGCGAGATACCGGTCGATTTAGTTGCTTCTCTTCTTTGCCCTCTTGATACTGAAAATGGTTATTAAAACATGTCTTATAATAAAATCACTATACCATGGTCTGTGGCGTTTAGTTTCAAGTTCAGCATTTTAAGAAATCGTTAAAACCAAAATGGCATCAAGAAGATACAACATTTTAGATTCAGCAGAAAAAATAAAGGATTCTTTAGGAAGCAGAAAGATTTAAAAAGAAGTGGTATTGATATGGGGAGACACAGAAAGTCAACATACCGAGGAAGTCATGTTTCACGCCTATATAATGTGACTCAGCTGTAGCTCTAGTATAACCCTTGCCATATTGATATATGGACAGCAAGGACGAGAATATAATAATTCGATGTATATTTATTATTTATGTTGGATGAACATATCTTAATATATCGCCACTGTTTCTCAAAGATCTGGCCGTGAAGAATCTCACGTTTTTGTACTACAAAATTACAAATGTATTTCTCAGAAAGGCAGATCCAATCTGAAGTAACTTTTAACTGCTATCATTACAGACATTGTGTGGTTGACAAAAACAGGTCCATATTATATCTTTTATTAATCTTGGTCAGAGAACAGATGGGTACAGAAAATTCCCCGAAAATAGCCCTTTTTCGCCGAAGAACGGATGCAGCTGCTTCTTTTTCGTCAATATTTCAATTAAAAGTTCAATACCATCATGACATCAATCTTTTATGCACCAGATAAGCATGAACGAAATTTTAACACATCTCGGCGGTATTATTAAGAAGTTTTTGTTCAAAAATGCAAATCATGCAACAGATCAAATCAATGTGTGACGAGAGAAATCAAAGAGTGATGAGCGAATGTTTGAGAGAATTTATCTACCAGACCAGCATCTGATAGGCTTACGAAGACTAGCACCAGACCGGAACCAAACCTACATTAAACAGGCACAAGACCTGCATTAGAGTGGCACAAAACCTGTATTAGTAAAGACCAGCGCTAGGCCAAAGTGGGGCACGGATCTATACCCAATTCATCTTCAATAGTCATTACCTGGACATTGCAAGGCTTCTTCTCGTGCAGGGACAAGTGGGCCAGCTTCATAACACTCATTTCTTCTTTTCCTGAAGGTAGCACAATTCCAACCATTAGTCACAAGGAAAGAAAGGAAGCTTCCTTTGGTCGAGGAAAATTCATTGTACAGGAAAATCACCATTTTTACCCAACCAAAGCTTAACAAACCGCAATTAGATATAATATAAATATCCCCCGTTATAAAGGTAGTTGGAATTTGCAAGTAATGGAAGCATTACCTTGAATGTAGGGAGAAAGCTTGGGTCCCAGGCTGCTAGGTGAGTTTCCCTCAGCTGACAGATCGTTCAGCGACCCACCGTAACATGGCAGGTATTGGAGGTGGTCTGCACCTCCCAGCGGGTCACTCATTGTCCAGTAGTGGGTCATGCCCTTCAGTGGTATGACCTAAAGTGGTATGTGGGTCATGCCCTTCAGTGGTATGACCTAAAGAGACGTAGTGGGTCATGCCCTTCAGTGGTATGACCTAAAGTGTTATGAGGGTCATGCACTTTAGTGGTATGCCTTACTGTGATATGTGGGTCATACATTTCCGTGGTATGACCTTTAGTGGTATGACCTTAAGTGGTATGTGGTTCACGCCCTTCAGTTATTCAGGGGTATAACTTAGTACACAAAGAATGACTTCATATTGGATAAGATAAAATCTAAAATGTAAGATAAGATCATCTGAATCTAAATTTTCAGCGGCAGACTAGTTGTCGCGAGATCTGAGAAGTGAGAATACTAATTGTTTAGATTCGATGTCAAACATGAGAACTGTGCGTCATGGGGCACAAATGTAAGTGATCATTCTCACTTCACCTCTGCATAATGATTTCATCATATCAATAATGCAACAGAAAACTCAAAAACTGATGCAATTCCGAAGAAAATCGCAAGGGATTGAAGCGATTTCGCTAGAAAATTAAAAAGACCTCTAACTATCTATTTCATATTTCATATGGTCAATTATTGATCCAAGGAAATATGTTAAGGCGGTAAAGAGAAAATTGGGTGGGACGATTTGCTCAGACATAGATGGTTCATTCTCAGCCAAAAGCTCTCGGAGTGCATTTCGACGATTCCTATATTAAATAAAGTAATGAATTTGAATGACTAACTATTATATATTGCTCGAGCACCTTACTTGAGTACATAATAGATGATTCACAGTAGACACAACTCCAAAAATAGCACAAGTACTACGATACCTTTCAATAGAAACGTATTAAATATTTATAGAATATAGAAAGTTCTAGGCCAATCAACAAATCGAAATCAAGATCCATTGCCTACGAACAATACAAAATGGAAATTCGAATGACGATATATCAAACATTATATATTATGTACACCGAAACGGCATACACTGAAAGACACGTCGAGGCTCACCACAATTTCGCGCATGATCAATATTGCAGTAAACATTCACAGATTCGCTGCCTATTGCCAAGTTTCACGACCCTTTGAATAAACGCACGTGTTGTATTCTAAATTGCAAAGTACTTTTGAATACCAAGTCCATATCATATAAGAAGATATATCTTCTTCTTGTACCAAGATATGTTGTGTACCACTTAGTACACTGTTTGGTACTGTGATCGATTTGACCAAATACCTTGGCGCGTGTAGGCGTAGCAAGGTATACTTGCGACGTCTCGCGTCAAGGCATATCCCGGTCGAGTAGGACAAAAGAATATATAAATGGAGCGCCGGTCAATTACTAACATGTCCGGCAGCTAGACTGAATCATGCTTTTCATGCCTATCTACTGGTGAGTAGTGGCATCTTTTATTAGCTTGTCGCAGAAATATGATGATTTTGTAGGTTGAATCATTTTACACTGCCTGCAAAACAGAGAACAAATATTGAGAATTGCGAAGTTGCCAAAATTTCAGTACTCTGCAACGAATTCATTCACGAAACGCGTGGTTTATTTTTTTTTTATATAATCTCAGACTATGCAAGTGGAATGTCAAGTCGTCTAGATGCTTAGCATCGAACAATGATTCACGATTTATAAAATTGAAACGAGCAGTTGCACTATTTCATATCAAAATTATGCCATTCTATTTCATTGTAACTTTGTAAGAGGTTCTAAACCAGTAAACTCCTGGTAAGGGTCACGAACGGCTATCGGACAGTCATGAACTGTGCTTTACTTTTATTTCCAGACTTCGCATGGATTTGGTGACGTTGCTGAGTACAACTGAAAGAACCACGGTTTAAGTCTATTGAAAGTTTAAAGAGTTGATCCCGTGAAATTAAACTGCTATCGACAATGACGCATCCCCATGACGACTATTGAGCATTCATACCACACTCGAAGTTCTATATTTAGAATGAACAATACTAGGCAAAAACGTCACGTTGAAATTTAAATGAATTTAATGCGAAGCATTTAATTGATAATAAACACTGAATCTAAAGAAGCATATGATGATTATCACATCTGTAAGTTCATTTCAATGAATGAGAGCGATTCACGCAGCTAAGCGTAATTAATTTTGAATAAAAAACAAGTAAGTCAGTTCACAACTTTTGCATAACGAAAAGTTGATCAGTAAATAACCTTTGAAAAACAAAAATTGGTCAGTAGAGAATCTGTCGCTACCAAAATTGTGGTAACTGAGATTAAAGACAGAATTTATCAAATTTCCGCACGCAGCAGAAATTTGCATTAGCTAGTTAATACTGCAATTTGTTGGCCCTATGCCACGTGACATTCAAATGGCAATGTCACGTGATAGGAGCAACCGCCTATGATGGTGCCGATACATATCACGTTGCGGCTAATATTTATGCTAGATATCCAAGCCGCAAGTGCTTCAGATACAGATAAAGTTAGATTAAATTGAAGCATGACTCAGAGGACTCAGAGGGAGACGCCGGTATTTAAACCCTGTCTGATCTGATTATCTTGGTATGCGAACTATAAAAGTATGAAATCCTACAAAATCTCAGAGTTATACTCGAAATCTCTAGCTGTCTAAGTTCCACACAGACATGGGAAATTTGCCAGTTTGCCATGCCCAATTTATTATCATTTCGAACTGTATCCTTTAAAGCCTATAGTCGACAGATTAGGAGCGCACTTCAAGATTCTACATGCAAGACTAAACCAGCTTCTTTCCCGCAAAATTTGAGGTCAAAGACTACGCCCGTTCATCACTCACACCCCATAATATTATGACACTGACAGAAAATAAATACTAAACCTTAACTCGTATTTAACACCAGCAGATTGCAAAACTTCAAGGTAATAAACTTGACAAATCCAGACCTATTATATTACGCATGGAAGTGCCGGACGAGCTGCAAGATTTAATTGAGATAAATCTTGCAGCTTGAGATATATACTCCCGAGCTTGTGGCAGCCTGCCATCCTATCATAGGCAGAGGAAATGGCGTTTTGTGAGAGATCGTAGTGATGAATCGATGAGAGCAAATCCTCTATTTTTCATTGGTGTTCTACAATAAGTGAATCGATTTTAAGCCTGTTAGAAAGTGGGAGTTAAATTGCAAATTGAGGCCCGGGGAAATGGTTCAAAAGATCATCAGACGCTTATTTAACCCAAAAATTATTCAACGCCATGTAAGTCGAATATTTCATCATAAAATTCGATATATTCTTACAATATAAGTTGGTTCACATTTAGCTAACGCTTCCGAGCGGCGCAGTTCCTCAGATGGTGACGTCAACGCGGTTCCCCATAATTTGGCATTTCAGATTTAATGGGGCCAGCTTCTGTGAAATGAGGAAATGATGTTATGTCGTTAAGGGGGACCAAAGTACTTACAATTAACATGAATTATTTGAGATTCTTTAGAAATGAAACATTGTTCGTCCTGTGTGTCTATGAAACACAGGACTATAGAGAGAGGGACTATAGAGGGACACTCGAATGCTCTCCTTATGATTTTATTTTGAATATTACGATTATTTTATAATTGTTTCAGCGGATATTATAAATATCCCTCCTACTTTGTAAGCTGTCTAACCAAAACAAAACGTCCTACGCAGTATCCACGTCGTCATTCGCAGGTTCGTTTTATAAAGCCATCTGCTGGACAAAGGTCTTTCGAGTTTCCTGCGACCGTAAGGATTTCATAATCACGACTTAAATTGATGTCAAATTTAAATTACAACATAGGGAGCAAGTGCAAAAACCTGCATCATGTCCTTTGTGAAGGCTATAAATCAGAAATATATAGTTCATCGACCGATAATAAAAGGTGCTACATTTTAATAAACTCCATACGAGCGATATTGTATGCATTACACACTGTTACTCAGAGCTCAAACATTCAACCTTTCCCTCTAACTCATACACTCTCACTCAATCAATCACCCTGTGATTGAGTGGGTGAGTGATCGAGTGGATGAGTGATTGATTGAGTGATTGATTGAGTGATTGATTGAGTGATTGATTGAGTGAATGAGTGGGTGGGTTGGATGAGTGGATGATTCTGTTTAGTGACTGGTGAGCTACTCTTTATTATCGATAGCGCATAACCTGTCCAACCAATCCCAAAGATCAGGGCGCGTGTGGCAGTCAACTCACGTGCTGATTGAACAAAGTCAAGACGATTTTGAAATACTATGGGTACTGATAACAGCTCATTGACTCCGAAATACTATCAGAATTCCAATATATAACTTCTGAATGGTATCCCTGAATCACGCTACCTACCACTATCAAGTAACTGTCTATATTATGATATCTCTCCCTCCCTCTCTCCGATCCCTCTGTGCATTTTATTACTTCTCACAGTAGATAGTAGATACATACCCCCAATATATATGTGCCTGTATGAGCAGTGAATCATTTGTCAGCAGCAACGGACGTTGCCCACAAGAAATACGGCAGTTAGATTTGATCGGTTACAACTTTAATAATCACCATGATGATGCCATTTTGTAACCGTATGTGGGGACCAGACCTGGGATCATACCTAAATTCTCATAAGAAAGGCGGCCGTTTGTTCGTCAGATCATATAAGAACTTTGACAATGAACGAAAGTAGACAGCAGCAGTTGATAGTTCAGAGATTTGATTCAACAATAATATTGAACTATTGTTATGAGCTATTGTCATGAGCTAGGAAGCAAGACGATCAAAAGGCATGCGGATTTTGTTCAACATTCAATGGTTCAACTTCGAATTTGAGAGAGTGATGAAATCATCAATATCGTACCATATAATACCAATAATGGCGAAAATAGTAAACCCTTAACAAATTCTAATTTTCTTCAATCATTGCTAATTAATCAATAAGCATGCATTAAAATTAAAGTCGCGCACATTGAGTCTCAATTTTTAGGCGCAAAGCAAGAAAGTAGCCTACCTGCTAAGAATTATTGAGCTATCGAAAACCAGAATCTTAGCTCATAAGAGGGCCAAAGACCATAATATGCTTGGATCATTGAATATTCCTCATGATTCACGAATCCACGTAATTCTACCAAGTTACACCATACAAATCTCAAGTATAATTACCTCAGCTGAGCATTACTTTAGCCTAGTAGCCTAGCATAATTGCATTTTGAAACAATGGCGTAGATTTTACATATAAGCTACATAAGAACATCGCATGTTCGATATATTGAGCAGCGATTTCCGGACAAATAACCTTAGTCCCATCTTTTGTACATAAATCCCGATTAGTAGATTTTACACAAAAACCAAGGTATGAGTTTTCCGTTTTTCCAAAAAGTTAGCAATTCTTTTGATCAAAAGATCAAAAACGAGAAAGATTTGGGAAGGGGTCAAAAATATCATAATAAGCAATGAATTTACTCGCAATAGATATTTATTCCTATTCCCCCATTATATTTTGAACCATATAAAATTTCTCCCCGACAATAACACAGCACCCCGGGAAATGTGCCCTAAACAATTCGTATAACGCAGCGAGTCACCCAAAGTATTCTCGAGTAATCCATAGCACACAAACCCCCAAATCGGTGGTTAGCATTGTTACGTCATCATGAGACACTAACATGGTACTTTGATGACAGGTAACTGTCTATTCTTCGTTAAATTGATTGCCCCCCCCTCGCTCACTGATCAACACATCGCTCAAATTGATTGCCCTGGTCTCCCCAAGTCGAGGTTATATATATAACAGCAACCATTTCTATATATCTATACCCCTCGCAAGAAAAACAGACGATTTGTCGACGTTAATGCACCACTTGGAACCATGATAACCACGTCATTGCTGGCTGACAATTAATCATTCGTGGATGTAATACATATGCTAGGACACAAATATAGTAAATATAATAAATTCATACAAAATATATAACATTGTTGGACGAAATGTTATTGTGACGCATACAAAATACGTACATACATACATACATACAATATACATAGTACATACATACATACATACATACATACATACATACATACATACATACATACATACATACATACATACATACATACATACATACATACATACATACATACATACATACATACATACATACATACATACATACATACATACATACATACATACATACTGTATACATACATACATACATAAATTCGAATGGCACTGAAAAAACACGAAACTGGTTCACCAACTTGATCACAATTTTGCCCATCTTGCGCACGTAAAGTCGACGATCGCCAAAAATTCTTATTGAGTTATTGCTCAGGGCACCTTGATAATATAGTGACGAAACGCCCATAGTTCTATCCATCTAATAAATTCGTACGTAACCTATCGGATCTCAGTATAATATCTGCATATTACTCGCAAAATATGAGCATGTTATACGAGTACGATATGTTCAATATAATATGGAGGGGGTACATAACATTTCATGAAGTTCCCTGAAATGAAGGGTCCGGTGATTAATGAGGACTTAATGCACGTGGGCCTGTAAATGGTTGGTATTATTGTCGGGGGTTGACTTAGCATTGAACTTAATACACCAAATCGAGATGCGTGGTTCGCACGAATAATGAAGAACGGGTTGGTGCTATTATCAGCACTGTAATATATATATCGTACCCACGGGTCCATTTTATATCAGCCAATCAACGCGTGATTTGACTGTTGACTGGCGTCAACTCACGCACTGATTGGTCAATTTTAAGCAACTGCCGTAAATAGCTGCCTTGCTGTTTCTTGTTCGCGTGTGAAACACACTAAAATACAGCAGTCTGCAGTACAAGTACACTTGAAATTTGAGTAATGAGTATTATAATTCATCCTCGTTTGAGCCTGAGAAAAGATCAGTTTGCGAGCAGCGATAGTCGGTAATATGGTGAGAAAAGAAAATCGACAATATTATAATAAGGAACCATCGAACCAGACAAAATATTATTCGACAACGGGAATTTAATAATCTATTGAATATATACCAGCATAAAATCAATAATATTATTATTAGAATATACCTCAAAACATGTAATGTTGTCGTGAAACAACTCTCTGAAGCGCCAGCCATTCCAATCATGACCCTTCTTCCTAATACATTCGTTTGATTCACGTCATGGTTATGAGTTAAAGTAAGAAACTGATGACGTTTAAGTGACAATTATATTCGTGAAGGAAAAAACTAAATCGGCGCGTCTTAGACATCATGGAATAGTGACGATGTTGTGGGAGGGAGGTCAAAGAAAAAACAATATAGAGGTTCAAGTTGAGGATACTATTAGATCAGAGCTCAAAAAGTGACGTCCATTTGACTATATTTCTGTGCAGAGCCTAAAATGGTGTGGTAAATGCCATAAATTAGAGTATAGTGCAGTCACGGTACTTCACTCCGTAACTTATATTCTCACTCCGTAACCGTATAGTACCACGTGTCATGATCACGTGTCATGAATCACGTGCTATGTGTCACGTGGGTCTCGGGATCTCGAACGAGAATTAAAGAAAAAGGAAAGTTATATTTATGAAATTATGTTTCAAGTTCAAAGCTTTGAACTGAAAGATCACAGTTGCAGCATCTAGTGAGCACGCAAACGAAATCGAAAGTAAGCAAAATAAGAAGCTGATATATTATGTTTCTTTGACTTTTTCGATTCAAATAATCAATTGGCGGTGTAAAAATAAGAAAAATGTAACTCATGAATATTTTAATTATTCGATTATGCAAGAAAAATAATGATCGATAAACGGCAAAATAAATTGGTTGTATGTAATTGGATAGCTAACAAGCAAGAATCAACAGTTCAACGCCCAGTTCGGCAAGACGCAGTAGAAAGAACTGAGAATATCTCAACTCAGTAAATGTCCTCAAAGGGTCCATTTCGAAACAGACTCATGTTAGAAAGAGGACTAAGTCAAAATTGTAGATTATAATTTTGCAATTAAAATTGACTAAAGTTCAGTTTCGGAATGAACCCTCTGAAGTCCTTCGCCACTAGGTTAAGGCTTACCATCATACCATCATGGCAGAAGTATAGAGTAAGGCAACAAATTATATCGCAGTACTAGTCATTGGAGGTACAGCAGTAAATGCAGATTATAATATATTTTATTTTAATGTGTATGATGGGCGCCGAGTAGAGATAGGCGGTCTGACGTCATCAATTGCCCGTGTTAAGCCTTGATAATGACGTCACTCTCAGCTGTATTTAAAGCGTGAGGAGCTTACGATGGACCGCAGCAAGTATAATATTCTACACCATCTGTTAATGGTACGCAGTAATATACGTTAGACCTAGAAACATCACTGAAGTTAGAACTGTGATCGTATTGATCGACGAAATTGATAGATTGTCACGATTGTTTATCTTTCATAATATTAGTGCTGCTGGGTTGGAGCTTGGAAGAGAACAAATATCAAAATTTCAAAATGAAATGTGCTGCTCTCGTCCCAAGCTGACTGGAATAAAAAAGTGAAAATCGTAACCTATGACAATGCAGAATAAAAAACCAACCAAAAGGATAGAAAGGTACCATGGATTCGCCAGTCATAAAACTATGAAAATTAAAAGGGGTAGGTTTGGTTTAAAATCATGAAATTGTAGACATTCACCGAGATTTCACCCTTTGATTGCATGAATCGTGAAGTTTGATCTGGAGCTGAATCGGAATATTGTCACTATCTTGCCACCTGCTGAAGGAGACACTCCTTGCATTTGCAAGGTGACCGCTGGCGATTTGGTCTCTATTCCTCATCATAATGGCTTACTCTTCGAAATAGAAAAACGATTTCAGTGCGTATGTCATGTTTGTTATTCTATACCCATACCCCTTTATAGATAAAACTTTGGATTAAACCTAAAAAAGTAGCAAGACCGAACTTAAAAAACTCCTTGGGGTTGCATAGCAGAGGCTCAGCGGTTTTGGGGCTAAGACATTGATTATTCTAAAGTCAGCAGAGCTAGCTTTTGCTGTTTGGTCCGACAACTTGTTGCCGTCCTGCCAATTATGGGTTGAGATCAAACTGAGTTTAACCTCATTGGTCCTCCCCAGGGAGTGACTTTGTTGAGCTATTCGAAGAAAGCAAAAACTTTCGAGTTTCGTTAAAATCTGGCTTATAAGTGAGCTTAACCACCAGTGATACAATAATCTCACAATTCACATGAAGGGTGTCTTTTAGCGAACTACGTAACAGCCAGTCAATAAAACTGACAGAAGGGGTTATAAAAGTCACGATTTAAACAGTACCCGTTTATGTTAACCCCAGAAATAGTTATATGATGTTTCATAATTGCTCTATTGATAAGCGTCTAATACATAATAAATCTAAATATCTAAATAAATATAAACACTTTGATAAAAAATTAACATATATCAAGTTGCATTACGTTAAATATTATTTACTCATCAAAGAATGTCCTAATCGTAACTAAGTCGTGATTGAATGGTGCAGGTCGATGATATACCCGGCTCAGGTCGCCTACGGGCAATAGGCGGTTTAGCAACGTCACTGATTTATCACTTTAATCCATGCTAGTGATATCATTTGTACCCGCCAATGTTTGGTGCTCAACTCGTACAATAGCGGTTCTGTGTTTATAATAGAGAAATTCAAACCATTATCAAACGTAACAGTTGTAACCAAATTTGGTTGACCAGGGGTAAGTTTAAATGACATATCGTGGGGATCGCAATGGTGTTGAGATGGATTCATCAACAGAGGAAAATATGGTATTATATGGAAGATTATCTGCACCTAATATGGTCCATTATGTGAAGTTGAATAAACCAAAATCTGAAATTTCCTTAAATGGGAGCTTTCAGAAGATTAACGTTTGAGCTGGATTAACAAAATAAATGGCCATTAAATTAAAAGTCATAGAATATTCAACTATTTGAATTTCGTGACAATGTGGTCACTTTGGTCAGGTGTGAGTTAACAAGAAATCACGACTCAATTTCACAGCTCGACGCCCGTGAATCTACTATAGATTTCTCACCTGAAATCGTCAGATGGTCTTGGCATCCTTCCGAGAAGCATCATTCTCCACTCTGTGGACGGACACACCCCTCCAAATCTATAACTATGTAGCCGTATGTAGAGGGTCAGTGAGGAGGCGTCTCAGGTCTTAGCAGTGTCAGATCTTTTTGTGACACCAGGACATCAGGGTAAGACCGTCATCCTTCACTGATGTCCAGCAATCGAGCTGGGAGTGCTGGATAAGAGGTAATGAAGTGGAAATTAACCTTCTCTGGCGGTTGTTGATCATTCCGCACTGTCATTCTGAGTGCCATGCTAGGAGGATATGTGTGGTTACTGACAGGTGCACTGCACTAAGAATAATCATAGAAAGTACCAGATACTTAGCAAGTTATTCAAAAAAGTATCAAAATTACGCTATCAGAAATGATAAGACTGAGTATCATAAAACTAAGAGACAAATTAAACATCCGCTTGAAATTCGATAAAAATCTTACTTTTATACTTATAGCAAATTAAATTTGAATCTCTGAAACCCTTCAAAAGTATATATGAAAAACCCAACAGACAGAAATTGAAAAACTTAGTCATCGTTTCATGATGAAGTCAAATTAATTTGCATTTATTGATTCTGAATAAAATAAAAGCAATCAAGCATACATCCTAGGCCGGTTTCAAACCTAGGAATATTTAGGGAAATTGCAATTGATAAATTTGGGAGAGATACAACTTTTATAAATGGTGACTATTATAAAATTCAAATCAATGTTAAAATTCAATATAAAAGATGGTATAAAACTTTACAAATTTGTGATAAAGAAATGTTGAATAATGTAGAAAATTCTGCGAACATCGCCCATTTTGCCGCTGAAACTACTTTTAGAAAAATCTAATAAAATTTTTAGAAAAGTTTTGTATAAAAAAGGCGTTTAAAATTTATAAAAATTCGAACTTTCGAGATTAAAAAGTAACAACAAATAATCAATCAACCCTGGCCATTGCAAATTATTGGGCATTTCTTTTATATTCTAGCAAATCTCAGAAAATTCCACTACCACCAATCAAAATTGCTGGCTAACTCCCTATCCTCTACTTCAAACTACAGGTGATAATATGAGTGCAATACAACAAGATAATCCCAATAAAGTTGGGGACCCAGGACCCTTCACATAGTCACATATAACGGTTAATCTATTTCTTGCCGATTTTAAACCCCCCTCCACCTTCTGAAACCATGTTAACAATAGAGTACGTATGTTGCAATGAAATGCAAGGTTATTGTTTGAGGAGCGCGTCCATCCCCATGACAGATTACGCAATATGTGAAAGATTGAAGGAAGTGATCGCTTAAACACTACGTTAACGATAATTTATTAATTACGTAGCTAACAACTGTCCTTGGTAGCTTTCTATATCCCATCCTATCACAATTCATCCCGTGTCTGAGCTTTGGCAGTGCTTTCCAAGAAGCCCTCAATGTACTCAATGAGTTCATATTCGCCCCTCTTAACACACTCATTACTGGAGTTGTGCACCTTATCGATAATGTTATCATTAAAATGGTGTAACGAACTGTAATGAATGTAATCGATAGTTCTTGTACGATGTTGAAATTAAAGGGGTTTAGGGAAAGCGATTTATTGGATTTTAGTTTCCAGATGGGAGAAAAAAACCTCATTATGACGATAATCACAAGATTTTCGAAAGCTTCCGATTACAATCCTCTCGTATGAGTTATATAATTCAAACTTCAATCTCTTGACCTCATTATTATTGTACCTTATCGAACATGAAGACTTGAGGGTAGGTGTCTCTCCGGTGAGACTTATACCGAACACAGAGACGCAGCTGGAGAGGGAAGAAGTGGGTTAGGTGGGACTAGGAAGCAACGTGAGGGTGGGAAAAGTGGAGATAGGAAATAAAATTTCTCGCCTCCATTTTTCTTCACTCTAATCTCACAATAATTAAGAAGTGATGGCATTCGGGAGGCAAAAGCAAATTCTCAAACCCAAAACATGATGACCATTTTTCATTATTTCATCAAAACCTATCAATAAAACACCTCAACTCGTCATCACAGTCTACTTTCCCAAGAACTATTCGTTTATCAGCGTTGTACATTGTAGCTATACGTTCCCAGGTATCAGAGAGTTGGGTGAGGCCACTGTTACGTTGTGACCTGATAAACGGATTGGTAAATTCTTGATTTAGACAACTATAGACAATATAGACAGCTATAAGTTGGAAGTTTCTTTGTTTTTTAAATGTACAATATGAAATTCATATTGAGTTTGAAGGCAAAGTGCAAACCGCACAAGAAAGGTGCGCGCCACAATGGGGCAATATTCAAAAGTCTCACGTTTTGCAGAGAATTATAAGCTCTACCTAAAACCATGAAACAAGTTGACTAACTCGTAGTAAAACAGCACGAAAACGAGGGTTTGTTCCTTGTTCTCCATCAGCTCCAACATGACCTCTCTGTTTATGTTAAGGACGGCACCCCGGACTGCAGAAAGCTTCTTATCTTCAGGGGGTGCTGGAGCGTCCAATTTGGGGGAACTCTCGGCGGCTACTGGGGGCAAAACTTGGATTATCAAAGGAGTAATGTTGGGGTTATTTATGTAGTATAGTGTACGGGGAATATAAAGTTGATAAGGATGAGGATTATTAACGGGAAACTTAATGTGAATACTCCTGGTATTTTCAGAACCTGACTTATTAGCACCTTCCGACACAAAACAACTCATCGTAGACGAGAAACCCTTGCGGGACTAGAAAAGCAGGAGTGTAATCCTATAAAACTTGCCTGGGGCCGCGGGAGCAGGTTCACTGGCTAGGAATTTCTGGATGTAGTTAGTGAGATCCTCTATCTTTCTCTTCTTACAGGTGTGTTTCAGCTTCTTGTCGTTCTCATACAAATACAGGGTCGGGAATACGCTCACCTGAGGTGTCTAGGCATCACTGAGACTGAATTTTACCCTTTTTTCACCATATAGGACTCATTGGTGGCCAAAAATGGTGAATGTGGTCATGAATTATTCGCTTGACACCACTGCAGCAATTATATTCGCCAGTTTCGATACTTTGCGTTTTCTACTTTCACAATCAGTCCAATCATTGGATTATGGATATGAAGATAAACATCGTATAAAGTCGGAAGTGACCTCAAGTCATGCGTTATCACTGAGTTAATATCGGAAGGTAACAAGATAACAGCACACATGAGAGGCAGCGGAAGTGACTCAATAACACTAACAATCACGATTTGAAATATTGTCGTTCTGTTTAACCTTTAGCTTGTCACACAGTTAAGATAACGGAAGATAACATCCAAATAATTAGCGAACAGAATGTAGGAAGTGACTTCATGAAACCCTTGAAACATTGTCTAATTACACGTAACACAGGGGGCGCGATTGAGTCACGAATTCGAGAAAATGAGAATCCTTCTGAAATTTCGCAGTTGCGAGGCATCATGTATGTACGTGTTATTCACGTAGTATCATGTACGTCCAAACAGTGGTCTTGTTGAAATTTCATATGGCGTTCTCAGAACTCGCGACATACATCTACTACTTCACTTGATGGAATTTTCGGATAATTAATAATCATGAGGGCCATAATAGAATGAATAATTTTCAGTATTCTCGTCTTGGCTCAGCGAAGAGAAACGACCTGTGTTCTTCGTTTCACTTCGCCGAGCCAAGAAGAGAATACTGAACACTATTCATTAACACGTTACCTTCTGCTTGTCACAGACTGTCTCGTGCGCGTCGCAGTTCACTTTAGCGATCACCACGTCCTGTTCCAGGAAGAACTTGTCTCCCAGCTCCGACCAGACCGGAGCTAGCTTACGGCAGTGCCCACACCACGGTGCGTAGAACTTCACAAACGTGAACCTGCCTGCAAATAGGTGTAATATTTAGGATAAAAAAGAGTTTTCTTATCTGATCTGCCGTGATTCTGCCGTGGGAGTGAACCTGATTGAAAACCCTCCATGGAGGGGTGCCGCTTTTATGGGCAAAGAGTAAATAAATATAATCAGTAACCGTAATATCAAAAGGCCCTCTACAGGGCACTGTACACCAATCAAGAGATGAAATGTGCCTGCAAATGCGTGTTAAAATGTATGGGGATAATGGATATCTATGAGGTTTTACTGATAAGTTTGATGAAACCAGAAACGTTCAGGATATTTTGGGCCCAATAGGCGTGTGTCTACTTCTAGATGTCCTTCTTACTCACTCTTCTTCAGTTGTAGTTTGAAAGTGTCAGCTGTGAGCTCCGTGATAGGCTCGGTTTTGCTCTGTTTACTCTGAGAAGAGGAGGGACTGGTTTTATCTGAGGAGGTGTGTGCTGCAGACCTCCGGGATACTCGCTTCTCTTCCTGGATAGATTGCTGGTTTATAATAGAGTATAGACCTTTGTAGGGGTTTCACTACCCTCCATCGCACACTTTTTTCTGCCGTGGGACACAAGCCTTCCTTATGTTCGAATGTATTTCAAGAACTTATAATCTGAGGGCTAAGAGGCAAGTTTCTCAAAAACTTTTCAACAATCTGTGGAGATTTTGTATACAAAGTTCCCACCCTACCTCCAGTTCCTGCTTTATGTCGGAGTACTTCTTATGCCAGGCGATGGTATCGATAGTAACATGTCGGGGAGAGCTGTTGATCGTGCTCTGGACAGCTTTGAAAGGGTGGAGGATAGTGTCGGAGGGAGGGGAGCTGGGGTCGATGGGCTCGTCTATGTTAAACAGCACGATGTAGGGAACCTGAGGAGGTAAAGGGGTGTTAGACGTTAGTGATGTCATGTCGAACTAAAAATATGGTGTCATTAGTGAATGTTAAGCCTTGAAGTGCTTCAATTTCAGTGATATGGTCAGTGATATGGACTAAGTGTTCACTAAACTCCAAAATAAACTAAAGACTTAAAGAGATAAGGGACATTTGTTAAATCATAACTTGGTATAACTATAGATTTCTAGGAAGATGCTGGGGACAAGAATCGACATCGGTCCTAACATTTGCTTCAATGCTTCATCTCATTAGAACTTTGTCTTTCTCACGGGAACTCATTTGAATTTCATTAAACTTCAAAGTGCTAAATAAATTAAACTGGTGCATCAATATAGATTATAGCCACATCTGATAGTCCACAAGCTTGATGAGAGTTCAATTGCCATTCCAGGTCTTTCAGTATTCCATTGATGTCTCAAAAGGGAACCTTGGAGGCCCTGCAGCGGGCTGCACCACAATATTAAACAATAATAACCCCAGCTTATCAAGATGCTAATCACAGTTTGATTGCAGAAAGCACCTCCCGTTTATCGTATATCTATTAAAAGCTAGAACTTCAAAGACCGGACTACAAAAGAAAGAGTTTCAACATTCTAATATTAATACTGATATTCTTCAGTTGAACGGTATCCAATAATGAAAATATGGATATATAAGGTTAGCTGTGATATTTTGAGTTCTCAACAGAGGTCCAGATAAGCCCACTAGTATTAAATATACCCTGTAACCACTATAACTCAGGTATTATTTTGAGTTCTCAACAGATGTCCAGATCAGAATGTTTAAACCTGTAACCACTAACCTGTGTTATTTTAAATTCTTTACAGAGGTCCAGATCATCGTTACACTCCACCCGGGCTAGCATTATCTTCTCGGCCATGATGGGCTGGTTCTTCACTGCTTTCCACGTTTCTTGGAAGTAGTAGTGGTTGTCAATGCACGGCTCGCAGTTATCTGCAGTGAACATCACCATCGTGTACTTCCTGCGGAGGGTTGTGTTTTGCCATGGTGGAAAAAGCAAGAAAACTTGTTGTCATGGCGACCAAATAGTCTTACCGTTTTAACCACAGGGTGTTACCATGGATCAGGGTGAAAAATTAGTGATACCAGAGAAAGAAAAATCGTGTGACCTTGGTAAACTATACAACAAACTTTGCCATAACGTCATAAACAAAGCTAGTCAGACGAAATCTCCCGAGCACCTCCCAAGAGCAGCCCTGACCCACCTTATACGTCCTTACCCACCTTATACCAGAGTCCTGACCCAACTTATACCTGACCCAACTTATACCTGACCCACCTAATACCTGACCCAACTTATACCTGACCCACCTAATACCTGACCCACCTAATACCTGACCCACCTAATACCTGACCCACCTAATACCTGACCCACCTAATACCTGACCCACCTAATACCTGACCCACCTAATACCTGACCCACCTTATACCTGAGCCACCTTATACCTGACCCACCTTATCCCGAGCACATTCCACACGTTAGCTGCAGTGATGGTGAAGGGGGCTGCCTCCTTCAGGTCCACCTCAACTGAGGCGTAGTACTTCTCCTTGATGTGTGATATCATGTTATCCAGCGTCCGTTCATCTCTATACCTGAATGGGAGGGTAATACAGTAAGTTGGTGTAGAATGTTATTATTTCCCTTTTTGAAACACAAGAAATGTTTTCCTTGGGATACAAAACCGGGCGAGAAAGGTGCACAGAATCATAGGCCCGTTTATCTTGCAGTCCTTGGTCCGCTCTTTATCCACTTGCAAAATGCTATTTTACTATTTTACCGAACGCTATGATAATTACCGCGTATCCTTGACGCCTCCTACAAAGGTGAAGAGGGTAGGGTAGCCGTGTACCAAGTGCTTCCTACACAGCTCCTGCTCGTTCTGACAGTTCACCATCCCAATAACTATGTCAGTCACTTCACGGAAACTCAGCGCTGGGGGAAAAGAGGGCTTTAGGAAAATGTTCCGGGTGATAATTTGGAGAAACTCAGGGCTGGGGGAAAAAGAGGACTTCAGAAAAATGTTCCGGATGATAATTTGGACTTCGTCAATAATAGGATAGCTCCACAACTGAATTGGCGGTTAACAGAGTCACAGTATCATCGTAAGAAAGTACAATTTAAGAATTGATAATACATCTGAAGTAAACCTACCTAGCTGTTTCCAGGTTGGTTTCAGTTTCTGGCAGTGCCCGCACCACGGTACGAAGAACTTTATGAAAACCAGTCGATTATTCGTGATGGTCTCGTTGAAGTTCTCTGACGTTATGATGAGAGCATGGCCTGACCTTTCCTGAACGGAGATTGGTTAATAAGAGCATGACCTGGAAATTCCCGAAGGGTGATTGGTGGATCTTGTAAATTTACAGATGAGTCGTAGATATCAAATTATGCCGAAATGTCAGATATCATGCACTGATTTCAATATCACGCCGTGTGAATATCACGCGTACATCAAATCACTTTCGGCAGTATCAGCAGCTTCTTCTATCTTCTCGGCCTTCTCAGCTAGAATCTCGTCGACATCTTTACCATCTTTAGCTTCTTCCTGAAGACCATTAAAATCGTTAGTATAAAATTGATTCATAATATTTTAACATTTTGGGCACTGGGGATACGCGGTATGAAGTCAGGTTATTTCACCATGAAATATCGAACTATCACACGCACCAAGAATTCCCTCAAATATTCACAGGCACCAGAAATGAAAATACACATCGCAGGTTACATTCATTTCTTCAAAAAAAGAGAGTATTATCAAGACGTTCTCTTACTTTTGATCTGTCTACAATGACATCCTCGCTGGCGATATTAAAGACGCCCTGCGGGGGATCCCTGTACATGCTCTCAAGGAACTTGACAATTCGATGGTACTCGAAGGGACCCACGTATTTACTGTGGTACGTGCCTCTGTAGTACACTACGATGTCCTTCCCACGCGTCTAAGGCAGGATTAAAAGTTATTTTCCCAGGAAAAGCAGAAAAACGATATGTTACTCTGTTTTTTCTTTCGAATGGGCGTTTCTTTTGAAAAGACTTAATTCTTTCTACTTCAGAGATGGTTTTGAAAAAAGTGCAGTCATATAAAATCGTTATCTGCGTTGCTCTCTAATTTAATGCGTAGGTGTAACGAATATTCAGTACGAATCTCGCGTCTCGGCTTGTTTACACGTTCCCCGGTTAAAGTTACAGTCTACACGGCCCGGTAAAATAAGGGGGTGGTTGGAATAGAGAAGGTGAATGTCGTTCCATATCATGTCACACTCTTCACAACGCCCACACCTGGGACAAGTGAGAGAATGAGAGCTCAGATATATAAAGAAATTTTGAGGACCCAGCACTTGGAATTATTCACATTGCGAAAATTTGATTCTCAGGTTGTAGTAAGTTTCACTAAGAATGTTGACTTCAAGAAGGAAAATCACTCTTATTCGCAAAGATTGGTCTTAGGTGCAACGCGGTTGGGAGGTATTTTTGATAGCAAATCTTAAGATTGAAAATGAAAAAGTTTTCGGTAAATTTTGTCTCAGCAAACCGTTCAAAACTATGTGTATTTTACCCCTCATTGAAGTATTTGTTCAATTATTTGATCTGTCCGTCAACCAAGTGGCACCTAAAAACCTAAATTTTCGAATCAGGTCATGCAACATTTATTAGATTATAAACAATTCAAGATCCCATGGTAACAAACAGTGCCCACACGCAGACGTATAATAGTAGACAAATGTAACGTCGTATCGGTGAATTTGTTCCCCAAAGTTTGATATGGTCAACTCAAATATCTTCCCCAAATTTCGCCTCTACAGGGACAATGTTACAAGATACACAACGATACATATTACAATATGTTTTTCTTGTAGAAGATTTGAGGGAATTCTAGGTACTTAAAATCACATTTACATCTTGGTAATTTGAAAAGATGCGTTCGATTCCGCATACTTTGGTGGAAAACTCCTAAATATCACAGTAGGGTAGGAACTAAGCAAGATATAATTTGCGCGTCACCAACTTACCAAAATGTGTCCTCCGTCAGCGATTATCTTCAGCAACTTCTCAATGTGAGCGTCAAACTGTTCCTCAGTTCTTAGAGAGAGTTCCTTGACCAGACGACCCATAAAACCGTGCTGTACTGTCGGTAATTCTCCCATCTGAGGAATAAGAGGCGGAGTGAGAGATCTGAGGAATAACAGATGAGTGGGCAGTGAAGCAACATGAAGCGAAATCATGCAAAATTTTCAGAGAGATCCTCTCAATATTTATGGCAAAATACTTAAGTTGGAAAACAATCGGGACTAAAAAGTAAAAAGGATCGAAGCAAATGAAAATAATATCTGAAAATTACAGACCTGACTGCAGGCTTTAGGAGCGTTGTACTCACTGCACTGCACAGCAAATATCTGCAGATCTTTGTTATCCTTGTATTTGTGAGACAGCAACTTGAACATGTCCTCCAGTTCTGAGTTGTCTCTACAGGAATGCCACATAGTAGGGAAAATAATAAACTCGAATGCGCCAAGGGAATGAATTTCTCTTTTACGCCTTTATGGAATGAGTGATACATTTTTGCGTACCAACTATTGATACGTGGGTTGATCAGATTGCAGCACTTCAGTGCTATGTTTTGTAATTGAACATAGTATAAAATCTGATGATAATCTCACTCGGTGAGGTAGAAGGCGAGCAGGGCCCCCTCCATGTACGCCACATTGCTGTACTCTGTCTCCGTACTGATGTACACCAGATGCTTGTTGTTCTCACGCTGCTGATCCGCAGTGATGGTTTCCAGATCTGCGTCAACGTCAGGCTCCTGAATTGTAATTTGTAAATCTAGTGTCAACGTCAGGCTCCTGGAATGTAATTTGTAAATCTAGTGTCAACGTCAGGCTCCTGAATTGTAATTTGTAAATCTAGTGTCAACGTCAGGCTCCTGAATTGTAATTTGTAAATCTAGTGTCAACGTCAGGCTCCTGGAATGTAATTTGTAAATCTAGTGTCAACGTCAGGCTCCTGGAATGTAATTTGTAAATCTGTCAGGCTCCTGGATTGTAATTTGTAAATCTAGTGTCAACGTCAGGCTCCTGGAATGTAATTTGTAAATCTAGTGTCAAAGTCAGGCTCCTGGATTGTAAGTTGTAAATCTAGTGTCAAAGTCAGGCTCCTGGATTGTAATTTGTAAAGTCCTCATCTTGAAGGATGGTTTTGTAAAGTTTTCATCCAGAGGGATGGGGAACAGTTCCCTGAAGGGAATTAACCGCACTAGGGCTCCAGTAATATCACAGCATTGTTATTAGCTCGTTAAGTGAATATCAGCTACGGTTGTACAATCAAAGACGTTATTTTAGGACTTCAAGAAATCTGACTCCATCATCCTAAGGATTATCGACTCCGAAACCCCACACAAACCTTGATTTTGAAGATGAACACTTGCAACCAATACTCTACTCGCTCCACTTCGAAATCTCCTGTGTACGTTTGTATACTTTCCCCGAAGTACTTGATACAGGGCAGTATTTGAACTAGGAAGGGCTCCTCTACACAAACATCAGTCAGCACACCACAGTCTATGATGTAGACGGGGAGGTTGAACTGATCGCTGATGTGAGCTTTCAGACTCAGCACGAAGTCTTCAACGTGCTCAACATCCCTGGGAAAGCAGGGAAATGAAGCGGTGAGTGACTTCAAATTGCTTTGAAGAGAAAGTAGGCCACGGATGGATGGTAAGATAATAAAAACATAAGAATATCAAAGAAAGCAATCTCTTTGGTCCCTGTACTCACTCGTCATACATGAAGTAGATTAGAGAGTGAGACTTGCCCAGGATATCCATGTTCTCCTCAGTTATGTGCAGGATGGCTGTTTCTTCCTCTTCTAACGTATCTTCACCCTGCGTTTATCCAGGTTTCACTTGTGCATGCAAAAATAGGGCTTCTAACTTGAATATTTCCGTGAGATAATTGGGATTAAAAAGGATGAAAGGCTGGGTCAGCCCTTGAGGAAGACGTACCAGAAACATTACACATTTCATTCCCGCAAGTGAAGGCATGAACATCCCTTGAACTTAGATGTAAGGTGATTTTGTCATCGTTAAATATGTCCTCGTATGTCACTAAAATAATTACCATGACGGCGCATGATCATCTGCAACTGCAGCAGACAAGACACGCTGGTGTAGGAATACAAGATCATGTTACACCCGACTTAATTGGATTTGCAACGTGGACAAATATGACAACCGCAAAATGTCCCCAGTCATGTGAAATTTCGGCAATTTTAAAATGCGCGGCGCGAAATTTTGTGGAAGGTCAAGGTGTTGGAGACACGAAATGTCTTCGCGCGTTCCGTCTATTACACTAAAAAAGTGAAAATTGCCACAGTTTGTCACAATCCGAGGCAGATTTGAAATAGTGAAGAGTTGATTACTCACCTTAAGAATAACCGCTTCAGAATCTTCAATGAATTTCAGGAGGTTATCGACAGTGACTTCTTCATCAAATTCCCTGATGCCTTGCGACGACACAAAGAGAACACTGAAATATTTCAAGTTTATGGAGGACTTGCAACAATTTGGCTGGGATTTTAAAAAAAACATATTTGACTGAGAGACAATCTCTGGCCTAATTAGGCGAATAAAAGGGCCCACAGGAGCAAGAAACCAAAAGTAATAGATATGACTGACAGTGAAAATAAACGTCAAGTGTTCACCACTGGGTTACCTTGGCAGTTTTGTTATTTCGTGGTCGTGGCAGATTCTGTCCTGAGTATCGCAGTTAACCTGAAAGAAAGGAACATTTGAAACAAGTTAACTTTTAAGGCGCTCTAACAGTGGAACTGCTGCGCAAATCGTGTCATCATAGAATTTAGAACAGATGATTTACATGAAATTAAGTCCTTTTTGAGAAGAAATTTTCGGCAAATTGCGATAGAACTTTACATGTGCATTGTTTTTTTTAATTTCGTAAGTTCATAACTTTGGCAAGAACATTATTTTTTCCTGTTCCCAATCGCGTTTTTGTTTTACAAAAAGGCATTGAGAAAAGGTTAGCAGAGATCGTGTATTTTGGGGGTTGTGTGTATACTACCTTTACGCGTACTGTTAAATCTGAAATAGGTGGTGCTGCGCGCGACCGTATGTCGTTGGTGGTGGTGGTGGTGGTGGTGGTTGGTGGTACACTTTCAAGCATCCAACTGCTCCTTTATAATATCACTCGCGTCAGAGTAGCTTGGTATAGTGGCATCCTTTGCATTGTGGGTTGCAGCTAGCTATTACAGCGTTGTAAATATTTGAGTTCAATGCTCTGCTCTGTTCATTCTGATTTCTGATGTTGAAATTAATTCTCTCTCAAAAATTTAACAATTCTTAAAAATGAAATCAAAACTTAATCAATTTTCACGGAATCAATCAAATAATTGATTGGATTTCAATCACATACTCATTTGGCTTTCTTTAAGTAGCGGGCACTTCGGGCAATTTACAATAGGCAGTATTAGTGCAATCAGTTATGAATGATCTAAAGAATTGTCGAGAGGAAAGAAAGACATGAGAGTTTGTCTCGGTCGCGGTCCAATATTGATAATAATGATATATCTGAATCTTTTATCTTAATCTTGTTCAGTAAATATTATATTGTGTATCTCAATCTTGAAAAACAATTAAGGCGGGGTAAAACGATAAAGAACATTGCATCAGTTAGATATCTGCAACGCAACACATAAGAAAACGTAACGCGTAAGGAAAACGGTGATCGTAGTTATGAGAGTCAATGTTTTCGCGCATTTGGAACAGAATTGGAACAAAATTGGAACAAAATGGGGACAAAATGTCGACATATAATCAGAGCTTTTAAAAGCTTAATTATGATGTTTTAAACATTCTAACATGTTGTTTGGTCATTCTTAACAAGTTCTTTGGGCATCTCTTTCGATAATTCATCGTGGAACATAATTCGGAACAAAATAGGGACAAAGTGTTGACATATTTTTCAAAATGTCGACAAATACTCAGAGTTTCAAAAAGCTTAGGTATGATGTTTTAAGCATTCTAACATGTTGTTCGGGCATTCCTAGCATGTTCTTTGAGCATCTCTTTCGATAATTTATCGTGGAACATAAATGGAACAAAATAGGGACAAAGTGTTGACATATTTTCCAAAATAGGGACAAAATGTCGACATATACTTAGAGCTTCTAAAAGCTCAGGAATGATATTTTGAACATTCTAACATGTTGCTTGGGCATTGAACTCATGATAAACGTCGAGATTATATGATGACTAGCCACTCAGAGCCACGAAAATATGTCGACATTTTGTCGACATATTTTGTTCCAATTTTGCGGAAACATTATATGAGTTATGAAACTCTGAACGGCGCGCAACTAAACGAATCTTCAAAGAGTTCTACGAAATGGCGGGAACGCGCGCGCGAACATTTGGCACGTGGAACGAAATCGCCCACGTGATATTTTTATCTGCGCGCGTCAATTTAAACTTTTAGGAGAGGGAATATATAGCGCCCGCATAACAACGAAGATTTATAAAATTGATTCAATGATGTTAGTATTGCGATGTGGCACTAATTGATAGAAGAAGCGCGATTGTATCATGATTTGGATGGTCACTTTTATGCTTTATCGTCAACTGATCATGTCAGTAAATAAGTCGGACAACGATTGTCGGTCAAATAACGGCGTGTTTTAATACCAGCCCCAGGGAACAGGAAATTAAGCGCATGCATACGGAAACAAACGGACACAAGAAACAAGCCTGCAGGCGCATTTCTTGTTCTAGCTGTAAATACTTACAGAAAGCTGGCGTTCTCCTCTATTAAAAAACCCTTAATAACCAAGCCAGAAACAATCGAGCCAGAACAACTTAAAACAGACTCTTTCCACGTACCTCTTCCAGTAGAATATCAGTTGGTAGTTCCTCTATCTCCTTCAGTTGATCCCAGACCAGTTGAGCAGCTGCGCAATCCTCACAGTGGTTCACAGTAAAGAAGAGGAGGGAGGGTCTGACACTGGTTAACTGTTCTACTCCTAGTGCCGTGTGGAGTTGCAGGAGTAACAAAGCTGTCAACAACCACATCCCTAGCCGCTCAATAGTATGAAATTAGTTAGTTCTACCTACCCTCTACGTGAGGCACCTTGAAGTCACTGAAGGCAAGGGTTAGGGTTAGTCATTTACAAATTATACCTAAGTAGAATACATTCCCTCGATTCATATATTTCTCAATTAAGGGCCTGTTACATTTTACATTTCAAAGCTAAAGAAGAAGCAATGTTTAAAGTTTAATACTAAGGGCAATGGTGTTCATTTTTCAATGAAATAATCGTTCTCGCAACTGTGAAAATATAAAACTTCGCATTATAAAATAATAATTGAAGATTTAATCTTTCATAAAAGGTTTATCAAAGAGGAATGAAACTGGTATCGCAGCCGAAGATGAAACTTTTATCCTGTCTTTCAATTTATACAGTACATATCTCCATAGCCAAGTAATTTGCCAGAAGGTTTCCAATACAACTATACAAACATATCACAATCTCCATGCGTTATCCAGTTTAAATAATGATTTGAACTTTTGAAGGTTAAATAAATAAATATATAACTTAACAAATGAATAAAAATCAACTCTATAATGTTGATTGATTTGTTAATGCAACTATTGTGTAATCCATTATCCAGCAAATACAATATGCATCGTTCCAGTTAAATAAGAACAAAATAGAGTTATTTTCAACTTTCAAGGATCAACATCTCTGATAATTGACGCGATGGAGTCAATGTGATCACTATCAGAATACGAATGAGTGTCATTCCACATCATATTTTCGTCAAGGCTCTCATCCGAATCAGAAACTGGTTCATATAATTCTGGATTTTCATCTTCAGATATGAAATTGTTTCCAGGATCATCAGGAGCCAATGCTTTCTTTTTAAATCGCTCTTTGTTTAGCTGCTTCTTTTGTCTGATCTGCTCCTTAACACTCCGTGACTCCCATCCAATTGGTAAAGGTTTAAACTCTTCTGACCACCAATTCTGGTCAATAAGATCACCAGCGTGTTTACCTTCAATGTGCTTGTAAAGAGTCAAACTGTCCTTTACAGTGGCCCTGGCATTCCACAAAGTCCCATCATTATTACAGGAAGTGAATTCGATTATACCGCCCTTCCCTTGACGACGGTGTACGGATGGCCTCAGAATTCTTGCATGTTGTGACCTTGAGGTTTTGATACCGCGTTTCAGTATCAAGTAGGAATAATCCATAGAATGCATCTGTAGGAATTGTTTTTCTTCTGGAAGCATCTGTTGCTTTGCAAATAAAGGTAGAACGTTTTGTACATAAAATCTACATCCACTTGCATCATTTTTCTTTTGAACTGGGCATTTCTCAGCATGGGGACAAGGAGCAAAAATATGCCCCTCATTTTTATATTTTCTGAGGAAATAATCACGAATTTTTGCCATTCGGCTAGAGGTGTATCTGTTGGAAATATCAGCAATTATTAGATACTCATCGGTTTGGTCCCAAACTTTATCAATCCACTTAAACAGTTCAAAATCTTGCAGAAAAGGAAAATAGTTAATAGCTGTTACCAAATCAAATCTATTTGATTTTGATGAAGGCATTGAAAATGCACCTTTGACTCTTACATTTTCAATATGTGGTTTGTATCTATTGTTCAGCAATTCAATTGTCCGATTGTATTCTGACTTATTATGTTCATGTATTACATAATCATCAATACTCTCATTGAAAACATCGCGAGCAGCCCACACAGAAACTCCTAGATTATGGCCCATGTCTAACATTGAGAAGGGCTGAAAATCTTTATCACGCACTGTAAGCTCAGTAAACATACGGTTACTCAAAGAGTAAAGGTAGGGTAAACTTCGATACATGACCATATCCACAGCTGAAATTTCAAATTTTTTATTAGAGGAGTCTGCCACTTCATTTTTCTCAATATCATCTTCAATTTCTTCTTGATTATACTTTCTATGAAAGCGCTTCTTCTTTGGAGCAATTAAAGGCTTGCTATACATAGTAATATTCTTATTTTTTGCAAGTCTATGATGAAGATCTTTCTGTTTCTTAAATGATAAATCTTTGTAGTGACATATGATTTGTGTCTTGAGGTTTTGAGGTATAATTTGGTGAGGCCATCGAGTCTCTCGGATATGAGGTGCAACAAGATTCCTGACTGTAGTCATTGTGGTGAAACATCTACTGCTCATCATCTGCATAACATTTACCTACTGTCGATAATAATAATATAATTAATTTCAAATTATCTATCACTAACAACTTAACAACACTACTACTTATAATCAAATTTGAGAATGTTGTGTTGCACTATATGGAGTTTCTGAAGAAGAGATTTTTATAATCTTGAAACTGTCAGTAGAATAGTGGAGTATAGTCATATAGCGTGTGGGTTAGATTGCTTTATTGAAAGTTGTTTGTTTCACTGCATCAATGATCTATCACATCAAACACTAGAGATAAAAATTGGCAAATTTGAATGAATGGGGCCACCCTTTCCATGATAACAAAAGATAGGGAAGCCTTTTTAATAGCTTAATCTTGGGAAGCTGAAGGGAGTATGAAAGCTTATATGTTGTAGAGTTCGACTATAAATTGTGATAGCTGGATGTTTTTTGTTAACCCATGGTGGGGCTAACAATGTGCTGAAATAAGTAAATCAAGTTACTATTATTATATTATTCTTTTCAATTAATCTTTTCGATGTTACTCTTTTCAATTATTCAATTTTTTAAAGTTATAAAGTGTTCCTTTATGATATCAAGTGAAAGAGGCTTTGCGAAGAAAACCCCTATGTTGATAATGGATGGAATGAATCAAAAAATTTCACACAACCAAGCTAATCAACTGACAGTTTCGGAATTTAAGATTCTGTCCACAGGACCTCCATATGAAGGCTTATCATCCTTAGGCATCCTGAGGTCAGGCACATTGAGATGGCTGAAAGGCATGTTCTGCATGCAACTTCATTGAGGGCAGACAAGTCCAAACTCTATCAATTCTCTCCTTCTGTCATCATCCATCACTGTGCCTGTATCCTCCTTCATCACTCCTCTTTTTCGAGTTCTTTTTGCTTGCTCAATACCTCTTGCTCAATAGAATCCACTTAAAGGTTAAGACCATCACACCACACTTTGAGTGAGATTTCGGGTATTCAGTCCCATAGTGGGCATAGTCTTTACCCCATACCACCCTCTCTCAGAATAAAGTTCATCCTTTAACTTCATTCCTGTCACTGTCAGTGTCAGCATGGTAATTTAGGCATTACACTTTGTCACATTTACAGCCCACACTTCCTGGTGAACCACCTTGGTATCCCAGGCTCAGTTGAACTTCAGTTAACATGCTCAACTAATCATCGCATCACCATTAACATGCTACTGAGTGTGTATGATTTGAATGACGATTATGTGTTGGGGGGCCTACGTCATAAAAAGCTATCACAATTCAAACACCCCAAAAGCTGAGGTAGGTATTGGACTGAAGATGCCTGCACACCACTCATCTTGGTGTGACTAACTTGGATCCTGCTGCTCCCAACGTTGCATTACCTAAAGGGATCATGTTGGTGTTCAAGTACGGAGTTGGAGAAAAGTCTTGCAGATTGATGTCTTTTATTCCTTTTTAATTCAAATAAATTAATAAATTATGTGTTTGTTACAAATTGTATTTGAAACCTTATTGATAACATCCTTAATACAATCCTTGGTACCTGAAAGTATGCACATTTCCTATCGTTATATCTCAAAAATGGTTTTCTTCCCAGTTATGTGCTTTCTTCATCTTCTTCTAACGTATCTTCACCCTGCGGTTTCCAAGGTTTCATTTGTGAATGTAAAAGCTATAACAAAACTATGGCTTCCAACTTGATTATTGCCGTCAGGATTCGTAGGATAAAAGGGTGAATTGAATGGGGGGGGGGGGGGGGTCAGCCCTTGAAGAAGAATGCCAGAAACATAAAATATTTCACTCCCACCATTCAAGGCATGAACCTTCCTTGAACTTGGATGTAATGTGATTTTGTCATCGTTAATAATGTCCGTGATTGTCACTTTAATAATTACCATGACGGCACATGATCATCTGCAACTGCAGCAGACAGGACACGCTGGTGTAGGAATACAAGATCATGTTACACCCGACTTAATTGGATTTGCAACGTGGACAAATATGACAACCGCAAAATGTCCCCAGTCATGTGAAATTTCGGCAATTCTAAAATGCGCGGCGCGAAATTTTGTGGAAGGTCAAGGTGTTGGAAACACAAAATGTCTTCGCGCGTTCCGTCTATAACACTAAAAAAGTGAAAATTGCCACAGTTTGTCACAATCCGAGGCAGATTTGAAATAGTGAAGAGTTTATTACTCACCTTAAGAATAACTGCTTCAGAATCTTCAATGAATTTCAGGAGGTTATCAACGGTGACTTCTTCATCAAATTCCCTGATGCCTTGCGAGGACACAAAGAGAACACTGAAAATTTTCAAGTTTATGGAGGACTTGCAACAATTTGGCTGGGATTTAAAAAACATATTTGACTGACAGACAATCTCTGGCCTAATTAGGTGAATAAAAGGGCCCACAGGAGCAAGAAACCAACAGTAATAGATATGATTGACAGTGAAAATAAACGTCAAGTGTTCACCACTGGGTTACCTTGGCAGTTTTGTTATTTCGTGGTCGTGGCAGATTCTGTCCTGAGTATCGCAGTTAACCTGAAAGAAAGGAACATTTGAAACAAGTTAACTTTTAAGGCGCTCTAACAGTGGAACTGCTGCGCAAATCGTGTCATCATAGAATTAAGAACAGATGATTTACATGAAATTAAGTCCTTTTTGAGAAGAAATTTTCGGCAAATTGCGAAAGAACTTAACATTCGCATTGTTTTTTTTTTGATTTCGTAAAATTCTTAACTTTGGCAAGAACATTATTTTTCTAGCTGTAAATACTTACAGAAAGCTGGCGTTCTCCTCTATTAAAAAACCCTTAATAATCAAGCCAGAAACAATCGAGCCAGAACAACTTAAAACAGACTGTTTCCACGTACCTCTTCCAGTAGAATATCAGTGGGTAGTTCCTCGATCCCCTTCAGTTGATCCCAGACCAGTTGAGCAGCTGCGCAATCCTCACAGTGGTTTACAGTAAAGAAGAGGAGGGAGGGTCTGACACTGGTTAACTGTTCTACTCCTAGTGCCGTGTGGAGTTGCAGGAGTAACAAAGCTGTCAGCAACCACATCCCTAGCCGCTCAATGATATGAAATAAGTTAGTTCTACCTACCCTGTACGTGAGGCACCTTGAAGTCACTGAATGTAAGGGTTAGGGTTTGGCATTCATAAATCATACCTAAGTAGAATAAATTCGAGCTCGATTCATATATTTCTCAAGAAAGAATTAACGACCAGCTAAATTTACATTTCAAAGCTAAAGAAGAAGCATTGGGCAATAGTGTTCATTTTTCAATGAAATAATCGTTCTCGCAACTGAAATAATTACAGTTATACAAATAAAGTACATAAAACTTCGCATTCTAAAATTATAAGTGAAGATTTAATCTTTATTAAAGGTTTATTAAAGGTTGTATTAAAGAGGAATGAAATTGGTATCGCACCCTAAGATGAAACGTTTATCCTTTCTTTCGATTTATACAGTAGATATCTCCATAGCCAAGTAATTTTTCAGAAGGTTTCCAATACAACTATACAAACATATCACAATCTCCATGCGTTATCCAGTGTAAATAATGATTTGAAGGTTAAATAAATAAATATATAAGTTAACAAATGAATAAAAATCAACTCTATAATGTTGATTGATTTGTTTATGCAACTATTGTGTAATCCATTATCCAGCAAATACAATGTGCATCGTTCCAGTTAAAAAAGAACAAAATACAATTATTTTCTTATCAACTTTCAAGGATCAACATCTCTGATAATTGATGCGATGGAGTCAATGTGATCACTATCAGAAAACGAATGAGTGTCATTCCACATCATATTTTCGTCAAGGCCCTCATCCAAAGCAGAAACTGGTTCATATAATTCTGGATTTTCATCTTCAGATATGAAATTGTTTCCAGGATCATCAGGAGCCAATGCTTTCTTTTTAAATCGCTCTTTGTTTACCTGCTTCTTTTGTCTGATCTGCTCCTTAACACTCCGTGACTCCCATCCGATTGGTAAAGGTTTAAACTCTTCCGACCACCAATTCTGGTCAATAAGATCACCAGCGTGTTTACCTTCAATGTGCTTGTAAAGAGTCAAACTCTCCTTTACAGTGGCTCTGGCATTCCACAAAGTCCCATCATTATTACAGGAAGTGAATTCGATTATACCGCCCTTCCCATGACGACGGTGTACGGATGGCCTCAGAATTCTTGCATGTTGTGACCTTGAGTTTTTGATACCTCGTTTCAGTATCAAGTAGGAATAATCCATTGAATGCATCTGTAGGAATTGTTTTTCTTCTGGAAGCAGCTGTTGCTTTGCAAATAAAGGTAGAACGTTTTGTACATAAAATCTACAGCCACTTGCGTCATTTTTCTTTTGAACCGGACATTTCTCAGCATGGGGACAAGGAGCAAAAATATGACCCTCATTTTTATATTTTCTGAGGAAATAATCACGAATTTTTGCCATTCGGCTAGAGGTGTATCTGTTGGAAATATCAGCAATGATAAGATACTCATCTGTTTGGTCCCAAACTTTATCAATCCACTTAAACAGTTCAAAATCTTGCAGAAAAGGAAAATAGTTAATAGCTGTTACCAAATCAAATCTATTTGATTTTGATGAAGGCATTGAAAATGCGCCTTTGACTCTTACATTTTCGATATGTGGTTTGTATCTGTTGTTCAGCAATTCAATAGTCCGATTGTACTCTGACTTATTATGTTCATGTATTACATAATCATCAATACTCTCGTTGAAAACATCGCGAGCAGCCCACACAGAAACTCCTAGATTATGGCCCATGTCTAACATTGAGAAAGGCTGAAAATCCTTATCACACACTGTAAGCTCAGTAAACATACGGTTACTCAAAGAGTAAAGGTAGGGTAAACTTCGATACATGACCATATCCAAAGCTGAAATTTCAATTTTTTTATTAGAGGAGTCTGCCACTTCATTTTTTTCAATATCATCTTCAATTTCTTCTTGATTATACTTTCTATGAAAGCGCTTCTTCTTTGGAGCAATTAAAGGCTTGCTATACATAGTAATATTCTTATTTTTTGCAAGTCTATGATGAAGATCTTTCTGTTTCTTAAATGATAAATCTTTGTAGTGAGAAATGATTTGTGTCTTGAGGTTTTGAGGTATAATTTGGTGAGGCCATCGAGTCTCTCGGATATGAGGTGCAGCAAGATTCCTGACTGTAGTCATTGTGGTGAAACATCTACTGCTCATCATCTGCATAACATTTACCTACTGTCGATAATGATATAATTAATTTTAAATTATCTATCACTCACAACTTAACAACGCTACTACTTTAAATCAAATATGATAATGTTGTGTTGCACTATATGGAGTTCCCAAAGAAGAGATTTTTTCCTGTTCCCAATCGCGTTTTTGTTTCACAAAAAGGCATTGAGAATAGGTTAGCAGAGATCGTGTATTTTGGGGGTTGTGTGTATACTACCTTTACGCGTACTGTTAAATCTGAAATAGGTGCTGCGCGCGACCGTGTGTCGTCGTGGTGGTGGTGGTTGGTACATTTTCATGCATCTAACTGCTCCTTTATAATATCACTCGCGTCAGAGTAGCTTGGTTTAGTGGCATCATTTACATTGTGGGCTATAGCTAGCTAACAGCGTTGTAGGTATTTGAGTTCAATGCTCTGTTCATTTTGATGTTGAAATAATTCTTTTTCAAAAATTCTACAATTCTTTAATCATTAAATCGAAACAATATCGATTTTCACGGAATCAATCAAATATTTGATTGGATTTCAATCACACAGTCATTTGGCCTTCTTTAAGTATCGGGCAGTTTGGGCAAATTTGACGAGAGGAAAGAAAGACATGAGAGTTTGTCTCGGTTCATGATTGATAATATATCTGAATCTTTTATCTTAATCTTGGTCAGTAATCATATTTTGTATCTCAATCTTGAAAATCAATCAATTGGGGTGAAATAATAGCGAACATTGCAACGGTTTGATATCTGCAACGCAGCACATAAGAAAACGTAACGCGTAACGAAATTAACGAAAATGGTGATCATAGTTATGAAACTCTGAACGGCGCGCAACTAAACGAAAAGAGTTCTACGAAATGGCGGGAACGCGCGCGCGAACATTGGGCACGTGGAACGAAATCGCCCACGTGATATTTTTATCTGCGCGCGTTAATTTAAACTTGTACGTAGAAGAGGGAAATGTAAAGCGTCCGCACAATGAGGAATAATGAAATTGATTCAATGATGTTAGTAATAGTATTGCGATTGATAGAAGAAGCGCGATTGTATCATGATTTGGAAGGTCACTTTTATGCTTTATCGTCAACTCATCATGTCAGTAAATAAGACGGACAACGGTCGTCGATCAAATGACGGCGTGTTTTAATACCAGCCCCAGGGAACAGGAAATTAAGCGCCTATATACGGGAACAACGGGTACAAGAAATGTGCCGGTAGGCGCAATTCTTGTTATTATCTTGAAACTGTCAGTAGAATAGTGGAGTATAGTGTGTGGGTTAGATTGCTTTATTGAAAGTTGTTTGTTTCACTGCATCAATGATCAATCACATCAAACACTAGAGATAAAAATTGGCAAATTTGAATTAATGAGGCTACCCTTTCTATGATAACAAAAGATAGGGAAGCCTTTTTAATAGCTTAATCTTGGGAGGCTGAAGGGACTATGAAAGTGTATATGTTGTAGAGTTCGACTATAAATTGTGATAGCTGGATGTTTTTGTAAACCCATGGTGGGGCTGACAATGTGCTGAGATAAGTAAATTAAATTATTATTATATTACCACTAGGGTGCAGATAACCACAGTGCAATATCAGGGCGTATTGCACTCTCGTGATTTTATACGCTATTATTACCCTCCCGTGGCTCAAACTCCAGTGTGATAATTATCGATATATCACTCCTTCATAGAACTACTGTACAGTGGCGGAATAATAGAGCAGAATATCGTTGAATAAATTGTTGATTTTATGAAGGAGCACTCAAAATCTATAAAAACGTTGAATTCAGACGAGGGTCGTCAGACCCGAGTGGGAGGGAGTACTGTTTTGTCGGGTAATAATACAATTAACAAACTCATGGATCGTGTGATATCGAAAATTGTCAAACTCGGCTGACGCCTCGTGTGATAATTTTCGATATCACATTCCCATTCATTTGTTAATCGTACAATATAACTCCCCAGAAGTGATATTATTGCACTAATCAATTATTGTACTAATCAACACTCAGCTTTGCCTCGTGATTAGTACACTTATTGGCACTCGGCTTTTCCTCGTGCAATAAGTTCAATAATACCACTATGCGTCGTTAAATTAGCGTACATTATATTAACCTTATTTAACAAAACTGCTGTCTTTCATTGAAAGTAACAATTATGATTCAAGCCAAATAACTACTCCACAATATCAACTGACAGTTTCGAATCATAACTTTAAGATTGACTTTATGAAAAGCTATGAATCATCTTCAGGATCTCGGAGGAGCAGCCTCAACACATCCTGAGACAAGTAAAGTAAAGCTTCTTATAGCGAAAATATATGATATCAATAAGATTGGAATCTGATAATATTAATCTTTTCAATTAATCTTTTTAATTATTCGATATTACTCTTTTTAATTATTCAATTCTTTAAAGTTATAAAGTGTTCCTTTATGATATCAAGTGAAAGAGGCTTTGTGAAAAACCCTATGTTGATAATGGATGGAATCAATCAAACAATTTCACACAACCAAGCAAATCAACACACAGTGGCGGAATAATAGAGCAGAATATCGTTGAATAAATTGTTGATTTTATGAAGGAGCACTCAAAATCTATAAAAACGTTGAATTCAGACGAGGGTCGTCAGACCCGAGTGGGAGGGAGTACTGTTTTGTCGGGTAATAATATAATTAACAAACTCATGGATCGTGTGATATCGAAAATTGTCAAACTCGGCTGACGCCTCGTGTGATAATTTTCGATATCACATTCCCATTCATTTGTTAATCGTACAATATAACTCCCCAGAAGTGATATTATTGCACTAATCAATTATTGTACTAATCAACACTCAGCTTTGCCTCGTGTGATTAGTACACTTATTGGCACTCGGCTTTTCCTCGTGCAATAAGTTCAATAATACCACTATGCGTCGTTAAATTAGCGTACATTATATTAACCTTATTTAACAAAACTGCTGTCTTTCATTGAAAGTAACAATTATGATTCAAGCCAAATAACTACTCCACAATATCAACTGACAGTTTCGAATCATAACTTTAAGATTGACTTTATGAAAAGCTATGAATCATCTTCAGGATCTCGGAGGAGCAGCCTCAACACATCCTGAGACAAGTAAAGTAAAGCTTCTTATAGCGAAAATATATGATATCAATAAGATTGGAATCTGATAATATTAATCTTTTCAATTAATCTTTTTAATTATTCGATATTACTCTTTTTAATTATTCAATTCTTTAAAGTTATAGGCCCGTATGCAATGTAAGTCACTACCTAGTAGTTACTAGGTAGTGACTAGGTAGTGACTCACTAGCTAGTAGTTACTAGGTAGTGACTAGGTAGTGACTAGGTAGTGACTAGGTAGTGACTACTAGGTACTAGGTAGAGGCTCAATTCCAGCTAAATATACGGGTATTCAGTGTTGAAATTTATTGGATTTAGTTCTACTTTTTTAATTCTATTTTTTAAGAATACTTTCAGGTTAAAATCATTTTCCTTCAATTCGAAAAAATACAAATTAATTATTAAAAAATTCATAATTAATTCCAGCAGCGTCCAAAAATTACAGTTTTACCTTCAGAAAATTCTAAAAATAGGTACAAATCATTGGTAGAAAGCTCGTTTAAAAATAATTTTTTCTTCTTGATGAAAATTAGCAATTTAATATTTAAAAAATCATAATTAATTCTAGCAGCGTCCAAAAATTACAGTTTTACCGTCATAAAATTCTAAAAATAGGTACAAATCATTGGCAGAAAGCTCGTTTAAAAATAATTTTTTCTTCTTGGTGAAAATTCGCAATTTAATATGGAAAAATTCATAATTAATTCTAGCAGCGTCCAAAAATTACAGTTTTACCGTCAGAAAATTCTAAAAATAGGTACAAATCATTGGCTGAAAGCTCGTTCAGAAATAATTTTTTCTTCTTGACGAAAATTAGCAATTAGATATTCAAAAATTCATAATTAATTCTAGCCAAAATTACAGTTTTACCGCCAGAAAATTCTAAAAATAGGTACAAATCATTGGCTGGAGCTCGTTTAAAAATAATTTTTCTTCTTGACTTGAGGCAATTTAATATTCAAAATTCATAATTAATTCTAGCAGCGTCCAAAAATTACAGTTTTACCGTCAGAAAATTCTAAAAATAGGTACAAATCATTGGTAGAAAGCCGTTTAAAATAATTTTTTCTTGACGAAAATTAGCAATTTAATATTCAAAATTCATAATTATTTCTAGCAGCGTCCAAAAAATATATGACGAAAATTCTAAAATAAATTTACAATCATTGGCTGGGAACTCGTTTAAAATAATTTTTTTCTTGACGAAAATTAACAATTCAATATTCAAAAAATTCATAATTTAGCAGCGTCCAAAAATTACAGTTTTACCGTCATAAAATTCTAAAAATAGGTACAAATCATTGGCTGGGAGCTCGTTTAAAAATAATTTTTTCTTCTTGACGAAAATTAGCAATTTAATATTCAAAAATTCATAATTAATTCTCCCAGCCAATGATTTGTACCTATTTTAGAATTACGACGGTAACACTGTATT